>OW121742.1:46313321-46395544 GCA_933228675.1 Stomorhina lunata | reverse complement strand
GGTACACAAATAAATAACCACGAGTGTGCTAAAAGTTTTGAAATTTTGACGAATTTAATGTCAGTTAAATTGAAAATGGACTTATAATTTGACAGCTTTTGTTAAGAACTAATTTGTATTCGAGGATATAAAATAAGGAATTTCTTATTTATAGAATTTAAAAAGAAGTTAAAGAATTAAAAAACTCATTACGATAAAAAAAATTAATTTTTAGACTTTTTTTTTCCAAAATTGACTATAAATAAGAAAATTTTCGAAATTGACTATTTATAGGAAATTTTTCGAAAATTTACTATTTATAAGAAATTTTTCGAAAATTTAATGTTTATAGGAAATTTATCGAAAATGGACTACTTATAGGAAATTTTTTGAAAATTGAATATTTATAGGAAATTTTTAGAAAATTGACTATTAAAAAAAATTTTTTTGAAAATTGACTATTTATAGGAAATTTTTCGAAAATTGAATATTTATAGGAAATTTTTCGAAACTTGACTATTAATAGAAAATTTTACGATATTGAATATTTATAGGAAATTTTTCGAAAATTGAATATTTATAGGAAATTTTTCGAAAATTGACTTTTAATAGGAAATTTTTCGAAAATTGAATATTTATAGGAAATTTTTCGAAAATTTATTATTTATAGGAAATTTTTCGAAAATTGAATATTTATAGGAAAATTTTCGAAAATTGACTATCTATAGGAAATTTTTCGAAAATTGACTATCTATAGGAAATTTTTCGAAAATTGACTATTTATAGTAAATTTTTCGAAAATTGACTATATATAGGAAATTTTTCGAAAATTGACTATTTATAGGAAATTTTTCGAAAATTGACCATTTATAGGAAATTTTTCGAAAATTGACTATTTATAGGAAAATTTTCGAAAATTGACTATTTATAGGAAAATTTTCGAAGATTGACTATTTAAAAGAAATTTTTCGAAAATTGACTATTTATAGGAAATTTTTCGAAAATTGACAATTTATAGGAAATTTTTCGAAAATTGGCTATTTATAGGAAATTTTTCGAAAATTGACTACTTATAGGAAATTTTTCAAAAATTGACTATTTATAGGAAATTTTTCGAAAATTGACAATTTATAAGAAATTTTTCGAAAATTGACTATTTATAGGAAATTTTTCGAAAATTGACTATTTATAGGATAATTTTCGAAACTTTACTATTTATAGGAAATTTTTCGAAAATTGACTATTTATAGGAAATTTTTCGAAAATTGACTATTTATAGGAAATTTTTCGAAAATTGACTATTTATAGGAAATTTTTCGAAAATTGACTATTTATAGGAAATTTTTCGAAAATTGACTATTTATAGGAAAATTTTCGAAAATTGACTATTTAAAGGAAATTTTCCGAAAATTGACTATATATATAGGAAATTTTTCGAAAATTGACTATTTATAGGAAATTTTTCGAAAATTGACTATTGAAAGGAAATTTTTTGAAAATTTACTATTTATAGAAAATTTGTTCGAAACTTGACTATTTATAAGAAATATTTCGAAAATTGACTATTTATAGAAAATTTGTTCGAAAATTGATTATTTATTGGAAATTTTTCGAAAATTGTCTAATTACAGGAAATTTTTCGAAAATTAAATATTTATAGAATATTTTTAGAATATTTTTAGAATATTTTATAGAATATTTTTCTACAGAAAACTCTTCCCATCAAAGTTTTTTCTATAGAAAACTCTTCCCATCGAATTTCGTTCGATAGAAAACTCTTCCCACCGAATTTTTTTCTATAGAAAACTCTTCCCACCGATTTTTTTTCTATAGAAAACTCTTCCCACCGAATTTTTTTCTATAGAAAACTCTTCCCACCGAATTTTTTTCTATATAAAACTCTTCCCACCGAATTTTTTTCTATAGAAAACTCTTCCCACCGAATTTTTTTCTATAGAAAACTCTTCCCACCGAATTTTTTTCTATAGAAAACTCTTCCCACCGAATTTTTTTCTATAGAAAACTCTTCCCGTCGAAATTTTTTCTATAGGAAACTCTTCCCATCGAAGTTTTTTCTATAGAAAACTCTTCCCGTCGAAATTTTTTCTATTGAAAACTTTTCCTATCGAAGTTTTTTCTATAGAAAACTCTTCCCATTAAAGTTTTTTTATAGAAAACTTTTCCCATCGAAGTTTTTTCTATAGAAAACTCTTCCCATCGAAATTTTTTCAATAGAAAACTCTTCCCATCGAAGATTTTTTCTATAGAAAACTCTTCCCATCGAAGTTTTTTCTATAGAAAACTCTTCCCATCGAAGTTTTTTCTATAGAAAACTCTTCCCATCGAAGTTTTTTCTATAGAAAACTCTTCCCATCGAAGTTTTTTCTATAGAAAACTCTTCCCATCGAAGCTTTTTCTATAGAAAACTCTTCCCATAGAAGTTTTTTCTATATAAAACTCTTCCCATCGAAGTTTTTTCTAGATAAAACTCTTCCCATTGAAGTCTTTTCTATGGTTAAGCTTTCCCATCCCATTGTGCCAAACATGTTTATTATTTATATTCTTTCCCTTTAGAACTTTCGGTCATTATATCAAAAGTTTTGTTTTGTTAATTCTTTTAATTGTATTTAAAAATAGTTTTAGCTCTGTTTAGTTTTTTTTTTTTTTTTTTGCTAAATTAATTTGCCAACATAAATCTAGTTTTGAATTTCAAACTAAATAAAGAAAAAGTTACCATAATTTAAATGTATTTTAGTAAATTAAGCAAAAACTGCTTTAACAAATGAAAAGTTGTTTTTCAATTTCAACAATTTTCAATAACAAACTCATACACTCTCAATATTCATTTAAGTAGTGTGTGTTAATGTATGTGTACCCAGCAGTTCTAAATTGAAGGACCTTGACTAATATTTAAGAAATTACTGAAGATTTTACGTTGTCATTGAAGGGGCTTCAAAACCGCCAATCCACTCCTACCAATTTTATTGGCCCTTGTCATTGAAAGGTTTCGAATGGCGATTTTGAAACAATTAAGCTCTAACTCAAGGTAATTCAATATCTCTGTATATGCTTTAATAACCCCTAGTCATCTCACAGTTATTGGAGACGTTTATTATCACTTTAGAACCGCTGGGTAACACATGCACACCTCAAAATTCAGGCAAATTTGCTCCATATTTTGAAATATTTCTAAAGCGTTTATTGAAAATTCATTTTTGCAACAAATTTCAAAACTTGTTTTTGATTAATTACTTAAGTTTTTTTTATTGTATATTTTTTGCTTACTTTTTTGAGACTTAAAAATTATTATTGCAATTAAAGTGACCCAGTTTTATGGGTAGGTTTTTTTTCAACAATTTTACATTTTTCTCTAAATTTTATTAGTCATAAAATTTTTTCGAAATGATGAAATTGAAAACTTTAATATGAAATGTTGTTAAATAAAAAAAGAAACACATTTTTTTTTAAATCAAGTATAAAAGAAGAAAAGGAAATGACAAGCAGCTGCACACTGGAAAGATATGGCAAGAGTTTTAGATAGAAAAAATTTCGATAAGAAGAATTTTCTATACAAAATCTTTGATAAGAAGAGCTTTCTATAGAAAAAAACTTCGATGGGAAGAGTTTTCTATAGAAAAAACTTCGAAGGGAAGAATTTTCTATAGAAAAAACTTCGATGGGAAGAGTTTTCTATAGAAAAAACTTTGATAGGAAGAGTTTTCTATAGAAAAAACTTCGATGGGAAGAGTTTTCTATAGAAAAAACTTCGATGGGAAGAGCTTTCTATAGAAAAAAACTCTGATGGAAAAAGTTTTCTTTAAAAAAACTTCGATGGGAAGAATTTTCTATAGAGAAATTTCGAAAGGAAGAGTTTTCTATAGAAAAAACTTCGATAGGAAGAGTTTTCTATAGAAAAAACTTCGATGAGAAGAGTTTTCTATAGAAAAAACTTCTCCGAAAAATTTCCTGTAAATAGTAAATTTTCAAAAAATTTCCGATAAAAAGTCAATTTTCGAATAATTTCTTATAAATAGTCAATTTTCAAAAAATTTCCTATAAATAGTCAATTTTCGAAAAATTTCCTATAAATAGTCAATTTTCAAAAAATTTCCTATAAATAGTCAATTTTCGAAAAATTTCCTATAAATAGTCAATTTTCGAAAAATTTCCTATAAATAGTCAATTTTCGAAAAATTTCCTATAAATAGTCAATTTTCGAAAAATTTCCTACAAATAGTCAATTTTCGAAAAATTTCCTATAAATAGTCAATTTTTGAAAAATTTCCTTAAAATAGTATATTTTTGAAAAATTTCAATTTTTGATAAATTTTCTATAAATAGCCTATAAATAGTCAATTTTCGAAAAATTTCCTTTCAAAAGTAAATTTTCGAAAAATTTCCTATAGATTGTCAATTTTCGAAAAATTTTCTATAATAGTCAATTTTCGAAAAATTTCCTTTAAATAGTCAAATTTTGAAAAATTTCCTATAAATAGTCAATTTTCGAAAAATTTTCTATAAATAGTCAATTGTAGAAAATGTTTCTATAAATAGTCACTTGTAGAAAATTTTAATATAAATAGTAAATTTTTGTAAAATTTCCTATAAATAATTTTTAAAAAATTTCGTATAAATAGTCAATTTTCGAAAAATTTTCTATAAATAGTCAATTTTCGAAAAATTTCCTATAAATAGTCAATTTTCGAAAAATTTCCTATAAATAGTTAATTTTCGAAAAATTTCCTATAAATATTCAATTTTCGAAAAATTTTCTATAGACAATTTTTGAAAAATTTCCCTGAAAAAGTCGATATTGGAAAAATTTCCTTTAAAAGTCAATTTTCGAAAAATTAAATATTTTCAAGGGGGAGAGTTTTACTGACATGAGTTGCCCCACTGTTTCCTTAATAATACTGGCAAAACATTGACAACTTATTACAAGTTTACAGAATATTTGTATAACCAAATTTACAAATAAATTGTCGACGTTGTTTTTTTTTTTGTTCCTTGTCCTTTTTACACTGTCAGTATTAAAAGTTTGGTGCTGTTTATTCCGACAGGATAAGGAAAAGCTGTAAACAGAAAAAGTTTTTCTGCTTTTCTCACTCCTTTCGGGTAAATACTTTTATGTATTTTAATATATATAATTTTTTCGTTCCGAAAACTTTTGCTATAATTTGACAAATACTAGTTTTTGATTTGCAAAATTTGTTTTTTCTTATTTCTCCCTTTTTATGCTTATTAAAGCTAAAATGACATATATTAATTTTTATGTGAAATATAGAAAAGTTGTTAAATAAATATTATTTTATGTAGACAAACATAAACTTTTTACAAAATCCCAAAAAAAAAAAAGTTTTATTAAACTATTTACGAGTAATTGAAAGGATATGAATTAAAGTTTGTTAAGACAATGGGAAAAAGATAAGGCTAAGGATTTGGCCTAAAAGGAAAACTTTTGTTCATAAACTTTTATTAAACTAATATGAATTATTATAATAAAGTAATTGTTCTTTCTTTGGGTTTCTCTTTCTAGACCTGGTTCTTTACGGATACCGATGATCCATATTATCAACAAAAAACAAGTAAGTATTGAAATTTCTTAAATAGTACTTTTGCCATTTTGCTTATAACTTATGTAAAATTTTAAAGATTTTCTTGATTTTTGGGTAATTAGTTCCCAAGATATTAATAAATATAAATTCATTAAAATAAGTCAATTATTTTCTAAACTGTTTTCAGAAATGAGTTTTCAAAATTGTTTTTGTTAATCAAATTTTTTTCTAATTTTCTACGTTTAAATTACACAAGTTTCTAATTATTCATTTGATATGTTAATTATATATTTTTTTTTCTGCCAAAATAAGACATTATTCCTCTTTTTAGACTTTAGTTATTTAAATTCAAAATATAGTCCTAAGGCAAAACATTTTAATTGTACATCACAAAATTCAAATTACATTTTTTAATTAAAATTTTGTTGTTCAATTTAAAAACTGCGTCTGTCTAAAAATTTCAACAAAAAATAACTTCATTTAAATCAGATCTAAATTGAACTAAAAACGTTATAAATTAAATTGGTTTTTGAATACTGGAAGAAGAAGTAGAAAAAAACACTCCAACTTAAAAACTCATTTTGCAATTCAATTAAAAATGCGGGCGCAACATTATTCAGCAGATTTGGAAACACCAACTAAATGGACGCAAATATTATTACCAAACACCATCACCATCATCTTCTTCATAATATTTCTCATCATCATCGTCTCACACACAAATCATCATTGAAAAAAGGTTTTTACTTAAAAAAAAATATGAGTTTATCATACTTTTGCGTTTATTTCTGTGAAAAGGATAATTTTTAGTTTTTAATAACTTTTTTTCTCTGTTTTTTTTTTCTCGTTCTTTGTTTATTAATGAATATCGGTAGAAGATTAAAGTTTATATATGGGCTTCGACTAATGAAAGTGGAAAAAAGCCAATATTAAACAGTAGAGAATGAGGTTGGGTTTGGGCAGGCAGGCAGCAGCAACAGGCAACTGAAAGCAGAGGCAGTAATCAACAATCAAAATAGCCAATATCAAACAAATGAAAAAAATGTATATTGGGGGTAGGAAAAAGTAAAGAGACTAAAAATAGTCAAGAGTTTTCAATAGGAAATAAACGATGAGAAAACCTTTTCCTTTTAAAACTTCGATGGGAAGAGTTTTCAAAAAAAAAAATTGTCGATGGAAAGAGTTTTCTATAGAAAAATTGTCGATGGGAAGAGTTTTCTATAGAAAAATTGTAGACGGGAAGACTTTTCTATAGAAAAATTGTCGATGGGAGGAGTTTTCTATAGAAAAATTGTCGATGGGAAGAGTCTTCTATAGAAAAATTGTCGATGGGAAGAGTTTTCTATACAAAAATTGTCGATGTGAAGAGTTTTCTATAGAAAAATTGTCGATGGGAAGAGTTTTCTATAAAAAAAATTGACGATGGCAAGAGTTTTCTATAGAAAAATTGTCGATAGGAAGAGTTTTCCATAGAAAAATTGTCGATGAGAAAAGTTTTCTATTAAAAAATTGTCGATGGTTAGAGTTTTTTAAAGAAAAATTGTAGATGGGAAGAGTTTTTAAAAGAAAAATAGTGAATGGAAAGAGGTTTCTATAGAAAAATTGTCGAGGCGAAGAGTTTTCTACAGAAAAATTATCGATGGGAAGAGTTTTCTATAGAAAAATTGTCGATGCGAAGAGTTTTCTATAGAAAAATTGTCGATGGGAAGAGTTCTCTATAGAAAAATTGTCGATGGGAAGAGTTTTCTATGGAAAAATTTTCGATGTGAAGAGTTTTCTATAGAAAAATTGTCGATGGGAAGAGTTTTCTATAGAAAAATTGTCGATGGAAAGAGTTTTCTACAGAAAAATTGTCGATGAGAAGAGTTCTCTATAGAAAACTTTTCGACGGCAAGAGCTTTCTTTAAAAAAAATCTCGATGGGAAGAGTTTTCTATAGAAAAATTGTTGATGGGAAGAGTTTTCTATAAAAAAAAATAGAAACGAATTTTTCTATAGAAATATTGTCGTTGGGAAGTGTTTTCTACAGAAAAATTGTCGATGGGAAGAGTTTTCTGTAGAAAAATTGTAGATTGGAAAAGTTTTCTATAGAAAAATTGTCGATGGGAAGAGTTTTCTATAGAAAAATTGTCGATCAGAAGAGTAGTCTATAGAAAAATTATCGATGGGAACAGTTTTCTACAGAAAAATTGATGGGAAGAATTTTTTTACAGAAAATTTATCGATAGGAAGGGTTTTCTATAGAAAAGTTGTCGATGACAAGAGTTTTCTATAAAAAATGATCAATATGAAAAGTTTTCTATAAAAAAATTTCGATAAAAAGAGTTTTCTGTAGAAAAATTGTAGATGGGTAGAGTTTTTTTAAAGAATAATTGTCAATGAAAAACTGTGGATGGGAAGAGTTTTCTATAGAAATATTGTCGATAGGAGAAATTTTTTATTAAAAATTTCCCATTGAGAAGTTTTTTATAGAAAACTTTTCCCATTGAAAAGTTTTCTAGAGAAAACTTTTTCCATTGAAAAGTTTTCTAGAGAAAACTTTTTCAATTGAAAAGTTTTCTATAAAAAACTTTTCCCATTGAAAAGTTTTCTATAGAAAACTTTTCCCATTGAATAGTTTTCTATAGAAAACTCATTGAAAAGTTTTCTAGAGAAAATTTTTCCCATTGAAAAGTTTTCTATAAAAAACTTTTCCCATTGAAAAGTTTTCTAAAAAAAAACTTTTCCTATTGAAAAGTTTTCTAGAGAAAATTTTTCCCATTGAAAAGTTTTCTATAAAAAACATTTCCCATTGAAAAGTTTTATAAAAAAAACTTTTCCCATTGAAAAGTTTTCTATAGAAAACTTTTCCCATTGAAAAGTTTTCTATAGAAAACTTTTCCCATTGAAAAGTTTTCTATAGAAACTTTTCCCATTGAAAAGTTTTCTATAGAAAACTTTTCCCATTGAAAAGTTTTCTATAGAAAACTTTTCCCATTGAAAAGTTTTCTATAGAAAACTTTTCCCATTGAAAAGTTTTCTATAGAAAACTTTTCCCATTGAAAAGTTTTCTATAGAAAACTTTTCCCATTGAAAAGTTTTCTATAGAAAACTTTTCCCATTGAAAAGTTTTCTATAGAAAACTTTTCCCATTGAAAAGTTTTCTATAGAATACTTTTCCCATTGAAAAGTTTTCTATAGAAAACTTTTCCCATTGAAAAGTTTTCTATAGAAAACTTTTCCCATTGAAAAGTTTCCCATTCAAAAGTTTTCTGTAGAAAACTTTTCCCATTGAAAAGTTTTCTATAGAAAACTTTACCCATTAAAAAGTTTTCTATAGAAAACTTTACCCATTGAAAAGTTTTCTATAGAAAACTTTTCCTATTGAAAAGTTTTCTATAGAAAACTTTTCCCATTGAAAAGTTTTCTATAGAAAACTTTTTCCATTGAAAACTTTTCTATAGAAAACTTTTCCCATTGAAAACTTTTCTATAGAAAACTTTTCCCATTGAAAACTTTTCCAAAGAAAACTTCTCCCATTGAAAAGTTTTCTATAGAAAACTTTCCCTTTGGAACAGTTTTCTATAGAAAATTTTCCCTTTGGAATAGTTTTCTATAATAAAATCTTCCCATTGAAATGTTTTTTATGGAAAACTTTTCCCATTGAAATGTTTTCTATAGAAAACTATTTCGTTGAAAAATTTTTCATAGAAAACTCTTCCTATTAAAACGTTTTCTATAGTTTTCTATAGAAAATTCTTTCCATTAAAAACTTTTCTCTAGTGAACTCTTAATATGGTTGACTTATATTCGAAATTTATTTTTGCCTCCACCCAATATTTAATACCAAACTCAACAGCTTTGAAAGGCCTGGGAATCTCCATGGCAGTAAATGATGTCCATAGTAATAATAATAATAATGACTGAGATAATGATGATGATGATGATCTTACAAATCATCAGGAAAACATTCATTGTTATTAATACTTAGGACTACTGAGGCTCAGGCTGCAGCCATGAATAGCAATATTCAGCAGCTAAAATTATGATAACGCTGCTGTTATTGAAGTTGTTGTTGCTATAACAAATATATGAAATGTTGTTGGCGGGTACTGTAGAGAGGTCTATTGAAAAATCATCAGCCTTAAATGTTTAGTTTAGACATTTAAACAAATACTAAACAAAAGTGAAAAGTAAGGCTATAAGGGAAGGAACGGAGAGATAGAAAGAAAAATGGATGGACAGACTTGTATGTTTGTAAGGACAGACGGACAGTTGTTTGGTTGGGCCTTAACTCATGTTTGTTAATTGTTGTTTGATGTTGGAAGTAAACAGTCAAAATGCGTAAAATATGTGTTATTCTTACGCTGTAAAATTCGTCATTATCATCATGGCCGTAATAGCCTTTTAACATTATCATTATTAGCTTAACTAACTTCATTATGGTGTTCGTTGTCTTGTGTTGGTATAGACAACAGTGGCCACTAGAAGGCGGTCAAGTAGGCGGAGTAGTTTGATGTGCGACTAAATTGGAATTTTATTTTTTTCGTTTAAGATAAAAAATATAAAAAACTTAAAAATAAATTAAAATTATATATTTTTTTTTTTTTTTGAAAATAAAATTTTAAAATGAAATGAAAAATAAATGAATAAAAGTTCTGGGTTAAACAGAAAGTTTTACAAAACAGAATTTTGTATTGAACGCCAACACTGTGCGCTTTACTTAAAGCATTTACTACTACATACTGAACTAATTTTGTTTGTCTCTTTCAAACTTTTTGTAGTTGTAGGCTTGTGAAAATTGCCAAGTTTTAGAAAGCAATTAGCGTCTTTTGATGAATGCTTCCAAAAATTGTAAAATACGTTTATGAAACGAATATTTATGTTTGAACAACAGCTGAAAACCCATAAACCGGGAGCACCATTGAATTTGCAAAATTCTTCCTCAACTTCATTTTCTTTTTTTTGTTTGTTGTTCTTTCAACTTCAGACACACGCAATATAAATTTTGTTCAATTTTTTCCCCACAGCCTTCAATTTTTAGTTTGATGTTTCTCCATTTTTTTCTGCTGGATTTTAAGCCGTTTTTTCCTTTGTTCATCAGAAACATTTAGTTTTTTTTAATGTATGCAAAAATGTTTTGTCTGAAATCTATAGGTTGCTGATTTAAGTATTTTTTTAACAATTTTATTTCTGTATGATCTCGTTATTCTTAAGGCAACTTTTCGTATTTTTTGCTTCTTTATGTTTTTGGAGTTTTTTGTTTTGATCTAAAAATGTTATCATAAGTGTGTGTTTTGTTGAGGGTGTATGTGTTTAACCCTTTGGTGAGCAAAGGTACCATAATATTACGGATTAAAATTAGCAAAGTTTTAAAGACCGAAAAAAGTAGAATTGTATGCTGGAAGCTTTTTTTGCGTTAGTCTGCGCTTTTTAAAAATAAGCTAAACAAATATTTAATGTTTTCATAAATGTATTTAGTTGAGAGTGCATGTGTTCAATCAGTTTCTGAGCAAATGTTCCGTAATATTTCGGGCCAATATTAGCATAAATACAGATTACTACAAGATTAGAATATTCCGCTGTAAAAAATATTTGCGTTTATCTGCGTTTCTTTAATTTTGACTAACTTTAATCAATCCTTAATTTTTTTAGCACTTTTATAAATCAATGTTGGCCATTACACTACTCCACAAAATTGAACTTTTTACGTTAAAATTGATGACCACTATATTTTTTATTTGTTATGGTCTACTTATTACAAAAACGGTCGAGATTTAAAATTCTATGGATACATTTTTAAAATTTTTTTTTCCTAAAATTTGCTATTTTTTAAGAGGTCGATTCATTTAGGGTACCATGATATATGGAAAAAAAACTATATAGTTTTAAAGACCAAAGAAAGTAGAAGTGTATGCTATACTCTTTTTTTGCGTAAGCGTGCGTTTTTTAGTAATAAGCCAAACAAATATTTACTGTTTTCATAAATGTATATAGTTGAGAGTGCATGTGTTCAATCATTTTCTGAGCAAAGGTTCTGCAAGATTCCGAGCCAATATTGGCATAAGTACAAATCACTTGGAGTTCATAATATTTAACTATAACAAATATTTGCGTTCATTTGCGCTTCTTTAATTTTGACTAACTTTAATCAATCCTTAATTTTTTTTTTAGAACTTTCATAAATCAATGTTGGCCATTACACTACTCCACAAAATGAAAATTTTTGCGTTAAAATTGACCACTCTATATTTTTGTATTTGTTGTGGTCTTCTAATTATAAAAACTGTCGAGATTAAAAACTCTATGGATACATTTTTAAAAATTTTTTTTTTATAAAATTTGACATTTTTGAAGAGGCCGATTCATTAGTTTTATCATATCTTGAAAACGGATTGTTCGATTTTGTTGAAAATTACAGAATAGAATAACAAAGACAAATATCTTTAAGTGCTTTTAAGATCATTTTTTGATGTGCTTAACGGATTCGGAGTTATTTGCACTTCATTGTAATTTTATTTTTTTTTAATTTCAATTTTTTGATTTTTAAAAATTCTGATATATCATAGACATATTTCTCCTCATTTTCTGCAGTCTTTTACAATCTAAATAACTTTTTATAACTTTTACTTAATCTTACTTTATCTCCCTCATTCATAGCCTCCCCAAAGGGTTAATTTTAAGCAGCTTTTTCACTCTCTCCTTTGTAGCAGGAAATTGCATTTATTTTTTGATTTATGTTTGATTTTTATAGCTGTCAAATGATGTTGAAGCAGACGCAAAAACCCTATAAAATTCCAGTTTAAAATTGTTCCTAAAAGGATTTTCTTCAAAAAAAAACCCTTTATTTTTGCAAATTAAATCAATACTTTTATTTTTTTGTTGCTTAAAACTCTTTGTAGTTTAATATTTAAAAGGCGCAAGAAATAATCACATTTTTGCAGGCAATTAGGTATAAAGAAACCCATTAGACTAAGACATAAGACGAATAAAATCATGAGCAGATTTCAGACGTAAATAAAGGATTTTGAAATAGTTCATTTGCATAATAGTCAAGGTTGGCGGGCCTTTATGGATAAAAAAAGTTCAAAGACTTTTAATGGCCTTGAAAGAAGGAATTTACATATAATCCTCCACAAATTTTTATAGAAAACTTTTCAATGCGAAAAGTTTTCTATAGAAAACTTTCAATTGCAAGTTTTCTATAGAAAACTTTACAATTGGAAGTTTTCTATAGAAAACTTTTCAATGGAAAAAGTTTTCTATAGGAAACTTTTCAATGGGAAAAGTTTTCTATAGAAAACTTTTCAATGGGAAAAGTTTTCTATAGAAAACTTTTCAATGGGAAAAGTTTTCTATAGAAAACTTTTCAATGGGAAAAGTTTTCTATAGAAAACTTTTCAATTGGAAAAGTTTTCTATAGAAACTTTTCAATGGAAAAAGTTTTTTATAGAAAACTTTTCAATGGGAAAAGTTTTTCATAGAAAACTTTTCAATGGGAAAAGTTTTCTAGAGGAAACTTTTCAATGGGAAAAATTTTCTAGAGGAAACTTTTCAATGGGAAAAGTTTTCTAAAGAAAACTTTTCAATGGGACAAGTTTTCTATAAAAAATTTTTCCCACTATAAAGTTTCCTATAGAAAACTTTTCCCATTATAAAGTTTTCTTTAGAAAATTTTTCCTATTTATTTTTCCCAAGAAAACTTCTTGCTAAAAGTTTTCTATAGAAAACTTTTCAATAGGAAAAGTTTTCTAGAGGAAACTTTTCAATGGGAAAAATTTTCTAGAGGAAACTTTTCAATGGGAAAAGTTTTCTAAAGAAATCTTTACAATGAGACAAGTTTTCTATAAAAAATTTTTCCCACTATAAAGTTTGCTATAGAAAAGTTTTCTTTAGAAAATTTTTCCTATTTATTTTTCCCAAGAAAACTTCTTGCTAAAAGTTTTTATAGAAAACTTTTCAATAGGAAAAGTTTTCTATAGAAAAATTTTCAATGGGAAAAGTTTTCTATAGAAAACTTTTCACATCTAAAAGTTTTCTTTAGAAAAGTTTTCCTATTGAAAAGTTTTCTTCAGAAAACTTGTCCCATTGAAAAAATTTCTTTAGAAATCTGTTCTAGTTCTGTTCTAGTTCTGTTCTAGTTCTGTTCTAGTTCTGTTCTAGTTCTGTTCTAGTTCTGTTCTAGTTCTGTTCTAGTTCTGTTCTAGTTCTGTTCTAGTTCTGTTCTAGTTCTGTTCTAGTTCTGTTCTAGTTCTGTTCTAGTTCTGTTCTAGTTCTGTTCTAGTTCTGTTCTAGTTCTGTTCTAGTTCTGTTCTAGTTCTGTTCTAGCTCTGTTCTAGTTCTGTTCTAGTTCTGTTCTAGTTCTGTTCTAGTTCTGTTCTAGTTCTGTTCTAGTTCTGTTCTAGTTCTGTTCTAATTCTGTTCTAGTTCTGTTCTAGTTCTGTTCTAGTTCTGTTCTAGTTCTGTTCTAGTTCTGTTCTAGTTCTGTCTTAGTTCTGTTCTAGTTCTGTTCTAGTTCTGTTCTAGTTCTGTTCTAGTTCTGTTCTAGTTCTGTTCTAGTTCTGTTCTAGTTCTGTTCTAGTTCTGTTCTAGTTCTGTTCTAGTTCTGTTCTAGTTCTGTTCTAGTTCTCTTCTAGTTCTGTTCTAGTTCTGTTCTAGTTCTGTTCTGTTCTAGTTCTGCTCTAGTTCTGTTCAAGTTATTATGATTTTCTTATGTTTTAATTCTTTGTTCGATCTTTTAGATGACTAAAATTTCTTATAAAAATTATTTGTAATAAATCATTCATTAAAATTCTTTTAAACCTTTAATTTTCCTTTTATGTCCAGTTTGAATCGAATGAGTTAAACTGCTCATTAAGTAAATATTTTTGAAGTGTAGCTTCAATTTTTTGTATTTATTTCAGTATTAACAGGAATAAAGTCGAAAAGGTGCGCCTTAATGAGCTAAAAATTATTGAAATTTTTTAAATACTTTTTATAGCTTTATCAATTTATTTAAAAAGAAACACACACACTCGATTTAAAAAAAAAAAACAAATATTTAGAAGATAAAGAAAAATTTTGAAAAGATACAGATAACTCTTTGCCTCTTAGACATTTACGCATTTTTATTTATTTTGATATAATTGGCTACAAAATCCATTAAAAAAAGGGCCAAAAAGGTATTTGACAAACAAAAACGTTTTAAGAAATTGTAGCCTTAAGACTTTTAATACCCAGCAGTTCTAAGGTGAGGGACTGTTCACAATACCGCTGAAGTGCTTTGTGATTTGCACAAATTTTATCTTTGAAATGGGATCGATGGATTACTTTAAGACAACTGTATCTTAGCTATGTCTCAGTGGCTCTCTATGGAATTGGAGACTGTTGATATTGGAGACTGTTCTTTAATTTTGAACTGCTGGGTATGTAGAGAGTTTTTTTTTTTTTGAAGACCAAAACACTTTGTAGTGTGAGTGCGTGTGTGTTTGGGGTTTTTCTTTTTCTGTTTGTGTTCTTAACGGTTTTGGTATTTGGTCCTAATCAAAATTCCAGTAGTCATGTTATCTGTTCATTCGTTGCCTCTTCAAATGAACGTGCGACAAGAGGATAAATTACTACTTTTGGTATGTCTTGAGGTTTTTCAAATGTTTTCTTATACTTGTGAGAAGTTGTGGTCGGTCTAAGACTAATGAGTGAAATATATGATTTAAAATTAAAAAGGTCTTTATTTGAGGAATTTCTTTATAAGTTATGGACTTAAGATGATGGGTCACTGATCTTTGATATAAAATAATTTATTTGATGTTTGATTAAATTGATATAAAAAGATTCAAAATGATAAGGAACACCCGAAGGGTTTACATTTTTCCTTCTAAAAACTCCAAAATTTATTTAGTTTTAATTTATTTTCCTTTTCTTTATTCCAGATGGCCACCTTATCAATACCAAATGTTCTCAGGGTCATTTTCGCAAGGCCTTGTGCTGTAAAATGTCTGCGGAACTGGATGTTTTTCTGGAAAGTGGTAAAAAGTAAGTAGCCTTATTCTATCGTACAACTCCTCTTTAAAAACTTTAGTATATATTTATGCCATAAAAAATGTTTTTTTTTACTTTTTTATGCTCTAAATTGTCACTTGTTGTCCGCTTTAAATTATAGTTTTTTTCCCCAAGTTTTTCCATTTCTTCATAATTCCATTTAAAATGTTTATTACGCTTAAACATTTGTGTTATAAAATATAATAACTTTTTATGTTTTGTAATTTTTTTTCTTCTTTATGATTAAAAACTTTAGAAAAATAACTCAAACATAACAAGTTGGAAGGTAGTATGAGTCAAAACCGACCATAAGATACCCTAAGTCTCCAAAATGAGTTAAATAACGACGACGATAGACTTAAAATTCGAAAATTGACTTTTTATAGGATATTTTTCGAAAATTTACTTTTTATAGGAAATTTTTCAAAAACTCACTTTCTACCGGAAATTTTTCAAAAATTTGCTTTTTATAGGAAATTTTTTAAAAATTAACTTTTTATAGGAAATTTTTCGAAAATTGACTATTTATAGAAAATTTTTCGAAAATTGACTTTTTATAGTAAATTTTTCGAAAATTGACTTTTTATAGCAAATTTTTCGAAAATTGACTTTTTATAGGAAATTTTTCCAAAATTGACTTCTTATAGGAAATTTTTCGCATATTGACTTTTTATAGGAAATTTTTCGAAAATTGACTTTTTATAGGAAATTTTTCCAAAATTGACTTCTTATAGGAAATTTTTCGAAAATTGACTTTTTATGGGAAATTTTTTCGAAAATTGACTTTTTATCGGAAATTTTCCGAAAATTCACTTTTTATAGAAAATTTTTCGAAAATTGACTTTTTATAGAAAATTTTTCGAAAATTGACTTTTTATAGGAAATTTTTCGAAAATTGACTTTTTAAAGGAAATTTTTCGAAAATTGACTTTTTATAGGAAATTTTTCGAAAATTGACTCTTTATAGGAAATTTTTCGAAAATTGACTCTTTATAGGAAATTTTTCGAAAATTGACTTTTTATAGGAAATTTTTTGAAAATTGACTTTTTATAGAAAATTTTTCGAAAATTGACTTTTTATAGGAAATTTTTCGAAAATTGACTTTTTATAGGAAATTTTTCGAAAATTGACTTTTTATAGGAAATTTTTCGAAAATTTACTTTTTATAGGAAAATTTTTCGAAAATTGACTTTTTATAGAAATTTTTCGAAAATCCACATTTTATAGAAAATTTTTAAAAAATTTACTTTTTATAGTAAATTTTTCAAAAATTTACTTTTATAGGTAATTTTTCGAAAGTTGACTTTTTATAGCAAATTTTTTCGAAAATTGACTTTTTATAGGAAATTTTTCGCAAATTGACTTTTTATAGGAAATTTTTCGAAAATTGACTTTTTATAGGAAATTTTTCGAAAATTTACTTTTTATAGGAAATTTTTCAAAAATTGACTTTTTATAGAAATTTTTCGAAAATCCACATTTTATAGAAAATTTTTAAAAAATTTACTTTTTATAGTAAATTTTTCAAAAATTTACTTTTATAGGTAATTTTTCGAAAGTTGACTTTTTATAGCAAATTTTTTCGAAAATTGACTTTTTATAGGAAATTTTTCGCAAATTGACTTTTTATAGGAAATTTTTTGAAAATTGACTTTTTATAGGAAATTTTTTGAAAATTGACTTTATATAGGAAATTTTTCGAAAATTTACTTTTTATAGGAAATTTTTCGAAAATTGAATTTTTATAGAAAATTTTTCGAAAATTTATTTTTTATAGGAAATTTTTCTAAAATTGACTTTTTATAGGAAATTTTTCTAAAATTAACTTTTTACAGGAAATTTTTAAAAAATTTATCTTTTACAGGAAATTTTTCAAAAATTTACTTTTTAAAGGAAATTTTTCGAAAATTTAATTTTTAAAGGACACTTTTGTAAAATTAACTTTTTATAAAAAATTTTTCGCAAATTGACTTTTTATAGAAAATTTTTCGAAAATTGATTTTTTATTGCAAATTTTTTTGAAAATGACTTTTTATTGCAAATTTTCCGAAAATTTACTTTTTATAGGAAATGTTTCAAAAATTGCTTTTTGTAGGAAATTTTTCGGAAATTGACTTTTTATAGGAAATTTTTCGAAAATTGGCTTTTTATAGGAAATTTTTCGAAAATAAGAAATATACGGAGTTGTAGTTGCTGTTAGTTCCCACCTCTGATCTAGGTACGGTCTGCTTTGAAGAATATTTAGATGGAGGCATGAACATCGGCACAGACTCAGTTTTAGAAAATATTTTCTTTAACTGACTCTTATTTGAATCAGAAACCTAATCTATTTTGATCAGAACTCTGTAATGTGATTCTCAGATAATAACTTCGTTACGAGCATCAACTCAAACCCATTATACCTACCCCTCCTAAAATGCTATAGGGTACCAAAACGAGATTGCTCGCTTACATACTTCTGTAGCTACAATTTGGCTAAACATGTCTTGTTTTAGATCTTTTTTTTTATAATTTTTCGTTTTAGTTTCAACATGTTGTAAGTTGCCTTTATGTATGGAACACATTTTGTTTGTAGCAACAGCAGCTTTTAAGTTTTTCATGTCAATTTTATTATAAATTTCTATAGTTTTTCTGTTAAATGGTATGTGTTTTTTTAAACATGTTTTAACTAAAATTAGAAAGACAATGAAAAAGTTTTTTGTTTGTTGCTCTGACAAAAACAAAAATATAGACCTTGTTCTTAATTTGGTTCACAAACTAGAGCTAAAGGCATATGTAGAAAATTTTAAAGACTTTTAATAGGAATAAACGACCAATATAAAAAGGAAAAAAAAAACAAAAAGGGTTACATATGAAAAAAACAAAGTTTTTTGGGGTCAAAATTTGTGAAATGTTAAAACAAACTTAAAACTAATTGAAACAGAACCAGAACTAGAACAGAAATAAAATCAAAACTAACTGAATTTTTCGAAAATTTACTTTTTCTAGGAAATTTTTCGAAAATGGACTTTTTATAGGAAATTTTTTGAAAATTTACTTTATATAGGAAATTTTTCGAAAATTGACTTTTTATAGGAAATTTTTTGAAAATTGACTTTTTATAGGAAATTTTTCGAAAATTGACTTTTTATAGGAAATTTTTCGAAAATTGACTTTTTATAGGAAATTTTTCGAAAATTGACTTTTTATAGGAAATTTTTCGGAAATTGACTTTTTATAGGAAATTTTTCGAAAATTGACTTTTTATAGGAAATTTTTCGAAAATTGACTTTTTTTAGGAAATTTTTCTTGAATTGACTTTTTATAGGAAATTTTTCGAAAATTGACTTTTTATAGGAAATTTTTTGAAAATTGTCTTTTTATAGGAAATTTTTCGAAAATTGACTTTTTATAGGAAATTTTTCCAAAATTGACTTTTTATAGGAAATTTTTCAAAAATTGACTTTTTATAGGAAATTTTTCTAAATTGACTTTTTATAGGAAATTTTTCGAAAATTGACTTTTTATAGGAAATTTTTCGAAAATTGACTTTTTATAGAAAATTTTTCGAAAATTTACTTTTTATAGAAAGTTTTTCCAAAATTAACTTTTTATAGGAAATTTTTCGAAAATTGACTTTTTATAGAAAATTTTTCGAAAATTGACTTTTTATAGGAAATTTTTCGAAAATTTACTTTTTATAGGAAATTTTTCGAAAATTGACTTTTTATAGGAAATTTTTCAAAAATTGACTTTTTATAGGAAATTTTTCGAAAATTGACTTTTTATAGGAAATTTTTCGAAAATTGACTTTTTATAGAAAATTTTTCGAAAATTGACTTTTTATAGGAAATTTTTCGAAAATTGACTTTTTATAGGAAATTTTTCGAAAATTGACGTTTTATAGAAAATTTTTCGAAAATTGACTTTTTATAGGAAATTTTTCGAAAATTGACTTTTTATAGAAAATTTTTCGAAAATTTACTTTTTATAGAAAGTTTTTCCAAAATTAACTTTTTATAGGAAATTTTTCGAAAATTGACTTTTTATAGAAAATTTTTCGAAAATTGACTTTTTATAGGAAATTTTTCGAAAATTTACTTTTTATAGGAAATTTTTCGAAAATTGACTTTTTATAGGAAATTTTTCAAAAATTGACTTTTTATAGTAAATTTTTCGAAAATTGACTTTTTATAGGAAATTTTTCGAAAATTGACAGATCCAAAACTAGAACAGAAACAGAACTTATTTTTAAAGCTCCTTTAGAGTAAAAATCTTCTCAAGTGTTTTGAAATTATTAGTGACCGGAAACAGTAGAAAAGCTTTGAAGATTCTCATACTGCTACAATTTCACTTCTTATAGTAAAAAGAAATTGTCCCATCATTCTTCCACAAATCATCTTACATCATTTCTTGCCTCTCCCTCTTTCAACAGCTTCCGTTCAATTTCAGATTGAAAGTGTTCAAATTTATTTGTCAATTAAAACACATAAAATTTCCTATTTTTTTGCACATCACACATTTTTATTGACATAAATTCAGTTAAATGACCAAGAAACAGAGAAAAGAACAAATTTAGGCTAAATTTGAAACCATTTAAATTTAGGCAAAATGAGCTCAAATTTCCTTAAAGGATGCTTTTTGTTAAGACCTTAAAATTTAATCTATTCACTTTCGAACATAAAATGTTTAAGCTTTTTTAAAGATGTTCATGTTCTGACATTAAAAATCTTAAAGATTTTAAGGAGAAAACAAAAAGTGGAAGGAAAAAATCTTATTGAAAAAATATCAAATAACTGAGGGTTGAAACTAAAGGGACCTAACAGATTTAGACATACAGTTTTCTTTAACATTTTTTTGGGCACAAAACAAAAAAATTAAATAAATAAGACCTAAAAGTAAAAGAGTTTAAATGAAGCATAAAATTAAAAAGAAGAGACAAAATATGGACAAAAAGGAGAACCATATTTAAGAAAATTAAAATGTTTATTCAGTAGAAAAGAGTCGGTCAAGCCCGACCACAGTATAACCACAACCTCAAAAATTAGTTTTTTATACGAAATTTTTCGAAAATATACTATTTTTAGGAAATTTTTCGAAAATTGACTATTTATAGGAAATTTTTCGAAAATTGACAATTTATAAGAAATTTTTCGAAAATAGACTATTTATAGGAAATTATCGGAAAATTGACTATTTATAGGTAATTTTTCGAAAATTGACTATTTATAGGAAATTTTTCAAAAATTTACTATTTATAGGAAATTTTTCAAAAATTGACTATTTATAGGAAAATTTTCGAAAATTGACTATTTATAGGAAATTTTTCGAAAATTTACTATTTAAAGGAAATTTTTAGAAAATTTACTATTTATAGGAAATTTTTCGAAAATTGACTATTTATAGGAAATTTTTCGAAAATTGACTATTTATAGGAAATTTTTCAAAAATTGACTATTTAAAGGAAATTTTTCGAAAATTGACTATTTATATGAAAATTTTTCGAAAATTGACTATTTATAGGAAATTTTTCGAAAATTGACTATTTATAGGAAATTTTTCGAAAACTGACTATTTATAGGAAATTTTTCGAAAATTGACTATTTATAGGAAATTTTTCGAAAATTGACTATTTATAGGAAATTTTTCGAAAATTTACTATTTATAGGAAATTTTTTGAAAATTGACTATTTATAGGAAATTTTTTGAAAATTGACTATTTATAGGAAATTTTTCGAAAATTGACTATTTATAGGAAATTATTGGAAAATTGACTATTTATAGGAAATTTTTCGAAAATTGACTATTTATAGGAAATTTTTCGAAAATTTACTATTTATAGGAAATTTTTTGAAAATTGACTATTTATAGGAAATTTTTTGAAAATTGACTATTTATAGGAAATTTTTCGAAAATTGACTATTTATAGGAAATTATTGGAAAATTGACTATATATAGGAAATTTTTCGAAAATTGACTATTAATAGGAAATTTTTCGAAAATTGACTATTTATAGAAAATTTTTAGAAAATTGACTATTTATAGAAAATTTTTCGAAAATTGACTATTTATAGGAAATTTTTCGAAAATTGACTCTTTATAGGAAATTTTTCGAAAATTGACTATTTATAGGAAATTTTTCGAAAATTTACTATTTATAGGAAATTTTTCGAAAATTTACCATTCGTAGGAAATTTTTCAAAATTGACTATTTATAGGAAATTTTTTGAAAATTTAATATTTTTAGAAAAATTCTTAAAAATTTGAAATTTTTCAAAAATTTCTTATTTTTATAGTAAATTTTTCAAAATTTTCTTACTTTTATAGGAAATTTTTTAAAAAATTCTTATTTTATAGAAAATTTTTCAAAAATTTCTTATTTTTATAGGAAGTTTTTCAAAAATTTCTCATTTTATAGGGAATCTTTCAAAAATGTCTAATTTTTGTGGGAAAATTTTTCAAAAATGTTTTATGAAATTTTTCAAAAATTACTTATTTTTGTAGCAAATTTTTTTAAAATTTCTTATAAATATAGGAAATTTTTCAAAAATTTCTTATTTACATAGGAATTTTTTTAAAAATTTCTTGTTTTTATAGGAAATTTTTAAAATATTTTTTGTTTTTATAGAAAAATTTTAAAAAATTTCCTAATTTTATAGGAAATTAAAAAAAATCTTATTTTGATAGGAAATTTTTTAAAAATTTCCGATGTCTATGGGAAATTTTTCAAAAATTTCTAATGATTATAGAAAATTTTTCAAAAATTTGTTATTTTATGAATTTTTGAAAAAATTCCTTATTTTTATAGGAAATTATTCAAAAACTTTTTTTTTATAGGAAATTTTTCAAAAATTTCTTATTTTTATAGGAAATTTTTCAAAAAATTTTTTAGTTTTATAGGAAATTTTTAAAATATTTCTTATAAGAAATTTTGAAAAAACTCCTTATTTCTATAGGAAATTATTCAATAACTTCTTATTTTTATAGGAAATTTTTCAAAAATTTCTAATTTCTATAAGAAATTTTTCAAAAGTTTCGTATTTTTATAGTAAATTTTTCAAAATTTTCTTTGTTTTATAGGAAATTTTTCAAAAATTTCTTATTTTTATAGGAAGTTTTTAAAATATTTCTTGTTTTTATAGAAAATCTTTAAAAAATTTCTTAATTTTATAGGAAATTTAAAAAAAAATATTTTCATAGGAAATTTTGCAAATATTTCTGATGTCTATGGGAAATTTTTCACAAATTTCTAATGACTAAAGAAAATTTTTCAAAAATTTCCTAATTTTATAGGAAATTTTGAATAGATTCCTTATTTTTATAGGAAATTTATTAAAAAATTTATAATTTTTATAGGAAATTTTTCAAAAATTTTTTATTTTTATAGCAAATTTTTCAAAAATTTCTTATTTTATAGGAAAATTTTTAAAAAAATCTGGTTTTTATAGGATGTTTTGAAAAATTCCTTATTTTTATAGGAATTTTTTCAATAACTTCATATTTTTATAGGGAATTTTTCAAAAATTTCTTATTTGTATAAGAAAATTTTCAAAAATTTTCAAATTTTTATAGGAAGTTTTTCAAAATTTTCTTATTTTTATAGGAAAGTTTTTAAAAATTTCTTATTTTCATAGGAAATTTTTTAAAAGTTTCTTGTTTTTGTAAGAAATTTTTCAAAAATTTCTTATTTTTATAGGAATTTTTTCAAAAATATCTTAGTTTTGTAGGAAATTTTTTAAAAAATTCTTATTTTTATAGGAAATGGTTCAAAATTTTCTTATTTTTATTGGAATTTTTTTCAAAAATTTCTTATTTTTATAGGAAATGTTTCAATTATTTTATATTGTTATAGGAAATTTTCTTAATAATTCCTGTGAAGGGTATCAAATTATCGGACTATAGCCCCTTCTTAATTGTCTGAAAAAAAAATTTGTTTTCTAATAATTTTCTTATTTTCCAAACATTTAAGTCTTTAACTAATACCAATTATAATTTTATTAACCATTTCCTTCTCTTTGTCTTAATTACTTTTGCAGATGGTTCTGTCATTTTGACGATGACAATTATGTAAATATACCCCGTCTGGTAAAGCTTTTGGATGAATACAGTCCTTCGGTTGATTGGTATTTGGGTAAACCCAGCATTTCCTCGCCTCTGGAAATTCATTTGGATAGTGTAAGTATTTTTTGTTTAAATATTTGTATTCGACCCTTTTTAAGAATTTCAAATTAATTGAACATATTGTTTCTTTTAAAGGGTTTTATTTCTGTTTTTGTTGTTACCTTTTCAATTTACATGAGTAAATTTTTATTAATTGTTGTCATAATTTTCCAACCAATTAATTTTGACTTTAAGATTGAGGTTCACAAAAAGGAAGAAAGATTTTTAAGTTAAGTTTGTTGAGCAGGTAATTTAAGTTGATTTTTTTTTTAGATAAGGAATTGTGTATTGAATTACTTAAAAATTAAGGACAAGAGTTTTTTGTTGGTTAACTGACGTTTAGGTATCTTGGGGATATATTAAAAAAAAAAAAATTTTGCTCAATTAATTTAATTTAATTTCGATTAAAATTTATTGTTGCGGTTAACGCTTAGTGAACTGAGGTTTATTTTAAACTGCAGTAAAATTGGTAACGATGAAAGACTGACTTTACAAATAACTAGTTTGGAACTTTGGAGCTAAGTTTTATGAAACCCTTAATATTTTATAAAACTGGACCTTAAGTTGAACATATAACAAAATATTAGATAACAGAAGAATAAGAGGAATATTTGTATCTAAAAACGAATATAAAATGGAATGTTCTAAATTTTGAACATAAACTTAGAACTGAAAAGAATAGATCAAATAATTTGAAACATGAATAGATCATACAACGAAACTAAGAACTGATGTAGAAATTAATACAGTGTTGAGGATTGAACTCACTTAAATATTAAACTCTAACATAACTTTGAAGGAAATTTAAATCTCAAACCGGAACTAAGCCTTATACTATGCCTATAACTTAAAATATTTAAGCCAAATTCCAAATCTCAACCCAATTCATAAAATTAACATAGTAATAGAATCTGGGGGCAAATCGCTACATTCGATATCTATCAATAACTTAGACTTGTAAGCAAATACGGTGTAGCATACCTTAGGGATTTTCAAAATAATTTATTTTGCAAAAAGTTTAATAAAAATCGATATCTAAACATATCAGTTTGATTATCAAAAGATTAAGTTTAAATGAAATTCTTTTACTATCTGAAAACTTTTCATAAGTAAGTTAGAAGTACTGAACCTTATATGTTATATATTATATAGATTATCCTAAAAGTATGCTACATAAATGTTTTTGAAATATCTTGGATTACAATCGTTACTAAAAACTGCACAAAATAGGAGCACTGCTGTATCAAATTTAGCACACCTATCTAGTTTAATATAGATAAGAAAATTCAAAAAACTTCGAAATCTGTCCTTTGGGTACCTCCCTTGGACCCAAATTTTTACACTTATTTTTCTTCTCAATGTATAACCCGCAATTTTCAACAGAATTTGATAAAATTCTTAACACTTCTGTTATTTGATTCAAGAAAGAGCTCTACTCATTTTGGTTGAAATACATCGACTTATTGGGTACCTACCTTAGACCCCCATTCTTTTTTTTGTTAATTTTTCTTTTCAATTCTCAACAGAATTTGATGAAACTCAACACACGTCTATTAATTAATTCCAAAAAGAGCTCTGTTTTTTTTGGTTGAAATAAGACCACCCCTTGCGGTACCTGCCTTGGACCCCCATTTTTCACCTGATTTTTGTTTTGTATGTACAATCCGTAATTCTAAACACAATTTTTTGAAATTCGGCACACGTCTATAAATTGATCTAAAAAAAACGCCTACTAATTTTGGTTAAAATCAGTTGACTCCTGCGGTACCTGCCTTGAACCCCCATTTTTCACCAATTTTTTTTTGTCAATGTATAAGCCACGATTCCCTTCAGAATTTGAAAAAATAGGCACACGTCTTTTAATTGATTTAAGAAAGAGTTATACCAATTTTGGTTGAGTTCCCTTGGCTGTTTGAGATACCTGTCTTGAACCCTAATTTTTCACTTATTATTGTTCTCAATGTATAAGCCAGAATTTTCAACAGAAATTTAAAACATTTAACACACTTTTATTAGTTTATACAAAAAAAAGCTCAACCAATTTTGGTTAAAATCCGTCCACTTCTGGGGGTACCTGCTTTGGACCCCCATTTTTCACTTATTTTTCTTCTCAATATAAGACGTAATTCTTAACAGAATTTGATAAAATTCGGCACACATCTATTGGTTGACCCAAAGATGAGCTCTACACACTTTGGTTGAAATCCGTCGACTTCTACGGGACTTATATTTAATTTCAATTTTATTAAAATGTTACGCCTAAATGACTGCAACACTTTTTGCTTACATTATGCGTAACAATTTATATGACTTTTTTCAGATAATTTTGAACTTTGTTCTACGATCGGTAAATTTCGGTGAATTTTTTTCGCTCAATCTAAAGAAGAGACTTTTCGTTATGGTGTGAGCACCGAGCAAAACCGAGCCAACTTAGTTTTTGTCGAAAGAATAACGAAAACACTGAATTTTGTAGATCCTTTTTGCTTTCACGATATCTCCTAAACTATACGAGATTAAATTATTTTCTTCTGCAGTCTTAAGCCAAGGTTCGGCATCTTAATCAATTTGACATCAGGATTTAAGTTGTTAAACTATATTTTTTATTATAAAAATAGTTTTTTGTTTTTTTGCATTAATAATCTACAGATCAAAATCTTTTTGTAGAGAATGTTGATTAGCATTTTTCGAATACAATCCTATCAAATCAATGATCATATTTTTTTATAATAAAAAGCCCTTAATCTTACCAAAAACAATTTTTCAGTTTTTTTTTTTATTAAAATCCACTAAATATTACTTGATATTTCGTAATATCGCTATGAAAATTTTAAGGAAATCCAATTTTTGACATTTGACCCCGGTGAAGAAAGGGTTAGTCTCGTCCAATATTAAAAAAAACTTTCTGCATAGGTTTTCCATAAACTAAGCAATAATATTAATCTACTAGAATTTCGCCCAAAAATTTTCATTTTCGCGAAATTCTTAAATTTGAAGTCGCAGGTACAGCGAAACTGTGCAAGATATCGACTAAATTTTTTTTGCGTTTTATTCTCCCGTTTGTCTGTTTTAACACACTTTTGAGAAAATTCTAAATTTGTACTATTTGTTGAAGAAAACTTTCGAAAAATCAAAAAATGATTTTTGAAACCGACCTGAGAAAAATGTACCAAAAAAACTAAGTAAATTCGATTATATTTAAGCAAAACTGAACTATTCAATACTAAAAAGCCATTTAATGATAAATTATGCCTAATTTTTGAATTTCTTGATTTACAACATAAAATTGTTGGTGCATATCCTTAGGCGCGTTTTCAAGGGCATGACTTTTCAGGGGAAAAATTGAATAACTCCAAAACTACTTCATGTATTTTTGTTTTTGACTCCTTGAAATAAAGCTGCGTTAGTTTTCTTTAATATTCTATTATTGTTTCTTGTAAAAATTGTTTATTTTTGGTTGAAATTTCTTAAAAATAAAAAAACAACCCAATTTTCCCATAGAAATGGGTTCTTAAACCTTGGACCCGATGCGCGCCCTTAGAACGTTGTCCGATTTGGCTCAAATTTTCAGAACTAAGCTTTTAGATCTAATGCCATAATATTCCGTTGAAAAACATTTAAAATCAAAGATAAACAAGTAAGAAAGTTCTATAGTCGGTCAAGCCCGACCGTGCGATACCCTTCGCGACTAAGGTCAAAAAAGTTATTTTTTCTGTATAAAGACAAATATTTGCTAAATTTTGCCAAAATGCAAACATTTTGCCAAAACTTATAGATTTAGCTGTTTCCGCCATTTGGACTTATATGAGAGCTAGGGTCAAATGTGGACCGATAATCTCGAAATTTAGCAAATTGATTACAGTTGTCACACAAATTATGAATGCAAAAAATTAACTTAAATTTTGCATTATCGTCAGATGTACGAGCGTTTTAGTGATTTTTGTCTCATTTAGTGAGTTTTGACAGAAGAGTTTGTATGAGAGCTATGGTCAAATGTAAACCGATTTCAACGAAATTTGGTACCGTGATTTTGGTTTACATAAGCAGTATTTTTTTTAAATTTCATGAAAAAATATTAATTTCTGTGGCCAATATATCAATTCCGGGAAGTGGGAACTATGAGAGGTACCATAAATAATGGAGCAATTTTGACGGATTTCAATAGCCATGGTCCGACAATCAAAAAAAATGATCTGTTCCAAATGTCATCAAATTATCTTTAGAATTGCGACCTGTACTTTGAAGACAAGGTTTACATGAGGTTCCAGCCAGCCAGTCAGACGGACGGACGGACTATTGGTATACTAAAAGGTGGGCCTAAGACAAATATTTCTATGTATTACATACATCAGCACAAACTTATAATACCCTTACCACCTATTATGGTGTAGGGTATAACTACAATCGCCAAATGAAATTAAAAAAAGTATAAAATTGAGTTAAGATTTTCAGTTAGAAACTAAAAAAGAACGAACACGGACTAAAATAGAAGTTTTTTGTAATTCAAAAATTGAATCGATATTAATCGTTACATTTGTATTGACTCTTTTAGGAAAAAACGGTTTCAATTTATTTTGAAAACAGTGTAAATTTATTTTGAAAACTTCCCCCTCTTCTAAAAGACTTTTATAACATAATCCTTTTTTTATTAACCCAGAGAAATCACAAAACCAAGTTTTTTTAATAATAACGACAACAAGATATAAAACTTGAAAAATAATAAATATAAAAATAAATCTTTTTAAACCCTTAGTACTTGAGCAATACAATGTATAAACAAAGTAAATCTACAGTAGAACATAAATATAACGAATTCGAGAATAATGAAAATTTTATATTTTATATTTTTAATAATCTTATGATAAGTTTAAATTTGATTTAACAAATTTTGAAATTTCTGTTTTAAAAGTTCGTTATATTTATGTTTCACTGTTTCTGTTTTAATGTTCACTTTTTTTAGTTATTTTTTTATTATATTCATGTTTTTCTTTCTTATTTTATTTACAGAAAAATACTTCGTTAAATAAAAAGATTACATTTTGGTTTGCAACAGGTGGTGCTGGCTTCTGTTTAAGTCGAGCCCTGACATTAAAAATGTTACCCATAGCAGGTGGTGGCAAATTTATAAGTATCGGAGATAAAATAAGATTTCCTGATGATGTTACGATGGGCTTTATTATTGGTAAGTTAAAAAAGAAAAAGAAAAACCACAAAAACCAAACTTAACTTATAAATAAAATAAATACTTATTTATATTTTTTTTTGGCTTTACAGAACATCTCCTCAAGGTACCCCTTACCGTTGTAGACAATTTCCATTCCCACCTGGAGCCGATGGAGTTTATACGACCAGACTCTTATCAGAATCAAGTGTCCTTCAGTTATGCTTTAATGAAGAATCAATGGAATGTGGTTAAGGTCGATGGTTTCGATACAAAAACCGATCCCAGACGATTTTATTCGTTACACTGTAAATTATTTCCCTATTTTAGTTATTGTCCTCATAGATGAGTTCATTTTGAAAGGATTAACAAATTATAAATAGTTTTATATTGTTGTTGTTTTATAAAATTATGTTGAAGAGGAGAAAAAATGTGAAAAAAATTTTAATGGTTATTTTGTTGAAAATCTGTGATGTAGTTCTATTAATTATAAATAATTATTTTTAATTCTATTTTTTTAAATTTTGTAAAAAAAACCTACAAATTTTTAATTTAAAGTTAAATACAAAATGCTTCCAAGTTAATTTATTGAAATTGTCTTAGTTTTAAGTTATTGATTTTTTTTTAAATAAGAAAAAACACTCAGTTTTTATGAACTGAAAAATTAAAAACATTAGGGGTATTCACTATAAAGAGTAAAAGAGCTAAAGAGTACTTTAGCTAAGTCAATAAGTAAAGACAAAAACCAATTCGAAAATCAGTTTTTGAGACCCATATGAAACTAGAATTTAGAATTTGATGTTCAAACTAAGCACGATCTATAAAATGGTCTAGAACAAAAATATATCATGTAGAAAAGAAACTAGATCTTAATTTATTGCCCAATTTAATACATGAGTTTGAATATGATCTTAACTTTAAACTAGCGGTGGGCACTAACACATATGCAAATTTGAGATTGTACTACCCTGCAAGCAAATCGAAAGTCGTCTTCGAAAATAATCCATTTATAGTCAACTTTTTAGCAACTAACTACGAGCTAACTACAAAGTTATGCAGAAATTTCCCAATTCATTGTGATCATGTTCTGTGCAGTGAAATAAGCATAACATTTATATTCATCCTCGGTTCGATCCCCGGTCTCGGCAACATTAATTGCAGTTGTAAAGTGTTGAATAATATAAAGATGTATCTCTCCTTTTCACCACCACCATTGGCTCTTCTACAATCCCCTTTTCAAAGAAGGTAACTAAGTGTGTTACTTCCCTCTTTTTCTCTCTTTGTCTATTAACTAACTAATAAAAAACTAATTTTAAGTTAGTTGAAAAGTCATGCAAGGTCGGACAGTGACTACCTCCAATGACATAGCCATGTTAAAATAGTCACTTTTCTTCGGTAAAAGTAATACAAGCATCAACCACAACTAGTTGACAAAAAATTCACTTTAAATTTGCTTAAAGTTAACTGAGTTGCTTGCAAATTAATTTCTCGCCCATGGCAGCTTTAAACTTATACAGAAAAAAAAAACATTGTTTAGAACCCGAAGTAGAACATAATTTATAACCTTATTTGGCTTTAAATGATCTTAGATATAACTTTAACTATGGCTTAAATTGGAAAAAAGGGTACTACTATCACCAACTTTGAAAACATGAACTAAAACCTGATCCATTAACTTATTCTGATTTATTATCAAAACCTGATCGGTTTTTAGTCAGTTTCTAAAGACTAACTTGACTCTTATCATAAACCTTATCTAGGGCCTGATCTTGAATTAGAACTTGATCTAAGATCTTAGCAAAGAACTGATTTAAAGCCTAATTTTTAATTTCATCAACTACATCCCAACTTAATCAGTTTTTCTTCAAAAATTTCTTTTGAACCTGCATTCACGTTTACATTCAAACTTTTTCTTTATAAATTTTCATTTTATTTTCCTTAAATTTTTTACAAATTTTCAATATTTTCGGAAACTTGATAGTACAGTCAGGTTTGTATCAATTTCAAGTCTGTCAGCTTTTTCTCATACAAAACTTGACTGGTGTGAAAGTAGACTAACTTAGGTTGGTTTCTAGTCAGTTTCTAGAATCTAACTTACAGCCTAACTTAGAAATAAAACTTGATCATAAACCTGAATCAGAGCCTTCCCTTAAACTGGAATAATAAGTTAATCTTATCTAAAACCAGAGGCCAAATCACAGCATTCGATATCGATCGAAATGTAAGATATCTCAGAAACATTTGTGTAGCATACTTCAAGGATAATATAAATATTAAAAAACATATAAGGCTCACTACATTGATACTTATTTGTGAAAAGTTTCCTAAATGTAAAAGAATTTCATTTAAACCAAATGTTTTCACAAAGAAGCGAATATGTTAAGATAAGAAATTGTATTAAAGTTTTTGCAAAAAAAAATTATTTTGAAAATCCCTAAGGTATGTTACACAATATTTGCTAAAAACTTTTCGATCGATATCGAATGCGACAATTAGGCCCCTTAAAGTATGCTATAAAAATGTATTTGAGTGCGGTTTTTGATTTGGTCTGTTTCTAGTTCATCAAATTTTAAAACCGCTTATAATTTAGAACTTTAAGGGTTTTGGATTAGGTCTGTGATCAGTTTTTACTTCTTTTTTTCGTCTGAGTCTGAGTTTTCGATCTGTATCGAATGCGTCGGTTAAGCCCCTGTTAAAAGTTTTTTCTAAATTAAAAGTGCCGCTTAAGCTAGATCAAACCCGTGATCAAAACTTGCTTTCAAACTTAATCTAGAAACAAAAACTGATCACAAACCGCAACTAGAGGTAAATCATGAAAAAGCCTGATTCTTAAAAATTCCGAATTAAAAGCGGTTTTGAAAATTGATGAAGTAGAAGCGGACCAGATCTATAACCTTAACTTAAACCTGATTTATATTCCGATCTAAAATCCGAAATAATCTCAAAATTGTTCTAGCAACTGAACTAGATTATGGACCTAAACTGATTTTGAAATAGAATTAAAAGTAGAACCTAACTTATGACTTGATATGAACTCTTTATTAAAAACTTATCTAGAAAAAATTCGAACTTAAGACAGAAATTCTACCTACGAATAGATCTGAAATTTAGATCAAAAATTTGATTTTGAAACTAATTTCAAACTAGATCAGGAAACAGAAACCGATCACAAGCTTGAACTTGAGGAGAATCATGAAATAAAACCTGACCCAAAAACCTTAAAAAAACTTAATTAAAAACGGATTTATAACTGGAAATACCAGAAGCCGACCAGATTTAGAACCTTAACTAAAAACTGGGGCCAAATTACGGAATTCGATATCGATCGAAATCTTAGATATTTTTAAAACAATTGTATAGCATACTTTAAGGATAATCAAAATTATTTAAAAGATGCATAGTTTAGTATATCTTTTGAAGTTATTTACCAAAAGATGAATAATAGTAAAAGAGTTTTAATTGAACAATATTTATTTTTAAAAACGAATCAAAATGCATACCAAATTTCAATTAACTTTTTGCATCGAAGTAACTTTGAACATCCCTAAAGTATACTTCACAATATTCGCTTAAAAGTCTGAGTTTTCGATCGATATCGAATGCGGTAATTTGGCCCCTGATTTATATTCTGATCTAGAATCTGAAATAATCACAAACATGATCTAGAACTAAACCAGAACTAGAAGTTGATCTTAAACTAGAATCAGAAGTAGAAGCTGATATGAAATCTTTATTTTAAGCTGATCCATAAAAAGTTGATGTAAAAACACAAAATCTACGGAACAATTGATGACTGCCCCCATTCAGAATCTAATTGAGATTATGATCTAGAACTATGATCTAATCCTAGAAATATGATCTAATCCTAAAAAAATCGGACTTGAAAAATTGTGAATTATGTAGAAACTTGCATAAGACCCGATTTATATTCGGATTTAAAATCTGAAATAATCCAAAACCTCTTCTGGAAACTAAACCTCATAATGCAGCTAAACTAAAAACTGATCTTGAACTAGAATTAGAACTTGACCCAAAATCCTAAACAAAAACTGATATTTAATCGAATTTAAAACTCGATCTATAAACAGAAATCTTACCATATAATGAATCTGAACTAAAGCTTGATGCCGAACTTTAGTCCAAGATAGAACTCGATCTAAAACCAGAACTAAACAATTATGTAGACCCTGATTCAGACACAGAACTGTAACTAGACGTAGAACTGGCATCTAAAGTATGAATAAAAACCGGATCCATAAACTTATTAAAATCTTGATATAAATCAAAATCTGATCTAGAACCACTGCTAAAACCTAACCTAGAAAATTAAAGAAAATGCGGTTATGATTTTAGTCATTATCTAGAAACTAAATCAGAGTCATAGTCTGATCTTAAACCACCAGACCTTATGTAGAACATTATCTAAATTTATCTGATTCTGAATTTAATTCTCATCCAAAATGTGAAACTTGATAAAACCTTGAAACAGAACTAGGACTTTATATGAAACATTATCTGATTCTGAATGAGGGTGCTGTGGTGCTTAGATTAGCACGTCGACTATTAAGCATAACATATCACATTGAGCCTGGGTTCGATCCCCGGTCTTTTATGGATCCATAATCGTTTTCACTTATGCACTAAGAAAAATGCTCTTTACAGTGAACACCATTAATACGTTTTATAAAAAAAACATAAAAATTTGGCAAAACGTTATATAAAATTTACAAACAATTTTAAATTTATTCAAAATTAAAAATTTTTCTTCTATAAAAATTTTTCTTTCTTAAAAGTCCCTTTTCTCAATTTTTCAAATTTCCACTGAGTGTTTTTTCTTTTAATCGAATTGCAATTTTGTAACATAATATCTTCCATTGTATTTTTTGAAAAAAAAAAGTTATTTTATTTTAATGCAAAAAATTTATAGTTTTTAATAAAATCTAGTCTCTTTAAGAGCTAAACGAATTATTAAAAGGAACAAAATAATAAAATAATTAACAAAACAATGAAATTAATATAAATATTGTCTAAAAAACAGTTCCTAAAAATATGTAAATAATTTTAATTGAAAATTTAATATAAAATAAATAAATAATTGAAAATTAATTACAAAAAGATTAAATTTATTTGTTTAAAGGTAAATCTTAGTATCTCAGTTTATAAACACAAGCAATACGTAACAAACTGCACAATGGGGAATCATAATTAAGTTCGATGACAGAATCCCTAAACCAGAGCCCTATTCCACGAAACAACTTTTCAACTTTTCACTTTGCACTTATCAAATTTTTCGACAATTAGCAAAACTTTATGTTCCTCAGAACTAAAAAATTTGATTAGTGATAAGTATAATTTGCTAACTCTTCGCATTTTTTTATTCTCTTTGCAATTTCTGTTCCATGCAGGTTCCCTTTGGCAAAGTGAAAAGCTTAAATTGAAAAGTGTAATTTGCAAAGACTTTGCAAATAATTATGCTATTTCATTTCACAAAAACTGTAAAATCTATTTTTGCAAAGCAAATTTTGATAAGTTTATCAAAGATTTGCAAGGTAAACGATTTCTTTGCAAAATCATGTTGTTATATCTAGTGAAACTTTCAAAATGTTAAGACGTGAGTTTTTGATCGACGATCGTGAAGAAGTGGTTATAAGAAGAAATTATAGAGACCGAATTCATTTTTCGGGACTACAAAACTTTAGTTTTAAAGACTGCTTTAGATTAAATAAAGCCAAGTTGATTTTATTTTAAGTAAAATTAAAGAAAAACAAGTAAAAAAGTGTTATAGTCGGTCAAGCCCGACCATGCGATACCCTTCATTATTAAGGTCAAAGGTATTATTTTTCCTATATAAAGACAAATATTTGCAAAATTTTGCCATCATACAAACATTTTCTCAAAACTTATATATTTAAGCTGTTTCCTTCATTTGGACTTATATGAGAGCTAGGGTCAAATGTGGACCGATTATCTCGAAATTTAGCAAATTGATTTCAGTTGTTACAAAAATTATGTGTGCAAAAACTAACAACAAAATTCTCATTATCTTCAGATTAACGAGTGTATTAGTGATTTTTTGTAGCATTTAGTGCGTTTTTAAAGAAGAATTTGTATGGGAGCTATGGTCAAATGTGGACCGATTTCAACGGAATTTGGTACAGTGATTTAGGTTTATATAAGCAATATTTGTTTTAAATTTCATGAAAAAATATTGATATTTATGGCCAATATATCAATTCCGAGAAGTGGGACCTATGGGAGGTACCATAAATAATGGACCGATTTTCACGAATTTCAATGGCCAAGGTTCCATTATCAAAAAAATAATCTGTGATAAATTTCATCAAATTACCTTTAGAATTGCGACCTGTAGTTTGATTACAAGGTTTACATGGGGGTCCAGCCAGCCGGACGGACGGACGGACATCGCAAAATCGACTCAGAAAGTGATTCTAAGCCTATTACTATACTAAAAGGTGGGTCTAAGACAAATCCAGTCCTATATTACTGAAACCACGAAATGGCTAACCCTTTAGATTTAAAATTTAATTATTTCATATCTTCATTACAAAGTAATTATGAAGTGTAATGTATATATTATCTTAAGAAATTATACATCATTCATACAAATGTTTAAATTATTATGTACCTACAAACCTAAAATACCAAAATTTCGCTTCTTTCATTTCCATATTTTTCATAGCCTTCTAAGTCTCTAGCTTAAAAACTTATGATTTTTCTCAGAAAATGCCTTTACCCTTTAAATATTATTTCAATAAACGACCAATTAATGAACTTTGAAAGAAACAAAATTTCTAAATTTAAAGTTCATTAAGAAACATGAATATTAATGTTTATTTTTTATGAAAACCTATCAAAAAAGTTTCTTAAAAACACAAATTCCTTTAAATTGAAAAATAAATCTAGTCGACTTTTAATAATAACAATAACTTTAAGAGCTATCCTTTAACGTTTCGCTGAACATTGAGGCAAAAAAACTCACAAATTTACCCCAAAATAAAACGAAAATAAATAAAAGTGTCATTCATCAATTGTTTTTTATTCCTCGGCTTTGTGTAAATGAAAGGTGGCCCCAAAATATAGATACCAAATCCAACAAAAAAAAATACTCATAAAAAAGATTAAAAAAAAACCTTCATCAAAATTTATACAAAATTAAACAAAAGAGGAGCTTTTAAGTAAAAATTACTTTTTTTTTAAGATTATTTTTTCACTTTTGGGCTTGGGAACACGGCACTAAGTCTTTCATTGACCCATTCCTCTGTGTGAAATGATTAGAGCGAGTGAGTGTATAAGTGGTGGTAGATATCCCAGTTATAACTGAATAATAGTCAAGGTTGATTAGCATCGCACCTGGTGTTGAATATTGCTTTTGTCTTTGTGGCATTCTTTCTTTCCTTTTTGTGTTTCTCAAGTGGTTTTTTTAATATAAGTTTGTCATAATGTGTCCGAACACTTTTTTATACCCTATACCAATGCATGTTAAGATATCATAGGTTTATCAGTCTGTTCACTATTCCTACGTTAATAATACAAGAGTTAACTAAATACTTTTAAAACTCTTTTAAAAAAAATGTTAAAATTCCGAAAATTCGATCATTGAAACTAGGCGATTTTCAGAGGAATATAACTTTTTCAATTAACACCAACAGCTCCAAATTTTCTTCAAATTAAAGACTGAAATCTCAGCTTTGAAATAAAATACAAACAATCTGCTTATATTTGCATATTTAGATCAAAAATGCAATATACCAAAAATGAAATATTTTCGAAAATTCAAATTTTTCGCAAATTGACTATTTATAGGAAATTTTTCGAAAATTTACTATTAACGGAAATTTTTCGAAATTTAACTATTTATAGAAAATTTTTTGAAATATGACTTTTTAAAGGAAATTTAAAGAAAATTGACTATTTATAGGAAATTTTCGAAAATTTACTTTTTAAAGAAAATTTGTCGAATTTTTTGAAAATTGACTATTTATAGGAAATTTTTTGAAAATTGATTAAGCATAGGAAATTTTTCGATAATTGACTATTTATAGGAAATTTTTCGATAATTGACTATTTATAAGAAATTTTTCGAAAATTGACTATTTATAGGAAATTTTTCGAAAATTTACAATTTATAGGAAATTTTTCGAAAATTTACTATTTATAGGAAATTTTTCGAAAATTTACTATTTATAGGAAATTTTTCGAAAATTGAATATTTACAGGAAATTTTTCGAAAATTGAATCTTTATAGGAAATTTTTCGAAAATTGAATATTTATAGGAAATTTTTCGAAAATTGACTATTTATAGGAAATTTTTCAAAAATTGACTATATATAGGAAATTTTTCAAAAATTGACTATTTATAGGAAATTTTTCAAAAATTGACTATTTATAGGAAATTTTTCAAAAATTGACTATTTATAGGAAATTTTTCAAAAATTGACTATTTATAGGAAATTTTTCAAAAATTGACTATTTATAGGAAATTTTTCAAAAATTGACTATTTATAGGAAATTTTTCAAAAATTGACTATTTTAAGGAAAATTTTCGAAAATTGACTATTTGAAGGAAATTTTCGAAATTTGACTATTAGTGGAAATTTTTCAAAAATTGACTATTTATAGGAAATTTTTCAAAAATTGACTATTTATAGGAAATTTTTCAAAAATTGACTATTTATAGGAAATTTTTCGAAAATTGACTATTTATAGGAAATTTTTAAAAAATTGACAATTTATAGGAAATTTTTCGAAAATTTAATTTTCATAGGAAATTTTTCGAAAATTGACTATTTATAGGAAATTTTTCAAAAATTGACTATTTATAGGAAATTTTTCAAAAATTGACTATTTATAGGAAATTTTTCAAAAATTGACTATTTATAGGAAATTTTTCGAAAATTGACTATTTATAGGAAATTTTTAAAAAATTGACAATTTATAGGAAATTTTTCGAAAATTTAATTTTCATAGGAAATTTTTCAAAAATTGACTATTTATAGGAAATTTTTCAAAAATTGACTATTTATAGGAAATTTTTCAAAAATTGACTATTTATAGGAAATTTTTCAAAAATTGACTATTTATAGGAAATTTTTCGAAAATTGACTATTTATAGGAAATTTTTAAAAAATTGACAATTTATAGGAAATTTTTCGAAAATTTAATTTTCATAGGAAATTTTTCGAAAATTGACTATTTATAGGAAATTTTTCGAAAATTGACTATTTATAGGAAATTTTTCGAAAATTGACTATCTATAGGAAATTTTTCGAAAATTGACTATTTATAGGAAATTTTTCAAAAATTGACTATTTATAGGAAATTTTTCAAAAATTGACTATTTATAGGAAATTTTTCAAAAATTGACTATTTATAGGAAATTTTTCAAAAATTGACTATTTATAGGAAATTTTTCAAAAATTGACTATTTATAGGAAATTTTTCAAAAATTGACTATTTATAGGAAATTTTTCAAAAATTGACTATTTATAGGAAATTTTTCAAAAATTGACTATTTATAGGAAATTTTTCAAAAATTGACTATTTATAGGAAATTTTTCAAAAATTGACTATTAATAGGAAATTTTTCAAAAATTGACTATTTATAGGAAATTTTTCAGAAATTGACTATTTATAGGAAATTTTTCAAAAATTGACTATTTATAGGAAATTTTTCAAAAATTGACTATTTATAGGAAATTTTTCCAAAATTGACTATTTATAGGAAATTTTTCAAAAATTGATTATTTATAGGAAATTTTTCAAAAATTGGCTATTTATAGGAAATTTTTCAAAAATTGACTTTTTATAGGAAATTTTTCGAAAATTGACTATTTGAAGGAAAATTTTCGAAAATTGACTATTTATAGGGAATTTTTCAAAAATTTACTATTTATAGGAAATTTTTCAAAAATTTACTATTTATAGCAAAGTTTACGAAAACAGACTATTTATTGGAAAGGGCATGCAATATTCGTTGTAGTCCCATATAACCTTCTGTTAAATTTGAATTCAAAAATATATTTTTAATAAAATTGATGTTCTTGTCTCTTGTTTGTTCAGTGATTTAAAATATTCGTTAAATAATCTTCCTCTAAAAACTCAAGTATTTATTTTGGGTTTAGAAATTTCTTTGTCTGTCCCCCCTATTTGTGTGTGTGTGTTTGTGTGTGCGTCAATGTGTTGAAACATTTATTTTGATTATTTTTCGGTAACACTGAAATTATCTAATTGACTAAACCATTAAAATATAAACCGACATCAATCGTTGCTGAGCATTTGGTGAGGATTTAAATTGTTTTATGGGAATTTTTTATAAAAAAACCTTTTTAAGATATTAAAGTTGAAGTTGGCTAATGCCACCCCTAAAATTTATTTTTTTTTTATTGCTATTTCATTCGATCGATATTTAATTAAGAAATTTTCAAATTGAGAGCTTCGAATAATGGATAGCAGCTCTGTTTAAAATCGATTCGACATCGATCGAAAACTCAGAGGCCTAACTACGGCATTCGACATCGATCGAAGTTTTAGATGTTTTCAAAACATTTGTATAGCATACTTTAAGGATAATCAAAATTATTTAAAAGATGCATAGTTTAGTATATTTTTTGAAGTTATTTACCAAAAGATGAATAATAGTAAAAGAGTTTTAATTGAACAATATTTATTTTTAAAAACGAATCAAAATGGATACCAAATTTCAATAAATTTTTTGCATCGAAGTAACTTTGAATATCCCTAAAGTATACTTCACAATATTCGCTTAAAAGTCTGAGTTTTTGATCGATATCAAATGCGGTAATTTGGCCCCAGAACTTTAAGCAAATATTGTGTAACATACCTTAGGGGGTTCTTAAAATAATTTATTTTGCAAAATGTTGGATAAAATTTGATATTTGAAACATATCCGTTTGCTTGTTTATACAAATTGTTTAACTATCAGGAAACTTTTGACAACTAAGTTACAATGTAGTGAACCTTATACATATGTTATTTATTATTTTGATTATCCTAAAAGTATGCTACACAAATGTTTCAGAGATGTCATACATTTCGAACGATATCGAAATGTATCGGCGATTTGGCCCGTTATCTAAATTTGAGTAAACTTTTGTGTATAATCTAACTTATATGTATAAAAAATTGCGTAATATTTGGTTAAATATGCTATAAATCAGCTTCAGTTTGAATCCATGACTCACTAGATTTGAGATCAATTGGTTCTTCCCAAATGCATATAAAGTAATCTAATAATATTGTCATCACAAATATTTGTCTAATTCTAATATTGCAATTATTGTCTTCCTTTACTGCTTATATATCCTTCCATATATCCTTTTACATAACATGTCCTTCAATATTTCTTTTTTATTATAATTCTAAAACAAAATAAATATCCTAATATTTATTCTAATCCTTTCATATTGATGGCAGATCATGAATATTTACAAAATTTGCAAATACTTTTTGTCCATTTTTTTTTAGTTTTTTTTTTTTTTTGCTCCATTCAATTATTGCGGACCCTCAATGAATGACCCAAATACGAACAAACAAATATCCGAGACATACATTTTGACATGGCATTGTTTGCTATAGCATCAGTATCCATATATCAATAGCATTTTGTAAATGTATCTTTGAGCGATGACCAATATTTATGGATACATTTGTATACATACGAGTATGCACTTCAAATGTTGATTTGCCTTTGTATGTGTTAAAGGATTCGTGTTTATATGTATATGAATTCCAATCACATTTGAACATTAGAAATATTGATAAATGCTGGCGGTTATTTGATGATATTCTAATTTTTTGTTTTTAATGTTTTCAAATGTCTATTCAAGTGGACCTACAAAATAAATGTATACACATTTATAAGGGTAATTACCAAAAATTTTGAATTGATTCATAGACTATGAATAGAAATAGACTTTGATATTGACCAAAACTAATACTATACTAAGCCCAGTATTCAAAGTATGTATTTGTGGTTCAAGAATTAGTAAACGAATTAATAATAGTATAAGTAATTGTGTTAGTAATGGTATTAGAATTAGTATAAGTACGATTCTAAGTCTTAGTATTAATGTAATAATTAGTACTTATATTAGAAATAGTACTTGTATTACAAAAGGCGCTATAATATAAAGATGTTGCACTTACATACATTGATTTGCCGTATGGTCGTTTTAAAAAGTCCCCTAAAAAAGTGATTATATCGCTTTTACTCTAATTCGGAAATAACTAATGGAGACGATTATCCAATAAGAGAAAACATGAAATATATGTTAGTTTGGGCATTTATGTATATTTCTTTGTTCTTTATCCACTTTAACTTCACTTTTGCCAAACAAAATGTATGGATTGCAATATCTTTATATAATATTTACTTTGGCACTATTAAGTAAAAGTACTAGTATTAGTAATAATACTAGTATGTAGGGGATGTTGTATTAGTAATAGTACTAGTATGTAGGGGATGTTGGGTTTTAACTTGGTAAGCCCAGACTTATCTTTGCCTATTCTTCATATCGACTGTGGACACTAACCTCCTCATGGTATCATCTGATTCCCAAAAAGCCAAATTTTCGTTTTTTATACCCACCATCAAAAAGAATGGGGGGTATATTGAGATTGTCATTCCGTTTGTAATTTCCTTAATATTGGCTCAAAAATCAAAAACGATAAATATTCTAAATCCTTATGAAATTCTAAGACGTCTGTCTGTCTGTCTGTCTCTATGTCTGTCTGTCTGTCTGTCTGTCTGTCTGTCTGTCTGTCTGTCTGTCTGTCTGTCTGTCTGTCTGTCTGTCTGTCTGTCTGTCTGTCTGTCTGTCTGTCTGTCTGTCTGTCTGTCTGTCTGTCTGTCTGTCTGTCTGTCTGTCTGTCTGTCTGTCTGTCTGTCTGTCTGTCTGTCTGTCTGTCTGTCTGCCTGTCTGTCTGTCTGTCTATCTGTCTGTCTGTCTGTCTGTCTGTCTGTCTGTCTGTCTGTCTGTCTGTCTGTCTGTCTGTCTGTCTGTCTGTCTGTCTGTCTGTCTGTCTGTCTGTCTGTCTGTCTGTCTGTCTGTCTGTCTGTCTGTCTGTCTGTCTGTCTGTCTGTCTGTCTGCCTGTCTGTCTGTCTGTCTGTCTGTCTGTCTGTCTTTCTGTCTGTCTGTCTGTTGAAATCACGATAACGCCTAAACGAAAGGAGCTACCTCACTGAAACTTAGTAAAAACATTCTTCATCTCTGAGAAAATGTTGGTATTGAAATTGGGCAAAATCGGTTAACATTTAACCATAGCTCTCGTATAACCTCGCCTACGCTATTCGCTTATTTGCTAATAAATAACAAACTATTATAGCTATGATGATAAAATTTGACATGTAGAAGTTTTGCATAAGCCTTAGGCAGCATGTAAAATTTCATCAAAATCGGTTCACATTTAGTCATAGCTCCCATACAAAAAACTTACGGAAACAGCGAAAATTTCTCCTAAAATGCACTTAAATGACAATAAATCTAAATATATAACAGATATAACCACTAAATTTAGCACGAGGAGATCTTATGTTGCTAATGAGTGTGCAAAATTTTGTCACAATCGGTCTCCATTCGACCATATCTCCCATATAAAAAACTTACGGAAACACAAAAAACAAGAAGAAAAGGGAGTTTATGTCCGTCTTTCCGTCAAATAAAAGCGTGATAGCGCCTTAACGAAAAGGGTTACAGTAACAAAATTTCACAAAAGGAAGTCTTATGTAAATGCCAGCCAGTGTGCAAAATTTTGTTACAATCGGTTGCTATTTGACCATAGCTCCCATATAAAAAAACTTACGGAAACAAAAAAATACAAAAAGAAAATATGGTTTATGTCCGTCTTTCCGTCAGAGAAAATCGCAATAGTTCCTTAGCTCCAAGAGCTAAAGAGACAAAATTAAGCAAAATTATTTTCAATATGTTATAGAAATTGTGTGCTGAAAATGGGTAAAATCGGTTCACATTGAGTTAGAGCTCCCAGATAACCCTGCCCCGGGTCACATTTATGTTGATAAATTGAATAAAATTGTAAAATCTATGACTACTAAATTTAGGACAGAGAAGTTTTATGCAACTTTTAGTCAGTATGTCAAATTTTATAGGAATCGGTCCATTTTTGACCATAGCTTTCATATAAAAACCGCTCCCGGAAACCACTAAAATGCTACAAACGCCAGTTAAAAGCTATTATATTATAAACTATGTCAGCTATGGCCACTAATTTTGCATAAATAAATTTTATATTAATACCAGCCAGTATATGAAATTTTGTGACAATCGCTCAACATTTGGCTGTAGTTCTTATATCTGTGGCAATATGGAAGAGGAGCTTAAGTCGACATAAGATAGAATTGAGTTAAGACGTTGGGTGCATTACAGAAACAAGTGCGCTAAAATTTGATTAGTCCGTTTTAAAAAATTCTGTTTAGCTTAAGTTTTTTCAATCAAAAAATTTATCAAAATAACTTATGTACACATATTTTTGTTAACATATTCAGATTTTTCATTTATTATATAACGGTATCGCTTAACTTCACTTGAGCTGTAGATCTTTAAAATATAAAGTCATTATATTCAAACAACTTATGTTTACATAAAACAACACAATATATACTTTTTATTAAAACAGAACCGCTTAAGTTACTTTAAGGTCCAGCTCAGCGCAAATTTCAGTTTTGAAAAAGCGCTTAAGTACAAAAAGCGTAAAATCTTAGGAATTTAACAATATTTTTTTAAATATTCAACCCTATTCTCTAATAAACATGTTACCTATATATTAATTCCTAAAATATTCGCAGAAATCAAACAGAAGAAAAATTACACAAAATTTATGATATCTTAAAATTTCAATTTTCGACTTAAGCTTTTCCTCCATATCGCCAAAGATATATTTATAATATCCCCTTTTTATATCTACAATCAAAAATATTTAGAGGTACATTCAGTATATTAAGATTGCATCACAGCTCTTTAATGTTAAACTATACCCGGTTATGAGACTAAATTTTGTGCAAAGTAAATACTAGAGAAACTACTTAGATAAATACTTTTAAATGTTGAACTATAAAGCTACTGCAACCGAATTAAGTCCAAATATTTTACCAACTAGTGTAACAAATTTTTTCGAGCTTTTGAATTTTGAATTAGCTGCACCCTCATAGATATATGAATAATGTTTCTAAATTTTTCACAACTTGTGGGTGGGTATACACTTTAACTTGGTAAAACTAGTTTTAATTTTTTCATAACTACTAGGGTGTTTACTCGAGTTATGTTTGCTCGATTAATCGGAAAAATAAAATCGATTAATCGCTCGAGTAAAATGAAATATCTAATTTCAAATAAAGATTTATTTGAGTAATTTTCCGCGAGTAATCGAGTTACTCGAGTAAAATTATTTCAACAAGTTTGTAAGTATTTTTAAGTTTGTTGTTAAGTTTGTAAAAAAAAACGATGACCAAATGGAGAGCTAAGATTGTAAATTGTAAATTGTCCCCTGCCATGCAAATAATGGCCAACTTTGACTCGAAAGTATTTGCTGCTACTAATGATATATTCCATTTTATGCAATAATAAAGGGTTCAAATGAAGGCCACTTAAATCAATTATCTACCGTTCTATGGTCCATCTTAAGCAATATTTGATATAGTAAATTTTCCATTTATGAAATTTTCCATTTATGAAATTTTCCATTTATGAAATTTTCCATTTATGAAATTTTCCATTTATGAAATAATCGTGGATTTTAACATTGTCAATTCTAAGCAATAATCGAGACTTGTAATTTACAACTTGTATATACTCGTAGTTTATTGTGTGTATATAGTCCGTTATAGTCAATGTAATTTCAGATATAAATAGCCTAGTCTACCATAGACCTGTCTTGGTATCCAATGTATTCGTAATTTATTCTTCTTCTGTTATCCTTGACTCCCAGTGGAGCATAGGGCCTCATTCGTAATTTATACTATTGTATATTAGGACCTTTAAATAAACAATTTATACTATTGTTTATTTAAAGGTCCTAATGTAATCGTAGCTCCTGTTATAGATTAGTTGAAGGTACCATTGCAATCGTAAAACCTACTATAGTCCACTTGAAGTCTCCAATGTATTCGTAGATACTACTATAGTTTAGTTGAAGATCTCTGTAGGTAATCGTAGGTCCTATTATAGTAACAGTACTATAGTTCAGTTAAAGGACGCAATATAATCGTAGATCCTACTTTAGTCCAGTTAAAGATTCCATTGTAAACATAAAGGTAGTCGCAGAGCCTTCTAATCTTTTAGATCAAACGCAGGTTTTATCGGGTGTTTTTTATTGAGGTATAGAACTTTAAGTTGGCATCACTTTTTTAACTGGCGGCCATTTTGTCAGCTGTCAAGTGATTAATATTTAGTTTGGTTTGCCATTTCATCATGAACAGGTTGACAAAAGAACAACGCTTGCAAATCGTGCAAATTTATTTCGAAAATAATGGTTCAGTTCGCGAAGTTTACCGCAAGCTCCGTCCATTTTATGGTCGACATAATCGTCCATCAGAGCAATTAATTCGGTTAACCATGGATCGTTTTCGCACTACGTTTACTCTATGTGATAATACGCATCCGCAGCGACGTCGAACAGTGCGCACCGAAGAAACAATTGCCGCTGTAGAGCAAAGTGTTGAAGAGGACCCGAATGAATCGATTCGCCACCGTGCATAGCAATTGGAGCTTTGTCCATCAACTTTATGGAAGATTTTGCGCAAAGATCTTGGCTTGCGACCTTACAAGATCCAGCTTGTGCAAGAATTAAAGCCGCGAGACCATGCAATGCGTCGTGATTTTGGTGTATGGGCCGAAAATGAGATTGATCTCGATGCTGATTTTCATCGCAAAATTTTGTTCAGTGATGAGGCTCATTTTTGGTTGAATGGCTACGTCAACAAGCAAAATTGCCGCATTTGGAGTAAAGAGAATCCACATGAGACCTTGAGACGCCATTACATCCACAAAAACTGACTGTTTGGTATGCTCTATGGGCTGGTGGAGTCATTGGGCCATACTTCTTCCGAAATAATGCTGGAGAGTCAGTTACCATAAATGGAGACCGGTATAGAGCCATGATAACCGACTATTTTGTTCCCCAATTGGATGGCATGAATGTGGATGAGTTGTGGTTCCAACAAGACGGCGCTACATGCCACACAGCGCACGTCACAATTGATTTATTGAAGGAAACATTCGATGAGCGCATAATTTCGCGGAATGGACCTCTCAATTGGCCACCAAGATCGTGCGATTTGACACCACTGGATTATTTTTTTTGGGGATATGTGAAGTCACTCGTCTACGCCAACAAACCAGAAACGTTAGGGGACTTGGAAGCCAACATTCGTGGCGTTATTGCCAACATACGGCCCCATATGCTCGAAAAAGTAGTTGAAAATTGGACCTGTAGAATTGGCTTTATTCGAGCCAGCCGCGGCGGCCACATGCCCGAAATCATATTTAAACATTAATGGCATAAAATTATCCTTCCAATAAAGCCAAATTGATGGACATTAAAACGATTTTCTTGTGTTTTATTTCAATTCGAAGTTCTATACCTCTAAAAAAAACACCCATTATTTTTGTTTTTTATTGCGAATTGTTAAATTTTTTTGTTAATAAAACACTATAATTTTATTACAGAAAAATCTTACTCGAGTAATTTTAAGATGAATTTTTTACTCGATTAACTCGAGTAATTTTTAACGATTAATCGATATTCAGAGTAATTAAAACAATTAAAAGTCGAGTAAAATGAACACCCTAATAACTACCCATATGCAGATTGTTATAAATAAAACGTTTAGTATATCGACGCTTTATATTCAAAAAGTGCTATCTACATTTTCGACCAAAATGGTTTTTAATGGAAACGTGTTCCTTGGCTTATTTCTCATATGTTATATAAATTTTAAGCAAGAAAAATAATTTTAAAACATTTTTTTTTTATAAATTGTGTTTGTGCTATCTACACATAATCAAAAAATAGTGCTATCTACATTAAAAATATTTGTGGAAATAATAACAATTGTTATAAAATATACATTGTAATTTGTGATAAACCAACAAAATGGACCACAATTTCCTGCAACGTACTGTAATCATGGATTTCTAAAATATACTCGGCCTTTGACCTTAACAGATTGTAAGTAAACGTCATATAAGAAAGAGAATACCCTGAATTATATTGACATATTTATAATAAATCTTGTTTTATTCAAAAAACTTGTTATTTTAATTAAAATTCATGATATTTTGATAAAAGCTTCAATTTTCGTTATATTTTATTTTTTAAAATTTTAAAATTTTAACTCGTAAAAAGTGCTATCTACTATCGAACCGAAAAAATAAGGAGTTAATAAAAAAACTTAATTTGTACAAGATCTTAGCCCCGATTTGTATGGTATTGTAAAACAAAGTTTATTTATTTCTCTTATAGTTAATGACAAAAACAGTTTTTTCCCTCTCCTGTAAAATTGTGAATTTGTAGATAGCACTTTTTGAATATAAACCCTCGATATTTAAATAAATCTAAAACTAAAATAAACTAAAACATGCGGTATTTGCATTAGATATTTTTTTAAACAGTGGAAATTTTACACAAATAATGACTAATTTTCTCGAATATAAAGATGAGTCATAAGGAGATTTCGTTAAAATAGTAAAACTTTGTTGCTCATGAACAATCAAAAACTTATGTTAGTTAATTTTATGTGAATTTTTTTCTCTTTACTCCCATTGTGCAGTTCATGTTTACATACGTCTCTGATAGTAAATGTGTCCTTCCAGGTGTTTATAACAATTTACATACATATATCTAGTCGATTGTATAGAATAAATATCAAAGCTTTAAGTAAATAAATCTTATGATTGATTGAATGTAAAAGAATGTTTACATTTGTTTCCAAATGTATCTAAAGTCTATTACTTGGATTTATTAAACAAAAAAAAGGAAACAAGTAAATATTGATACATATGTATGTATATCTGTGGCAATATGGAAGAATAGCTTAAGTCGAAAATTTAAGTTTTGAGATATTATCAATTTTGTGTAATTTTTCTTCTGCTTGATTTCTGTGAAAAATTTATGAATTAATATATTGGTAACATGTTTATTAGTAAAGAAGGATGAATATTTAAAAAATATATTGTTAAATTCAAAAGATTTCGCGTTTTTTCTACTTAAGCTCTTTTTCGAAACTGAAATTTGCCTTGAACTGGACCTTAAGTAATTTCAAGCGGTTCTCTTTAAATCAAAAGTATATATTGTGTAGTTTTATGTAAATATAAGTTGCTTGAAAATAATGATTTTATTTTTTAAGGTCAACATTTATATAGCTTAAATGAACTTAAGCGAAATTGTTTAAATGACGTAAGAAAAATATGAATATGTACAAAAAAAAATATGTGTACATAAGTTGTTTTGATCAATTTATTATTGATTCAAAACACTTAAGCTAAAAAGTAAACGTACATAAAATTAACAAAAACTCGAATTTTTTAATACGGACTAAGCTCATTTAAGCGCCTTGGCTTCTGTAATGCAATAAACGCCTTAACTCAATTCTCTCTTATGTCGACTTAAGCTACTCTTCCATATTGCCACAGATATATATCTGTAGCAATATGGAAGAGTAGCTTAAGTCGACTTAAGAGAGAATTGAGTTAAGGAGTGTATTGCATTGCAGAAGCAAAGGCGCTAAAATTTGTTTAGTCCGTTAAAAAAAAATCGGGTTTTTGTTAATGTTAGGTACGTTTACTTTTTAAATAGCTTAAGTTTTTTGAATCAATAATGCATTGATTAAAACAACTTATGTACACATATTTTTGTGTACATATTCATATTTTTCTTTCATCATATAACTATTTCGCTTAACTTCATCAAGTTGTCCTTGAAAAAATAAAGTCATTATTTTTAAACAACTTATGTTTACATAAAACTACACAATATATACTTTTTATTTAAACAAAACCGCTTAAAGTTACTTAAGGTCCAGTTCAACGCAAATTCCAGTTTCGAAAAAACTCTTAAGTAGAAAAAACGTAAAATCTTCTGAATTTAACAACATTTTTTTTTTTCTATAGAAAAAGTAATTTTTTCTATAGAAAAAGTAATTTTTTCTATAGAAAAAGTAATTTTTTCTATAGAAAAAGTAATTTTTTCTATAGAAAAAGTAATTTTTTCTATAGAAAAAGTAATTTTTTCTATAGAAAAAGTAATTTTTTCTATAGAAAAAGTAATTTTTTCTATAGAAAAAGTAATTTTTTCTATAGAAAAAGTAATTTTTTCTATAGAAAAAGTAATTTTTTCTATAGAAAAAGTAATTTTTTCTATAGAAAAAGTAATTTTTTCTATAGAAAAAGTAATTTTTTCTATAGAAAAAGTAATTTTTTCTATAGAAAAAGTAATTTTTTCTATAGAAAAAGTATTTTTTTCTATAGAAAAAGTATTTTTTTCTATAGAAAAAGTAATTTTTTCTATAGAAAAAGTAATTTTTTCTATAGAAAAAGTAATTTTTTCTATAGAAAAAGCAATTTTTTCTATAGAAAAAGTAATTTTTTCTATAGAAAAAGTAATTTTTTCTATAGAAAAAGTAATTTTTTCTATAGAAAAAGTAATTTTTTCTATAGAAAAAGTAATTTTTTCTATAGAAAAAGTAATTTTTTCTATAGAAAAAGTAATTTTTTCTATAGAAAAAGTAATTTTTTCTATAGAAAAAGTAATTTTTTCTATAGAAAAAGTAATTTTTTCTATAGAAAAAGTAATTTTTTCTATAGAAAAAGTAATTTTTTCTATAGAAAAAGTAATTTTTTCTATAGAAAAAGTAATTTTTTCTATAGAAAAAGTAATTTTTTCTATAGAAAAAGTAATTTTTTCTATAGAAAAAGTAATTTTTTCTATAGAAAAAGTAATTTTTTCTATAGAAAAAGTAATTTTTTCTATAGAAAAAGTAATTTTTTCTATAGAAAAAGTAATTTTTTCTATAGAAAAAGTAATTTTTTCTATAGAAAAAGTAATTTTTTCTATAGAAAAAGTAATTTTTTCTATAGAAAAAGTAATTTTTTCTATAGAAAAAGTAATTTTTTCTATAGAAAAAGTAATTTTTTCTATAGAAAATGAATTCATGTTCTAAGTATAAAGTAATGTTTATGTAAAATGTTATAGCAAATTTTCCAACATAATAGTATACTTTTTCAATTATTTTGTAAAATTATTCTAATGTAACTTCGTCTCTATCATTACCCATATTTCGAACGTACATATCTGTGGCAATATGGAAGAATAGCTTAATTCGAAAATTGAAGTTTTAAGATATTCAGGTATGTGATGGACATTTTCGTTTTGAAATCGATCGATTTCAGACATATTTTTTAGCTAATTTTCGGTTATTTCCCCCAAAAATAATGAAAATTTTGGCTTTAATCCTTTTGAATGATATTTTATCTTTCATTTGGTTTGAGTTTTTTGGGGAAATAACCGAAAATCTCAAAAATATATCTCAAAAATATATCTGAAATCGATCGATTTAAAAAACGATCGTTTTCCATCACATACCTGATCATAAATTTTGTGTAATTTTTCTTTTGCTTGATTTCTGCGAATAACTTATGAATTAATATTTTAGTAACTAAAATATTAATTCATAAGTTATTCGCAGAAATCAAGCAAAAGAAAAATTACACAAAATTTATGACATCTTAAAACTTCAATTTTGAATTAAGCTATTCTTCCATATTGCCACAGATATTTACGTTCGAAATATGGGTAATGATAGAGACGAAGTTACATTAGAATAATTTTACAAAATAATTGAAAAAGTATACTATTATGTTGGAAAATTTGCTATAACATTTTACATAAACATTACTTCATACTTAGAACATGTATTCATTCAAATATATGTGATTTTTTTTTGCTTTGAACAATTAACATTTTACAATAGTTTTGTCAAAATTGCGATGTTAGACAATCTGTTGCATTGTTTAGAAAATTTTTAAATAATAATATGTAATAATATGGAATTAATGGATTCCAAAATGAATACTCAAAAAAAAAAACAAGTAGGAAAGTGCTATAGTCGGTCAAGCCCGACTATACGATACCCTTCAAAACTAAGGTCAAAGGTGTTCTTTTTCCTGTATAAAGACAAATATTTGCTAAATTTTGCCATCATACAAACATATTCTCAAAACTTATACATTTAAGCTGTTTATCCCATTTGGACTTATATGAGAGCTAGGGTCAAATGTTGGCCGATTATCTCGAAATTTAGCAAATTAATTACAGTTATTACAAAAATTATGTATGCAAAAAATAAACTTAAAATTCTCATTATCTTCGGATTTTCGAGCGATTTTAGTGAATTTTGTCTCATTTAGTGCGTTTTTAGAAAAGAGTTTGTATGGGAGCTATGGTCAAATGTGGACCGAATTCAACGAAATTTAGTATAGTGATTTAAGTTTACATAAGCAGTATTTGTTTTAAATTTCATGAAAAAGTATTGATTTTTGTGGCCAATATATTAATTCCGGGAAGTGGAACCTATGGGAGGTACCATAAATAATAGACCGATTTTAACAAATTTCAATAACCATGGTCCCACTATCAAAAAAATTATCTGTGACAAATTTTATCAAATTATCTGTAGAATTGCGACCTGTAGTTTGATTACAAGGTTTACATGGGAGTCCAGCCAGCCAGCCAGACGGACGGACAGGGCTAAATCGACTCAGAAAGTGATTCTAAGCCTATTTATATACTAAAAGGTGGGTCTAAGACAAATATTTCTATGCGTTACAAACATCAGCACAAACTTCTAATACCCTTTCCACCTGAAGGTCAGCACAATATTGCAATATTCATTGTAAAAAATCGGAAGAAATCAAAGGGGTTTTTTGTTATCAAAACGCCATGTAATCTGCTATTAACGGCTGCCCAACACAAACTAAATGACGCAGCTTGTAGAAATTTTGCAAGAAGTGAAATTACAGTTGCATATTAATAGGAGCAATTCTAATTTCCCAATTAAAATTTTAGAAAAATTATGATAATTAATATAAATATAATAAAACACCTATGAATATCTTTATTTTTTCAAAAAATTTGTTACGTTGTTGACCCATTTGGAAAAGGTGATGTCTGAAATTAGATCCGCGACAAAATACAGTTACTCGAACGTTCTGTAAGGCTCCAACACTGAAGGCCTTTATCTATAGACAATCTTCTCCCAAAAATTTAAGATATTGACATATTTCATAAGAAAAGTTTTCGATGAAGAAATTTTTCTATTATAATTTTTATTCAAAAAACTAAATAAACAAAATTTTCAAGTTTTTTTGTTGAATAAATTTTTCTATAAAAAAATGTTTCCCAAAACATCTTAACTTTTTCTATAAAAAAAATTTTATAACGAAAAATGTTCTATAAAAATTTTTTTATAACGAAAAATTTTCTATAAAAAATTTTTTATAACGAAAAATTTTCTATAAAAAATTTTGTATAACGAAAAATTTTCTATAAAAAATTTTGTATAACGAAAAATTTTCTATAAAAAATTTTGTATAACGAAAAATTTTCTATAAAAAAATTTTTATAACGAAAAATTTTTTTAAAACACTTTTTATATTGAACAAAAAATGTTTATAACAAAAAATTGTTCGTTATAAAAATTTCTATAGAAATTTTTTCAACTCAATACAACTCAATAGAAAAGTTTTCATTATATACATTTCAATAGAAATTATTTTGTTATAAAAATTTCTATAGAAAATTTTTCGTTATAAAAATTTCTAAACACAATTTTTCGTTATGAAAACTTCTATAGAAAATTTTTCATTATAAAAATTTCAATAGAAAATTTTTCGTTATAAGAATTTCTATAGAAAACTTTTCGTCATAAACATTTTTATAGATATTTTTGTTAAAAAAAAATTTCTATAGAAACTTTTCGTCATAAAAATTTTTATAGATACGAGTATTTTTGTTAAAAAAATTTCTATAGAAAATTTTCTGTTATAAAAATCTCTATAGAAAATTTTTCTTTATAAAAATTTCTATAGAAAATTTTTCGTTATAAAAATTTCTATGGAAAATTTTTCGTGAAAAAATCTCAATAGAAGATTTTTCTTAATAAAAATTTCAACAGAAATTTTTTTGTTATAAAAATGTCTATAGAAAATTTTTCGTTATAAAAATTTCTATAGAAAAATTTTCGTGATAAAAATCTCAATAGAAAATTTTTCGTGATAAAAATCTCAATAGAAATTTTTTTGTTATAAAAATTTCTATAGAAAATTTTCTGTTATAAAAATTTCTGTAGAAAATTTTTCGTTTTAAAAATTTCTATAGAAAATTTTTCGTTATCAAAATTTCCATAGAAACTTTCGTTTAAAAAAAATTTCTAAAGAAAATTTTTCGTAAAAAAATCTCAATAGAAAATTTTATATTATAAAAATTTCTATAGAAAACTTTTCGTCATAAAAATTTCTATAGTGTATTTTTGTTAAAAAAAAATTTCCGTAGAAAATTTTCTGTTATAAGAATTTCTATAGAAAATTTTTCGTTATAAAATTTCTGCAAACAATTTTTCGTTATCGAATTTTCTATAGAAAACTTTTCGTTAATAAATTTTCTTTAGAAAAATTTTGTTATAAAAATTTCTGTACAAATGTTTAGTTTTAAAAACTTCTATAGACGATTTTTCGTTATCAAAATTTCTATAGAAAACTTTTCGTTATAAAAATTTCTATAGAAAATTTTACGTTATAAAAAATTCTTTAGATATTTTTCGTTTTAAAAATTTCTATAGAAAATTTTTCGTTATAAAAAATTCTTTAGAAATTTTTTGTTTGAAAAATTTCTTTAAAAACTTTCGTTTTAAAATTCTTTAGAAATTTTTCATTAAAAAATTTCTATAGAAATTTTTCGTTCTTTCGTTATAAAAATTTCTTTAAAAAATTTCTTAAAAGTTTGTTTCTTTGAAAAATTGTTTTTGCTATAGGGCCCAAATGCTTATATTCCTGTATATTTCCATGCAATAAAAAAGGAACAATATTACAAAAGAAATCCCTATTCACATACACACTCACACATGTCGGGTCATAGTCATAAAAATTATATGAAAAAATATATAAAAAGATGCAAAAAAAATAGGGAAAAAATATTATGAGTTCTACTTATAGTTTCTCATTAAAATGGGATTCAAGTCATGTCAACAGAAAATAATCAGTAAAGGAATGTAGAACATTGACTTTAATAGGAGAAAAGCAGGGAAAAATATAAAAATAAGTCTCATAAAAAAGCAACACAAATAAAAGAAACTGGGAAAAATATAACAACAACAACGAAAAAAGGCAGCTGGAATTGTGGGCAAACTAAGCCGTAATTATGAGCCCATATTTCTAGCAAAGATATTTTTATGACCCATGTCACTGGGAAAGCCCATAAGTTTATGAACTGAAGGTTGTAATAGCAATAATAGGCAAAAGGAAATGACTGGAGCTCAAAAAGGGGTAAAAAAGAGTTACTATTCGTCTGTTTGAATTCACTTATTTTATATTATTATAAAATCATACATTTAAACTTTGTTATCGAACAAAGAAAAACTTTTTAAAAATATTTTCAAACATTTAAGGGTTAGAAAAGGACATTGTTTTGTATCCTTTTCAATTTAAATCGAAGTCATAGAGTAAGACATGTGTTGTTGCATCATTAGAAAAGAGGCTTGAACTTTAGATATTGAAAATAAATTTGAATATAAAGAAGTAAGAAAAAGTTATAGTCGACTGAGGCCGACCATATGATAACCTAAGTTATATTTACAATTTGAAATTTAAAAGAAAAATTTCTTAAGAACTATTAATAACGAAAAATTTTAAATTGAAATTTTTATAACGAAAATTTTCTTAGAAATTTTTATCATAAAAAATTTTCTATAGGAATTTTTATAACGAAAAATTTTTTTATAGAAATTTTTATAACGAAAAATTTTCTATACTAATTTTTATAATGAAAAATTTTCTATAGAAAATTTATAACAAAAAATTTTCTATAGAAATTTTTATAATGAAAAATTTTCTGTAGAAATTTTTATAACGAAAAATTTTCTATAGAAATTTTTGTAACAAAAAATTTTCTATAGAAATTTTTAAAACAGAAATTTTTATAGAATTTTTTTAACAAAAAAGTTTCTATAGAAATTTGTATGACAAAAGTAATCTACAAAAATTTTTATAACAAAAATTCTTTGCCAAATTTTTTATAACGAAAAATTTTCTATAGAAATTTTTTAACAAACAATTTTCTATACAAATTTTTATAACGAAATATTTTCAGTAGAAATTTTTATAATAAAAATTTTCTATAAAAATTTTTATAACAAAAAATTTTCTATAGAAATTTTTTTAACGAAAAATTTTCTATAGAAATTTTAATAACGAAAAATTTTCTATAGAAATTTTTATAAGGAAAAATTTTTTATAGAAATTTTTATAACGAAAAATTTTCTATAGAAATTTTTATAACGAAAAATTTTCTATAGAAATTTTACTAAAAAAAGTTCTCTACAAAAATTTGTGTAACAAAAATTCTTTGCAAAAATTTTTATAACGAAAAATTTTCTATAGAAATTTTTATAACAAAAAATATTTATAGAAATTTTTATAACGAAAAATTTTCTATAGAAATTTTTATAACGAAATAATTTCTATAGAAATTTTTATAACGAAAAATTGTCTATAGAAATTTTTATAACGAAAAATTTTCTATAGAAATTTTAATAACGAAAAATTTTCTATAGAAATTTTTATAACGAAAAATTTTCTATAGAAATTTTTATAACGAAAAATTTTCTATAGAAATTTTTATGACGAAAAATTGTCTATAGAAGTTTTTATAATGAAAAATTTTCTATAGAAATTTTTATAACAAAAAATTTTCTATAGAAATTTTTATTAAGAAAAATTTTCTTTAGACATTTTAATAGCGAAAAATTTTCTCTATAAAAATAGAAAAATTTTGTATACAAATTTTTATAACGAAAAATTTCCTATAGCAATTTTTATAACAAACAATTTTCTTTAAAAATTTTTGTAACCAAAAATTTTCTATAAAAATTTTTATAACGAAAAATTTTCTATAGAAATTTTAATAACGAAAAATTTTCTATAAAAATTTTTATAACGATACATTTTCTATAGAAATTTTTATTACGAAAAATTTTCTTTAGAAATTTTTATAAGGACAAATTTTCTATAGAAATTTTTAGAACGAAAAATTTTCCATAGAAATTTTTATAACAAAAAATTTTCTATAGAAATTTTTATTAGGAAAAACAAAAATTTTTATACAAATTTTTATAACAAACAATTTTCTATAAAAATTTTTATAACGAAAAATTTTCTATACAAATTTTTATAACTAAAAATTTTCGTTAGAAATTTTTATAACAAAAAATTATCTATAGAAATTTTATAATTAAAAATTTTCCATAGAAATTTTTATTACGAAAAATTTTTTATAGAAATTTTTATAACGAAAATTTTTTTATTAAAATTTATATAACGAACAATTTTCTATAGAAATTTTTTAAAACAAAAAATTTTCTATAGAAATTTTTATAACGAAAAATTTTCTATATAATTTTTATAACATAAAATTTTCCATAAAAGTTTTTATAATTAAAAATTTTCCATAGAAATTTTTATTACGAAAAATATTTTATAAAAATTTTTATAACGAAAAGTTTTTTATTGAAATTTATATAACGAAAAATTTTCTATATAAATTTTTAAAACAAAAAATTTTCTATAGAAATTTTTATAACGAAAAATTTTCTATAGAAATTTTTATAATAAAAAATTTTGTAAAGAAATTTTTAGAGCGAAAATTTTTCTATAGAAAGTTTTTTTAAACAAAAATTTTATATACAAATTTTTATAACAAAAAATTTTCTATAGAAATTTTTATAACGAAAAAATTTCTATAAAAAATTTTATATCGAATTTTTAGTAACGAAAAATTTTCTGTAGCAATTTTTATAACGAAAAATTTTCAATAGAAATTTTTTTAGCAAAAAATTTTGTATGGAAATTTTTATAACGAAAAATTTTCTATAGAAATTTTTATATCAAAAATTGTTTATAGAAAGTTTTATAACGAAAATTATCTACAGAATTTAAAAAAAAATTATTTGAAAAAATGTTTATAACGAAAATTTTGCTAAAGAAATTTTTATAACGAGAAATTTTCAACAGAAATTACTATAAAGAAAAATTTTCTATAGACAATTTTCTATAACAATTTGTATAACGAAAAATTTTCTATAGAAATTTTTATAACGAAAAATTTTCTATAGAAATTTTTATAACGAAAAATTTTCTATAGAAATTTTTATAACGAAAAATTTTCTATAGAAATTTTTATAACAAAAAATTTTCTATAGAAATTTTTTTAACGAAAAATTTTCTATAGAAATTTTTACAACGAAAAATTTTCTATAGAAATTTATTACAAAAAATTTTCTATAGAAACTTTAAAATTTTTCCAATTTTCAATAATCTTTCAAAATAAGAGCAATAGTCTGAAAACCAACACATTTGAATGCGTTCGCCAAAGCCTTTTAATTTTCCAAATTAAAATTCGCCTTCCTTTCCATTTCATTACAAAAATTTCGTTTATTTTTCTATACAATTTTGTCAGACAACTTTTCGTACTTTTACCTCATTTTTGGCCCAATGAAAAGAAAATTTTTACTTTCTATTCCAGTGTCCCTATTTTCTTCGTTTTTTATTTATTTTTTTTTTTTCACAAGTTCAATTGGAACATGAGTTGATAATTTGTACCTGTGTTATCTTTTGTCCATAAAAACATGATTTCTATTATTTTTACACAATTTTTATTTCAGCAAAAAAAAAACGAACTGCTAATACTAATAATGATGATACCTTTTTACTAAGTAAATGAAATACGAAACAACAATAAAAAAATATTCATATAAAAATGGAAAAAGAAAGAAAAAGGAACATTTATATTTGTTTTGCCAACTAGGACACAGGCCAAATCAGAAATTTTTGTTATGATTGTTGTAGGTTTTTTTTCCAAAAGAACTATAATTGAACATTTGGAGCATAAAGTTATTAGATATCGTCTAGGATGACACTTCTTGGGTGACAACCAAAATTTTCCCAAAATTGACTATTTATAGGAAAGTTTTCGGAAATTGACTATTTATAGGAAATTTTTCGAAAATTGACTATTTATAAGAAATTTTTCGAAAATTGACTACTTAAAAGAAATTTTTGGAAAATTTACTATTTACAGGAAATTTTTCGAAAATTGACTATTTATAGGAAATTTTTCGAAAATTGACTATTTATAGGAAATTTTTCGAAAATTGACTATTTATAGGAAATTTTTCGAAAATTGACTATTAATAGGAAATTTTTCGGAAATTGACTATTTATAGGGAATTTTTCGAAAATTGACTATTTATAGGAAATTTTTCGAAAATTGACTATTAATAGGAAATTTTTCGGAAATTGACTATTTATAGGGAATTTTTCGAAAATTGACTATTTATAGGAAATTTTTCGAAAATTGACTTTTTATAGGAAATTTTTCGAAAATTGACTATTTATAGGAAATTTTTCGAAAATTGACTATTTATAGGAAATTTTTCGTAAATTGACTTTTTATAGGAAATTTTTCGAAAATTGACTATTAATAGGAAATTTTTCGGAAATTGACTATTTACAGGAAATTTTTTGAAAATTGACTATTTATAGGAAATTTTTCGAAAATTGACTATTTATAGGAAATTTTTCTAAAATTGACTATTTATAGGAAATTTTTCGAAAATTGACTATTAATAGGAAATTTTTAGGAAATTGACTATTTATAGGGAATTTTTCGAAAATTGACTATTTATAGGAAATTTTTCGAAAATTGACTTTTTATAGGAAATTTTTCGAAAATTGACTATTTATAGGAAATTTTTCGAAAATTGACTATTTATAGGAAATTTTTCGTAAATTGACTTTTTATAGGGAATTTTTCGAAAATTGACTATTTATAAGAAATTTTTCGAAAATTGACTACTTAAAAGAAATTTTTGGAAAATTTACTATTTACAGGAAATTTTTCGAAAATTGACTATTTATAGGAAATTTTTCGAAAATTGACTATTTATAGGAAATTTTTCGAAAATTGACTTTTTATAGGAAATTTTTCCAAAATTGACTATTTATAGGAAATTTTTCGAAAATTGACTATTTATAGGAAATTTTTCGAAAATTGACTTTTTATAGGAAATTTTTCCAAAATTGACTATTTATAGGAAATTTTTCGAAAATTGACAATTTATAGGAAATTTTTCGAAAATTGACTATTTATAGGAAATTTTTCGAAAATTGACTATTAATAGGAAATTTTTCGGAAATTGACTATTTATAGGGAATTTTTCGAAAATTGACTATTTATAGGAAATTTTTCGAAAATTGACTTTTTATAGGAAATTTTTCGAAAATTTACTATTTATAGGAAATTTTTCGTAAATTGACTATTTATAGGAAATGTTTCGAAAATTGACTATTTATAGGAAATTTTTCGAAAATTGACTATTTATAGGAAATTTTTAGAAAATTGACTTTTTATAGGAAATTTTTCGAAAATTGACTATTTATAGGAAATTTTTCGAAAATTTACTATTTTTAGAAAATATTTCGAAAATTGACTATTTATAGGAAATTTTTCGAAAATTGACTATTTATAGGAAATTTTTCGAAAATTGACTATATACAGGAAATTTTTCGAAAATTGACTATTTACAGGAAATTTTTCGAAAATTGACTATTTATAGGAAATTTTTCGAAAATTGACTATTTATAGGAAATTTTTAGAAATTTGACTATTTATAGGAAATTTTTAGAAATTTGACCATTTATAGGAAATTTTTCGAAAATTGACTATTCATAGGAAATTTTTCGAAAATTGACTATTTATAGGAAATTTCTCGAAAATTGACTATTTATAGGAAATTTTTCGTAAATTGACTATTTATAGGAAATGTTTCGAAAATTGACTATTTATAGGAAATTTTTCGAAAATTTACTATTTATAGGAAATTTTTAGAAAATTGACTTTTTATAGGAAATTTTTCGAAAATTGACTATTTATAGGAAATTTTTCGTAAATTGACTATTTATAGGAAATTTTTCGTAAATTGACTATTTATAGGAAATGTTTCGAAAATTGACTATTTATATGAAATTTTTCGAAAATTGACTATTTATAGGAAATTTTTAGAAAATTGACTTTTTATAGGAAATTTTTCGAAAATTGACTATTTATAGGAAATTTTTCGAAAATTTACTATTTTCAGGAAATATTTCGAAAATTGACTATTTATAGGAAATTTTTCGAAAATTGACTATTTATAGGAAATTTTTCGAAAATTGACTATTTATAGGAAATTTTTCAAATATTGACTATTTATAGGAAAATTTTCGAAAATTTACTTCTTATAGGAAATTTTTCGAAAATTGACTATTTTTAGGAAATTATTCGTAAATAGACTATTTTTAGGAAATTATTCGAAAACTGACTATTTCAGGAAATTATTCGAAAATTGACTATTTATGGGAAATTTTTCGAAAATTGACCATTTATAGGAAATTTGTCGAAAATTGGTTATTTATAGGAAATTTTTCAAAAATTGACTATTAATAGGAAATATTAGTCCATTTACAAGGCTTTGCTGGGTTATAAGTGCATGAGTATTAGTTTGTATCTATGATTATAATGTGAGTATGTGAGAATATAAGTATTATTTGTTCAAAAACCTTAATCTACAATAAACACGATGAACTAGATTTCCCTTTTATTATTATTATTGTATATCGTCGTCAAGCCAACAAATTGGCTTATGAGTTTTTTACAAATATTTCGGTTGATAAAAGTACTTTTAATAAATTTTAGAATAACCAATTAGTCCAAAACAGTCTTCTGCAAAACCTCGACCTCGCATGAGTATTTGGAACACTGGTCTAAAACTCAGAATCTACACAATACTCTCCGATAAGCTCTGGATCTCGGTGTATAACAACAGTTATATACAAAACTATTCTGAAATTGATTTTAAGAAGATTTGTTAAGATTGAGGTGGAAAACAGGTCAATATAAAAGCAATTAAAGTATAGCACATAAATTCACATATGCCACTTTGCCGGCTACACCCCCAAAATAATCTTGATTTTAGGAAATTTTTGTTTTATATGGTTTTTCTTTTTTATTTTTATTTATTCTTTCCTTTCATTTTTCCTGGTTTTGTTTATTTTCAATTTCGCTAACAGTTCCTTTCAAGTTTGTGTTTCTCTGTTTATGTTTCTTTTGGCTCATTTTTAGCTGCTTGTTTTCATTATCCTTTGCAAGGAATAGCAATGCCCATAAAGCAACAAATAACTAAATAAGGCTTCATTAGTGAAACACTACAGCAATTCCCAGCAAAACTTTGGTAATTGCAGGCATTTTGGTTTTAGATTGATTTGTGATGACTACAACATACCATCCATATTACATGTAAGTTACGAATAAAGTACTAATTTGTAATATGAATGGTAATTCTAAACATCTTCGTTTCTATTTTTTGTGCGTTTTTAAATGACCTACAATTTGTTGTGAAAAGTAATTGATATTAAAATGTAAGTACTTAATAAATTCATCATGTGTTATTAAAATGCTTTGCTGGGAAAATTATTGTTCACAATTTTGAACATAAAATATGAATTTATGCAAGAGCTTCATTGTGTTTTGGGCCTTTGGTAACCTTACATATGAATGTACTTATATAATATAATAGTACCTGGTTGACCGAGCCTTGCTCGGGGCTTTATGATAAGCATTTTGAGGCAAATTTTAAAGTTTTTATATATTTTATTTTATACAGTTACAGTTTAACTCATTTTAAATAATTTTGAAAATTGGTCATACCAACAGAAACCTCCGTCGACTCATGCGCAACAACTTTGTTAAAGATTATTATCTGATCAAATGCATAGTTTACGATTTAACTCATTTTGAGTAGTTTTCAGTGGCGCCGCCTGAAGTCGTTCATACCACTAAGAAACCTTCATCTGCTTATGCGTAACAACTTTGCTTATGATCATAACATGATCAAATGCACAGTTTATGATTTAATTCACTTATAGTCTGATCAAATGCACAGTTTACGATTTAATTCACTTTGAGTAATTTTCTGTGGCGCCACCTGTCGGACTTTGCTCATTCCAATTTATAAACCTTCTTCGGCTTTTCCGCAACAACTTTGCTGAAGATTATAGCATGATTTAATGTACAGCTTACGATTAAATTTACTTTGAGTAAATTTCAGTGGCGCCACCTGTCGAAATTTCTTCATACCAACTAAGAAACCTTCGTCGGCTCATGTGCAACAACTTTGCCAAAGATTGTAGCATGATTAAATGTACAGTTTACGATTAAATTGACTTTGAGTAATTTTCAGTAGCGCCACCTGTCGGAAATTATTCATATCAATTAAAAAGCATTCGCCGGCTCATGCGCTACAACTTTGCAAAAGATCATAGTATGATCAAATGTACAGTTTACAATTTAATTAATTTTTAGTAATTTTCAGTGGCGCCACCTGTCGGAAATTCGGTTTACCAACTTAAAAACCTCCGCCGGCTTATCCGCAACATCTTTGCTAAAGAGCATAACATGATCAAACTTACAGTTTACTATTCTATAAAGAACATACATACAGACAAACATTCATTTGTTTTAAAGTTATAACATTACTAATTTTTTCCCCTTTTTATCCCCTAATTTCAAAAAGTTCCATATGCATAATTGGTACTTCTTTGGTACCAATTGAATTCGGTACATTTTATTAGAAAGCAGTTAACATAATTTTCCTATTCATATTACTTTTGTAGATGTTAAGTTATCAGTTTATCCCTTTTTTACACATTTTGGCCACAAAATCAAAAAAGTACCAAATACGTGTTCAATATTTCTTTCACATCTATTGATTGCAGTACAAAGTTTTTTTCTATATTCCTTAGTTTAAAATATAAGAGAGGGTTAAAAAGGTACCAAAAAAACTATTTTCACCCTTTTTTACCCCTTATCGGACATAGTTTCAAAAAGTACAAAACACCTATCCGTTTATTTTCATAGCTGTTTAAAACGTAATTTAAATTTTGTTTCTATACCTATTACTTTTTACCCGTTTTTACCCTCTTAGAGGCAAAGGTTCCAAAAGTCCCTTCTTCTTCGACCTATACATCAAAAAAGATACCCACTGTCCAAATTTTATCAAAATCGTTAGAGCCGTTTTCGAGATAGTCATTCTATATATATATATATATATATATACAATTATTGCTCGTTTAAGAATATAAGATTAATTTTCTTGTACCTAAATAAATTCTATCCTTCCCAAATAAGAAATTAATAATTGAAAATAGCCCCATTCGATATTTTAAAAAAATCATTATATTTCAAAACTCCCATTATATGACAATACAAATTAGAAATTTGTAAAATTAGCCAGATATTCGAACAGCTTTAAAATTTATTTTGAAAATTCATACAAATCTTTTCGCGATGACTGAACTGTCCGATATGAAAACTTTTACTCTTAGCGAATTGGCACAAATTACGCTGGGTGCTCTAGAGTTAAAAGAAGATCATTTAATAATCCTTGAAAAACTATTAAATATTCTAATGCAAAAATTACATTGTGAGAACGATATTGTAACTATTAAAGGATTTCCGGGGATGCGTCTAACTAAAATGCTCAATCAAATTTCAGACAATGATAAATTTAATTTTGAATTGACTGGCATCAAAAAATTTCAAATAAAATGTGAATTGCTGCAGCAGTTGGAGGACAAAACCAAGCAGATTAACGAAAAAATGGAAAAACATTTTAAGGAAATACGTAATTGTCATGAAACAAATATTTTTGGATACAAAATGTGGGATTACTATTCCGCGGCCGATGAAGATTTGTGTTCTCTGTATATGAGTCACAATAAAGAAGTTTGTATGATTCTACAAAATGCTACGTTTAATCAGAATTTACGTCGTCGCATGTCATTGCCGATCATTGAAAAATTAAAGAAGTTTGAGGAAACGATAGAAGACATGCAGAAGTGGCTTAAAGAAGCCGGTCAAGTGCTAGAGGATAATTCCGCCAACCAGTCATGTATAGAATCACTTATTAAAGATATAGAGGAAATGCGTGGGTCTTCAACGGAAAACAGACAAGAATTTCGTGAAGCCATGCATGAAGTCCAGGAAATGCTAAATTGTAAACTGGAACGTGTGGTCTTGCCAGCTATGAAAAAATATATGGAACAACGTTTTTTGAAGATAAAAGAATATTTGAGGATTTTAAAACTGGAGCCTACTAAATGTTCAACTCTCCAACCTTTGAAAATAGCGGATAGTAAGACCTGTCTCTCATGCGGTCGTGATGAAAATTGGGATTGTTCTATCAAATTTGAACCTCTACTATCAATTGATCCGAAAATTAAATGTCAATGCACTCAAAATGTTAAAGAGCCTACAATTGTAGAGAAAATGGATAGAATCGAAAGCGAAGCACACCGTGGCAATAGTAAGTTATATCTAAAGCCCTTATACATTCTAAAGCTGAATTAAACTTTTCTTGGCAGGTTTTGAATCCACTACTAGTACCAAAGTACCCTTACGTATTCCCAGACCATCAGGTGGTCAGAAAAAAAATACCGCTACTGGTATTCTAAGATAATCCAAGTCCAACATAGAAATGCACATTTGAAAAAGATAAAATAAATAAATTAATATCGAAAAATACCCAAAGTCTTTATAAAAAAAGAGTTTTCTATATAGAAAAGTCTTTTATATAAGAAGGTTTTTCTATATAGAAAAGACTTCAACATAAGAAGAGTTTTCTTTATAGAGAAGTCTTCTATATAAGACTTTTCTATCTTCTCATCGAATACTTTTCCCATTGAAGACTTTTTCATAGAAAAGTCTTACCATCGAAGACTTTTCGATAGAAAATCTTCCATCTAAGAAAAGTCTTCCCATCGCAGACTTTTCTATAGAAAAGTCTTTCCATCGAAGACTTTTCTATAGAAGACTTTTCTATAGAAAACTCTTCCCATCGAAGACTTTTCTATAGAAAACTCTTCCCATCGAAGACTTTTCAATAGAAAACTCTTCCCATCGAAGACTTTTCTATAGAAAACTCTCCCCATCTTCCCATCGAAGACTTTTCTATAGAAAACTCTTCCCATCAAAGACTTTTCTATAGAAAACTCTTCCCATCGAAGACTTTTCTATAGATAACTCTTCCCATCGAAGACTTTTCTATAGAAAACTCTTCCCATCGAAGACTTTTCTATAGAAAACTCTTCCCATCGAAGACTTTTCTATAGAAAAATCTTCCCATCGAAGACTTTTCTATAGAAAAGTCTTTCCATCGAAGACTTTTCTATAGAAAACTCTTCCCATCGAAGACTTTTCTATAGAAAACTCTTCCCATCGAAGACTTTTCTATAGAAAACTCTTCCCATCGAAGACTTTTCTATAGAAAACTCTTCCCATCGAAGACTTTTCTATAGAAAACTCTTCCCATCGAAGACTTTTCTATAGAAAACTCTTCCCATCGAAGACTTTTCTATAGAAAACTCTTCCCATCGAAGACTTTTCTATAGAAAACTCTTCCCATCGAAGACTTTTCTATAGAAAACTCTTCCCATCGAAGACTTTTCTATAAAAAACTCTTCCCATCGAAGACTTTTCTATAGAAAACTCTTCCCATCGAAGACTTTTCTATAAAAAACTCTTCCCATCGAAGACTTTTCTATAGAAAACTCTTCCCATCGAAGACTTTTCTATAGAAAACTCTTCCCATCGAAGACTTTTCTATAGAAAACTCTTCCCATCGAAGACTTTTCTATAGAAAACTCTTCCCATCGAAGACTTTTCTATAGAAAACTCTTCCCATCGAAGACTTTTCTATAGAAAACTCTTCCCATCGAAGACTTTTCTATAGAAAACTCTTCCCATCGAAGACTTTTCTATAGAAAACTCTTCCCATCGAAGACTTTTCTATAGAAAAGTCTTCCCATCGAAGATTTTTCTATAGAAAACTCTTCCTATCAAAGACTTTTCTATAGAAAACTCTTCCTATCAAAGACTTTTCTATAGAAAACTCTTCCTATCAAAGACTTTTCTATAGAAAACTCTTCCTGTCAAAGACTTTTCTATAGAAAACTCTTCCCATCGAAGACTTTTCTATAGAAAACTCTTCCCATCGAAGACTTTTCTATAGAAAACTCTTCCCATCGAAGACTTTTCTATAGAAAACTCTTTCCATCGAAGACTTTTCTGTAGAAAACTCTTTCTATCGAAGACTTTTCTATAGAAAACTCTTCTTTTAAAGTCTCTTTTTCATTAATTTCAAAATTTAGGTATTTTTCTGCCTGTGGAGAAAATATGTTAAATTGATTAAATTTGCCCAACTCCCCTAAATATCTGCAGCAATCAAAAACTAATTTGTTCCCCCAATCACTTTAGAAGTTTCCATCACTTTGTCCTAAGTCCAATGCAGAATAACCCCTGCAGTTCTTAACTAATTTAAAATTGTATACAAAAAAAAAACAGATCCTTTTAAATGCCTTAAAAATTAGGACAAATGTCCTTGACCTCCTTAATAAAAAAAAAAACGATTTCTGGTTTACCTACAAATTACAATAAAACTGCAAATCTTAAGAAAAGCTTTTCAAGATTTTCCCTGTTTATAGATAGAAACAACAAGAAAATACTGTATATAAAATTTATCTTCTTATTCTTCTTGACTTGTTCAGTTTAAGTGAAATATCTTCTTCAAGATACTTTTCCTCGCAAACGTTTTAAGTTTTTCCTTTAGGATTTTTTTTTATTTTTTACTTTTTTGTTTTAGGATTTTTGTAGTTGAAAGTCGAAATGATTGCAAAACTTTCACTGTCAGAATAAAACAAAAAAAAGTTGAAGCACAAAAGAATGAAAGGAATTGAAAATGAAGGTACTGCTAAGCATTTTATATTTAATGTAAAACTGAAATTAAAACTAAGACAAAAAAAAAACATAAAAAATCTGAAAATAGGAACAAAAAACTAAGTCAGCGATAGAAAGAAATTATCTTAACCCAGTTTTTGGAGAATGGGCAATGTACTGCCATGAAGCTGCTTTCACTGCCGCTGCCACTGCTTTTGTGGTTTTTGACACAGAAATTCTTAATGCATTTTTTAAATCACTATTTGGAAAATAAATAAATCTAAGATAAAGTTTTAAATTTAAATTTATTTAAAACATAAAAGAAAGTGTTAAGTTGGATACTACTGACCATATGATACCCTACGATGTCTTGCAAATGAGCGTCCTAGAAAAAACTCTTCTACCATTGAAGAATTTTCTATAAAAAGCTCTTCCTATCGACCAATTTTCTATAGAAAACTCTTCCCATCGAACAATTTTCTATAGAAAACTCTTTCCATCGAACAATTCTTTATAGAAAACTCTTCCCATCAAACAATTTTTTATCGAAAACTCTTCCCAACAAACAATTTTCTATAGAAACCTCTTCCCATCAAACGATTTTTTAAAGAAAACTCTTCCCATCAAACAATTTTCTATAGAAAACTCTTCCCATCGGAAAATTTTTTATAGAAAACAATTCCCATCGAAGTTTTTCTATAGAAATCTCTTCCCATCGAATTTTTTTCTATAGAAAACTCTTCCCATCAAACAATTTTCTATAGAAAACTCTTTCCATCTAACAATTTTTTATAGAAAACTCTTCCCATCGAACAATTTTCTATAGAGAACTATATCCGTCGAACAATTTTTTTTAGAAAACTCTTAACATCAAACAATTTTTTATAGAAAACTCTTCTTATGGAAGTTTTTTATATAGAAAACTTTTCTTATCGAAGTTTTTTCTATAGAAAACTCTTCTTATCGAAGTGTTTTCTATAGAAAACTCTTCTTATCGAAGTTTTTTTTATAGAAGACTCTTCTTATCGAAGTTTTTTCTATAGAAAACTCTTCTTATCGAAGTTTTTTCTATAGAAAACTCTTCTAATTGAAGTTTTTATAGAAAACTCTTCGTATCGAAGTTTTTTCTATAGAAAACTCTTCTTATCGAAGCTTTTCTATAGAAAACTCTTCTTATCAAAGTTTTTTCTATAAAAACCTCTTCTTATCGAAGTTTTTTCTATAGAAAACTCTTCTTATCGAAGTTTTTTCTATAGAAAACTCTTTTTATCGAAGTTTTTTCTATAGAAAACTCTTCTTATCGAAGTTTTTTCTATAGAAAACTCTTCTTATCGAAGTTTTTTCTATAGAAAACTCTTCTTATCGAAGTTTTTTCTATAAAAACCTCTTCTTATCGAAGTTTTTTCTATAGAAAACTCTTTTTATCGAAGTTTTTTCTATAGAAAACTCTTCTTATCGAAGTTTTTTCTATAGAAAACTCTTCTTATCGAAGTTTTTTCTATAGAAAACTCTTCTTATCGAAGTTTTTTCTATAGAAAACTCTTCTTATCGAAGTTTTTTCTATAAAAACCTCTTCTTATCGAAGTTTTTTCTATAGAAAACTCTTCTTATCGAAGTTTTTTCTATAGAAAACTCTACTTATCTAAGTTTTTTCTATAGTAAACTTTTCTTATCGAAGGTTTTTCTATAGAAAATTCTTCTTATCGAAGTTTTTTCTATAGAAAACTCTTCTTATCGAAGTTTTTTCTATAGAAAACTCTTCTTATCGAAGTTTTTTTATAGAAAACTCTTCTTATCGAAGTTTTTTCTATAGAAAACTCTTCTTATCGAAGTTTTTTCTATAGAAAACTCTTCTTATCGAAGTTTTTTCTATAGAAAACTCTTCTTATCGAAGTTTTTTTTATAGAAAACTCTTCTTATCGAAGTTTTTTTCTATAGAAAACTCTTCTTATCGAAGTTTTTTCTATAGAAAACTCTTCTTATCGAAGTTTTTTCTATAGAAAACTCTTCTTATCGAAGTTTTTTCTATAGAAAACTCTTCTTATCGAAGTTTTTTCTATAGAAAACTCTTCTTATCGAAGTTTTTCTATAGAAAACTCTTCTTATCGAAGTTTTTTCTATAGAAAACTCTTCTTATCGAAGTTTTTTTTATAGAAAACTCTTCTTATCGAAGTTTTTTTCTATAGAAAACTCTTCTTATCGAAGTTTTTTCTATAGAAAACTCTTCTTATCGAAGTTTTTTCTATAGAAAACTCTTCTTATCGAAGTTTTTTCTATAGAAAACTCTTCTTATCGAAGTTTTTTCTATAGAAAACTCTTCTTATCGAAGTTTTTTCTATAGAAAACTCTTCTTATCGAAGTTTTTTCTATAGAAAACTCTTCTTATCGAAGTTTTTTTTATAGAAAACTCTTCTTATCGAAGTTTTTTTTATAGAAAACTCTTCTTATCGAAGTTTTTTCTATAGAAAACTCTTCTTATCGAAGTTTTTTCTATAGAAAACTCTTCTTATCGAAGTTTTTTCTATAGAAAACTCTTCTTATCGAAGTTTTTTCTATAGAAAACTCTTCTTATCGAAGTTTTTTCTATAGAAAACTCTTCTTATCGAAGTTTTTTTTTAGAAAACTCTTCTTATCGAAGTTTTTTCTCTAGAAAACTCTTCTTATCGAAGTTTTTTCTATAGAAAACTCTTCTTATCGAAGTTTTTTCTATAGAAAACTCTTCTTATCGAAGTTTTTCTATAGAAAACTCTTCTTATCGAAGTTTTTTCTATAGAAAACTCTTCTTATCGAAGCTTTTTCTATAGAAAACTCTTCCCATCGAAGTTTTTGCTGTAGAAAACTCTTCTTATCGAAGTTTTTTCTATAGAAAACTCTTCCTATCGATGTCTCTTCTATAGAGAACTCTCCTCATCGAAGTTTTTTCTATAGAAAACTCTTCCTATCGAAGTTTTTTCTATAGAAAACTCTTTCTATCGAAGTTTATTCAATAGAAAACTCTTCCTATCGAAGTTTTTTCTATAGAAAACTCTTCCTATCGAAGTTTTTTCTATAGAAAACTCTTCCTATCGAAGTTTTTTCTATAGAAAACTCTTCCTATCGAAGTTTTTTCTATAGAAAACTCTTCCTATCGAAGTTTTTTCTATAGAAAACTCTTCCTATCGAAGTTTTTTCTATAGAAAACTCTTCCTATCGAAGTTTTTTCTATAGAAAACTCTTCCTATCGAAGTTTTTTCTATAGAAAACTCTTTCTATCGAAGTTTTTTCTATAGAAAACTCTTCCTATCGAAGTTTTTTCTATAGAAAACTCTTCCTAGCGAAGTTTTTTCTATAGAAAACTCTTCCTTGCGAAGTTTTTTCTATAGAAAACTCTTTCCATCCAAGTATTTTACAAACATAATTTCCAGTCATTGTTGGTGTAGGGTCTATATTAGCTAAATTTTAGTATCTGTATAAACATTTGAAGATTGTATAAACTAATTTATTGAAGGTATAAATGAATAAACCACAGAATATTTCTAGATACATATACACGTTCAAAACAGCATTCCTAAGTGGGCTCTACAGATAATTACAGTCAAAATTCAAGGTATTTTGAAATGAATACAATTTAACCATCTTTTAGCTATACTAAAGTGTACTTTAACTGAACATCATTGAAATAAATGATAGTTGGAATGTATTTCTTAAACGGAATAATTAATGAATTATCGCATAAGGATAAAAGGAATGGGAAAATAATTGTAATTTTTAAGATCAGAGATTAAAAATCCATAAAGTGTAATATTTTTGGGTTTTTTACCCTTCACCACCATACGTGGAAAGGGTATTATAAGCTTGTGCTGATGTATGTAACGCATGGAAATATTTGTCGTAGACCCACCTTTTAGTATACCAATAGACTTAGAATCACTTTCTGAGTCGATTTAGCGATGTCCGTCCGTCCGTCCGTCTGGCTGGCTGGACCCCCATGTAAACCTTGTAATCAAACTACAGGTGTCAATTCTAAAGATAATTTGATGAAATTTGGCACAGATCGGTCCATTATTTATGGTACCTCCCATAGGTCCCACTTCCCGGAATTGATATATTGGCCACAAATATCAATATTTTTTTATGAAATTTAAATCAAATACTGCTTATGTTAACTTAAATCTGTGTACCAAATTTCGTTAAAATCGGTCCACATTTGACCATAGCTCCCATACAAACTTTTCTTTAAAAACGCACTAAATGAGACAAAAATCACTAAAAAGCTCGTAAATCTGAAGATAATGGGAATTTTAAGTTTATTTTTTACGTACATAATTTTTGTAACAACTGTAATCAATTTCGAGATAATCGGTCCACATTTGACCCTAGCTCTCATATAAGTCCAAATGTCGGAAGCAGCTTAAAATTTAAGAGATTTGAGAAAATGTTTGTATAATGGCAAAATTTAGCAAATATTTGTCTTTATACAGAAAAAATAACACTTTTGACCTTAGTGATGAAGGGTATCGTATGATCGGGCTTGACCGACTATAGCACTTTCTTACTTGTTTTTATTTCATAAAGTACTTAAATAAATTAACAGGAAAGACATTACACAAATATAGAACTAATTTTGAATCATTTTGTCCGAACAACATATGATCAAATGTACAGTTTACAGTTCAATTCATTTAGAATAATTTTTTTCAATTGGTAATACCAACTTAGAAACCTCCGTCGACTCATGCGCAACAACTTTTCTAAGACTATAGCCTGATCAAATGGACAGTTTACGATTTAATTTAATTTGAGTAATTTTCAGTGGCACCATCTTTCGGAAATCGGTCACATCGACAAAGAAACCTTCGTCGGCTCATGCGTAACAACTTTTCTAAAAGTCATAGCATGATTAAATGTACAGTTCACGACTTAATTTATTTTGAGTCATTTTAGTGACTCCACCTGTCGGATATTTCTCACACCAATTATGAAACCTGTGTCTGCTCATGCGTAACAATTTTGCTAAAGATCACAGCATGACCAAATGCATAGTTTACGATTTAGTATATTTTAACTCATTTGCAATGGCGCCACCTGGCGGTAATTAGTCTTACCAACTTAAAAATCTTTATCGGCTCATGCGCAACAACTTCGCTAAAAAGCATAACATGAAAAAAAGCACATTTTACTTTTCTATAAATAACATACATACAGACAATCATTAATTTGTTTAAAAGTTATAACATTACTAATTTTTTGCCCTTTTTATCCCCTAATTTTAAAAAAGTTTCATGTGCATATTTAGTACTTCTTTGATCTAGTTGAATTCGTTTTATAATGCGGTGTTAAGTTATCATTTTATCCCTTTTTACCCATTTTGGCAACCGAAATCAAAAAAGTAGCTAATACGAGTTCAATAGTTTTTTAACAACTATTGATTGCAGTACAAAGTTCCTTTCTATATTATTTGGTTCAAAAGATAAGTGTGGTTTAAAAAATGTACCAAAATCACTAATTTTACCCTTTTTTACCCCCTATAGGTAATATTTTCAGAAAAGTACCAAAGACGTGTCCGCTTATTTTTAAAGTTGTTCAAAATGTAATTTGAATTTTGTTTCTATACCTATTACTTTACCCGTTTTTAGCCCCTTTGCGGCAAAATTTCCAAAATTCCCTTCTTACTTGATCTATACTGCAAAAAAGGTACCCACCGTCCACCAAATTTTACCAAAATCGTTAGAGCCATTTTCGAGATAGCCTTCTATATATATTTAGAGATATATATGTATATATACGTACAATTATTGCTCATTTAAAGATATAACACAGTACGACAAAATCCAATTTTTTTGAGTACACATGAGTAATGTTAACAGAATATAAAAATAGGCTTAAAATAAAGAAATACGTATCTCGGCGTTTTGCTGCAGCACGTCCGAATTTTAAGAAAATCGATTTTAAAGATTCGAAGGACCGTGGAGGTTCACTTGTAACGTAATACTATTATAAAAAGTTCTATAAAAATAGAATGGGTAAACCGATTTAAGTGCTTGAGCCAGTTTTGAAAAGGGAATTAAATTTGTTTTTATTAAAACAACAAATTTGTTTCCGCTAGAGGACGCTTTAATTTTCATGTAAAATTAAAGAATATCCCAAAAATGTACGAAATTCGACTACCAACATTTTTAACACAAAATAATAGTTAAGATATCATATAAATTTTTTTATTTTTACATTACATTACATTTTTTGGATATTTTTTAATTTTACATGAAAATTAAAGCGCCATCTAGCGGATTGCATTTGTTTTTTTTTGATAAAAACAAATCCAAATTTAATTCTATTTTCAAAATTGGCTCGAGCATTTAAATCGGTTCACCCATTCTATTTTTATAGAACTTTTTATAATAGTATTAAGTTACAAGTGAACCTCCACGGTCCTTCGAATTTTTAAAATCGATTTTCTTAAAATTCTGACGTGCTACAGCAAAACGCCGAGACACGTATTTCTTTATTTTAAGCCTTTTTTCATATTCTGTTAAAATTTGTCATGTGTACCAACCACTGTCGTACTGTGTAATAATAATGATATGATTGACAATATTTTAATTAACGAAAAAGGCCTTTATTCAATTAAAATTTTATAATATAAATAGCCCTTTAAGGAGCAAATATAATGTTAATTTCAGTTTGAATAAATCATAAAATAATTAGTTTTAAAACGCTTTTCCTGTGAGATTTTTACACGTTAAACCTTAAAGCTGTGTCAATGAGCGCCAAAATACACAGCACGAGACACATCAATTTTACAAGACCTCATGCCACTCACTCGTGTACTATGGAAAATTTTGTCATTCCTATAGACGCCACTTCATGCATTCATCCCCTTAACGACAAAAGGACCGACTGGTAACACTGCTCTGCAAAAATTAATTTTTTGTCTTTCCTTTTAATAAAACTATGCGGACTATTTGGATCTTGATGCGCTAAACTCAGATCCGTTGTCGGTTTTTTTCCATCAGATCTGGATTTTTTTTATGGGCATGGTAAATTTTCCCCCTTTAATTAGTCAGGTACGGAGACCTTTTTCGTCCTAACTCGAGAACGACTCATCCGATTTTCAAAATTAAAACATTTGAAGATGTATAACAAAATTGCATTTATTTTAGTCTAATATAATTTTTCCGTATCTCTTATCATTTTGGAGTTATTTAGAAATTAATGGAGAAAAAAATTTTTTTTTCTCCAGGTCTCCGTACGTGACTAATTTAAGGAGAAAAATTTGCCACGGCCATAAAAAAAAACCTAGATCTGATGGAAAAAAAACCGACAACGCATCTAAGTTTAGCGCATCAAAATCCATGTAGTCCACATAGTTTTATTAAAAGGAGGATTTGGCTGTAGAGCAGTGTAATCAGACATAGAGACAGACAACCCTACAGTTAGTCACATATTGTAAAGATATTTGCTTATTATCCACAAAATTCTCTTGGGTGTTTAGTTTGTCAGAAGGTGGGTTTTAACAAAATCCTTTTGTTATTACTGTTGTTGTAAGCTTGTTTTTTTCCATTTTGCAGTTAATGTGAATTTGTATAAAACTATGAGTAAAATTTTTTTTTTTTTTGCTACTTCATCACATGTGTAGCTAAAATAAATCCCCAGGATGTAAAAGAATGAACTTGTTTCCGGGTCTCATGTGTGCTTAGTTGGCATTAAACGCGAAAAAGGGTAAAATTAAATAAAAAAAAAATATCTTCTAATTGAATTAACACAATTTAAATAAACACACTAGGAGAGCGTTAGACAAAGGCACGTGTGTGTGTATGTGTTTGGGTTCTTATACTCACCCAAATAATTATAAAACCACTTAAATTTATCATAAATTCATAAGGATTTTAATATTTTTTTAAACCTAAAAGCACTTTAGCTATTATCCTCATTATATTTGCCAAACTGCTGTTGCTTTTGTTTTGCATTAGAAATTAGAAAAGTACAATGTATCCGTTATTTTTCTATTACTTCTGCCATTACATCGTGTCTGCTGTTGATTTTAAGGTTCAATGAATAGTGTTTCCCGTGTTAGGAGTTGTTTATTTTAGCGATTTGTGATAACGAACAAAAATAAACAGAATATGTTCACATCCAAACCCATTATTGTTCGCTTATAATGGCGTTAAATTTTAATAAGCATGAGTTGTGTTAAAAAGGAAAATGTGGGGAATTGTATTAGAAATTTAAGCTTAAATTTGAACAATTATTTTAAAGATGTTTTGACAATTGTTTGAGGAGGTTTAATGGGGTAAAAGAAATTAATGGCTTAGACAATTTTTCTTCTTAAAATTTTTCAAAAATTTACTAGAAAAATTTTCGAAAACTGACTTTTTAATGGAAGTTATTCGAAAATTGTCAATTTATAGGAAATTTTTCCAAAATTTACTTTTGATAGGAAATTTTTTAAAAATTGACTATTTATAGGAAATTTTTTGAAAATTGACTATTTATAGGGAATTTTTCGAAAATTGACTATTTATATGATATTTTTCGAAAATTGACTATTTATATCAAATTTTTCGAAAATTGACTATTTGTAGGAAATTTTAAGAAAATAAACTATTTGTAGGAAAATTTTTGAAAATTGACTATTAATAGCAAATTTTTCAAAAATTAACTATTTATGCGAAATTTTTAGCAAATTGACTATTTATTTATAGGAAATTTTTCGAAAATTTACTTTTTATAGGAAATTTTTCGAAAATTGACTATCTAAAGGAAATTTTTAGAAAATTTACAAAATTTGAAATTTTTAAAAATTTGACTGTTTATAGGAAATTTTTCAAAAATTTACTATTTATAGGAAATTTGACTATTTATAGAAAATTTTTCGAAAATTGACTATTTTATAGGAAATTTTCGAAAATTGACTATTTTATAGGAAATTTTCGAAAATTGACTATTTTATAGGAAATTTTCGAAAATTGACTATTTTATAGGAAATTTTCGAAAATTGACTATTTTATAGGAAATTTTCGAAAATTGACTATTTTATAGGAAATTTTCGAAAATTGACTATTTTATAGGAAATTTTCGAAAATTTACTATTTTATAGGAAATTTTCGAAAATTTACTATTTTATAGGAAATTTTCGAAAATTTACTATTTTATAGGAAATTTTCGAAAATTTACTATTTTATAGGAAATTTTCGAAAATTTACTATTTTCGAAAATTTACTATTTTATAGGAAATTTTCGAAAATTTACTATTTTATAGGAAATTTTCGAAAATTTACTATTTTATAGGAAATTTTCGAAAATTTACTATTTTATAGGAAATTTTCGAAAATTTACTATTTTATAGGAAATTTTCGAAAATTTACTATTTTATAGGAAATTTTCGAAAATTTACTATTTTATAGGAAATTTTCGAAAATTTACTATTTTGTAGGAAATTTTCGAAAATTTACTATTTTATAGGAAATTTTCGAAAATTTACTATTTTATAGGAAATTTTCGAAAATTGACTATTTATAGGAAATTTTTCAAAAATTGACTATTTATAGGAAATTTTTCAAAAATTTACTATTTTATAGGAAATTTTCAAAAATTGTCTATTTTATAGGAAATTTACGAAAATTGACTATTTATAGGAAATTTTTCAAAAATTTACTATTTATAGGAAATTTTAAGAAAATTGAGTATTTACAGGAAATTTTTCGAAAATTGACTATTAATAGGAAATTTTTTGAAAATTGACTATTTATAGGAAATTTTTCGAAATTGACTATTTACAGGAAAATTTTTGAAAATTGACTATTTATAGGAAATTTTTCGAAAGTGACTTTTTTAGGAAATTTTTCGAAAATTGACTATTTATAGGAAATTTTAAGAAAATTGACTATTTACAGGAAAATTTTTGAAAATTGACTATTTATAGGAAATTTTTCGAAATTGACTTTTTTAGGAAATTTTTCGAAAATTGACTATTTATAGGAAATTTTAAGAAAATTGACTATTTATAGGAAAATTTTCGAAATTGACTTTTTTAGGTAATTTTTCGAAAATTGACTATTTACAGGAAAATTTTCGAAAATTGACTATTTATAGGAAATTTTTCGAAAATTTATTATTTTTATAGGAAAATTTTCCAAAACTTGACTATTTTTATAGGAAATTTTTCAAAAATTGACTATTTATAAGAAATTTTTCAAAAATTGATTTGATATTTTTCGAAAATTGACTAATTATAGAAAATGTTAAGAAAATTGACTATTTATTGGAAATTTTAAGAAAATTGACTATTTATAGGAAATTTTAACAAAATTGACTATTCACACGAAATTTTTAGGAAATTTTTCGAAAATTGTAAATTTATATTAAATTTTTTCGAAAATTTACTATTTATAGGAAGTTTTTAAAAAATTGACTATTTATAGGTAATTTTACGAAAACTGACTATTTATATTCCTATAAATAACTATTTTTATAGGAAATTTTTCGAAAATTGTCACTTTATAGGAAATTTTTTTGGCTATTTATTTATAGGAAATTTTTCGACAATTGGCTATTTAAAGTAAAATTTTTCGAAAACTGAATATTAATGGGAAATTTTTCGAAAATTGACCATTTATAGGAAATTTTTCGAAAATCGACTAATAATACTGACTATTTATTGGAAATGTTCAAAAATTGACAGTAGGCTTTTGTTTTTCCTTAAAATATAACGATAATTTTAGTTATTTTAACAATTAACTTCCCTTAATTTAAAACCATAATCTTCCTCTTGATATGATGAGTCAACTTATTGAAAGTCATAAAAGTTAATAAAGATATTCATAGGAAGAGGAACTTTGAACATTTTATCTACTTGAAAAAGTTAATGTCTAGAAACTTTTGACTTCGATAACAAACACACACGATGCGGACAGACATGAATGAACTTATAGAAAAAATAATGAAGAAAATCTTTGAAAATATTTAACACTTGTCGTCTTAAAGTAGGCACAAAGTCCCTCATATATGTACCTACTTATTTAAATGTTAAATGCTTAAAACATAAAAATTATTCTAAATATAACCTTATAAGTAAACGATTTTAAGAATAAACAGTGGAAACCCGATAATGTTGACAAAAAACACTTGAGTAATGCAATTATATTTATAAAACCTCTGGGCAAACAAATTTAAGAGTTCTTCAAGACTTATTTGAAACATCGACTTTTCAAAATTATGTTATTATTATCTAGACTCCACTGTCCTCTGCGGTACCACAGTACGTATGTGAAATGTTAAAAGTTTCAAAATATTCTCATTATTATGCATAATTCCCCTAACAAGTGTTAAAGACGTTTTTGTTGAAAATATTTACACAAACAAAATTTCTAAAAAACAACAAAATTTCCCAGAATCTATTCAAAAACTGTAACAATCTTCGAAACAAACTTTTTAATTTGCCTGTCTATTTCAGTGATGATGAGATGAAGATGATTTTGTGTCTGTTTCAGTTCTTACACGAGACATGTGTAACATTTGAATATTATATGTTTGTAAAATGTTAAGTAAAGTCATTTCAGAGTTTAGCGTTTTATGACACTAAAACGTGTAACAATCACTTTTATACGGATACAATTTTGTTTTCCATTTAAATGTATAAAATTTTCATATTTTACGATTTTGTTTTTGTTAAATACTTGGAAAACTCATACAAATTTAAGTTAAAAACTCGTTTGTATATTTTAAGCACTTGAAAGTTAACAAAAGAAACTTAAGAAAATTCAAATTTAGGCGAAAATTGATATTGACTTCATTAGACTTTCGAAAATTGACTATTTATTCGAAATTTTTCAAAATTGACTATTTATAGGAAATTTTAAGAAAATTTATTATTCATAGGAAATTTTTCGAAAATTGACTATTTATAGATAATTTTTTTCGAAAATTGACTATTTATAGGAATTTTTTCGAAAATTGACTATTTATAGGAAATTTTTCGAAAATTGACTATTTATAGGAAATTTTTCGAAAATTGACTATTAATAGGAAATTTTTCGAAAATTGACTATTTATAGGAAATTTTTCTTTCATTTACTATTTATAGGAAATTTTTCGAAAATTGACTATTTATAGAAAATTTTTCGAAAATTGACTATAGGAAATTTTTTGAAAATTGACTATTTATAGGAAATTATTCGAAAATTGACTATTTATAGGAAATTTTTCGAAAATTGACTATTTATAGGAAATTTTTGGAAAATAAACTATTTATAGGAAATTTTTCGAAAATTTACTATTTATAGGAAATTGTTTGAAAATTGACTATTTATAGAAAATTGTTCGAAAATTGACTATTTATAGGAAAATTTTCGAAAATTGACTATTTATAGGAACTTTTTCGAAAATTTGCGACTCATAGGAAATTTTTCGAAAATTGACTATTTATAGGAATATTTTCGAGAATTGATTATTTATAGGAAATTTTTCGAGAAGTGACTTTTATAGGAAATTTTTTGAAAATTGACTATTTATAGGAAAATTTTCAAAAATTGACTATTTATAGGAATTTTTTCGAAAATTGAAATTTTTTGAAAATTGACTATTTATAGGAAATTTTTCGAAAATTCACAAATTATAGGAAATTTTTCGAAAATTGACTATTTATAGGAAATTTTTCGAAAATTGACTATTTATAGGAAATTTTTGGAAAATAAACTATTTATAGGAAATTTTTCGAAAATTTACTATTTATAGGAAATTTTTCAAAAATTGACTATTAATAGGAAATTTTAAGAAAATTTACTATTCATAGGAAATTTTATGAAAATTGACTATTTATAGAAAATTTTTCGAAAATTGACTATTTATAGGAAAATTTTCGAAAATTGACTATTTATAGGAACTTTTTCGAAAATTTGCGATTCATAGGAAATTTTTCGAAAATTGACTATTTATAGGAATATTTTCGAGAATTGATTATTTATAGGAAATTTTTCGAGAAGTGACTTTTATAGGAAATTTTTTTGAAAATTGACTATTTATAGGAAATTTTTCAAAAATTGACTATTTATAGGAAATTTTTCAAAAATTGACTATTTATAGGAAATTTTTCGAAAATTGACTATTTACAGGAAATTTTTCGAAAATTGACTATTTATAGGAAGTTTTTCGAAAATTGACTATTTATAGGAAATTTTTCGAAAATTGTCTATTTATAGGAAATTTTTCAAAAACTGACTAATTATAGGAAATTTTTCGTAAATTGTCTATATATAGAAAATTTTATGTCTGCAAACCACTGTCCTCTACCGCAGTAATTTTAAACAAATTAATTGTGTAATAAACATCAGCACAGTGACACAAGATACTTTCAAAGAGCAGAGCATCAAACATGTGCGCAAAAATTCTCTTTCTCTCCAGATTTAAGCTCTTGCAAAAATTCCCTTATTTATGCTCTTCGCATACAAATTACCCAGTATTTTCAGTTGACACATCACAGTTGAGTAAAAGATGAGTACGTAAGTGAAATTTTATACTCGAAAAATTTAATTGTTGTCATTTTTCAGCAAAAAAAAAAAAACAGCACGAAACAAACAAATAAAGAAAATCTAAAGCGAGAATAGAAAATCCAATGTCTTGAACAGAAAACTTTTTACATTTATTTAAAATCTTTTGTGTTGAAATGATATTTTCCATTTGAATATTTAATGCGAATAATTAAGCAGAAAGAAAACTTTTAAATGATGATAGACATCCTCTGGGGGATAGAATAAAGGGTTTGCTTTAAAAGTAACAATAAAATGTTATGAATTTAATTTTTCAACCATTATCCAAGAAGACCAGACTGGATACCATGTGATATGGTATATCACGAAAGTAGCAGCAGCAGAAGCTAATAAAAAACACACACCCATACTTGGAATTTTTGCCTTTAATAGGTCTGTATGTCAATCTGGCTGAGTTTATGGTTTAATTTCCATCTGTATCTAGTGCGAGATTTACTAATGATTGTAGCTGTAGCTGCTGATGTGTTAAGTAATTGTTATTGTTTTTTCTTTTTCTTTTGGTAAACATCAAGTGCATGTTTTGCTCCCTTTTGCTAACAAACACCAAATCCATCGTTAGACATAGATAAACTCTCGTATATTTAGCTGCTATCTTTACTATCACTCACATAAACTTTGCCTTAAAATACAAAATTTACTGTCGTTTATGACCTTGAAACAGGCTGATGCTATTTACCCTAAAAATATGCTAGACCTACACAAGCACGCACACACACGCAAACAGCCACAGACACATGAACAATAGTTGCTGTTTCTTTAGGACCAAAAACAAAACAAAAACAAAGAGGACGAAGAGAAAATTAAAAAGTAAAAGAGAGCGGGACAAAAAAGTTCTTAAGAGAAAATATATTTATAGAAAACAAGAGCTACCAGATGCTTTTGGACAGAACAATAATTCGAACTTAAGCTTAAGTTTCGTTATGAAAAATTTTCTACAATTAGTCAATTTCGAAAAAATTTTCTATAAATAGTCAATTTTGGAAAATTTCCCATAAATAGTCAATTTTCCAAAAATTTCCTACAAAATAGACAATTTTCGAAAAATTTCCTAAAAAATAGACAATTTTCGAAAAATTTCCTATAAATAGTAAATTTTCGAAAAATTTGCCATAAATAGCCAATTTTCGAAAAATTTCCTATACGAGTAAATAGTAAATGTTTAAAAAATTTCCTATAAAACGTTAATATTCGAAAAATTTCATATAAATTGTACATTTTCGAAAAATTTTCCTATAAATACTCAATTTTCAAAAAATTTCCAATAAGTAGTCAATTTTCAAAAAATTTCCTATAAATAGTCAATTATCGAAAAATTTCCTAAAAAAAAACAATTTTCGAAAAATTTCCAATAAAAAAAAACAATTTTTGAAAAATTTCATATAAAAAATAGTAAAATTTTCCTATAAATGATCAATTTTCGAAAAATTCTTATAAAAAGTAAATTTGCGAATAATTTCCTATAAATAGTCAATTTTCGAAAAGTTTTCTATAGTCAATTTTCGAAAAATTTCCTATAAATAAATAATTCTCGAAAAATTTCCCGTATATATTCAATTTTCGAAAAATTTCCTATAAATAGTCAATTTTAGAAAAGTTTCCTATAAAAACTCAATTTTCGAAAAATTTCCTATAAATAATCAATTTTCGAAAATTTCCTATAAATAGTAAATTTTCGAAAAATTTCCTATAAATAGTAAATTTTCCAAAAATTTCTTATAAATAGTAAATTTTTGAATAATTTCCT
>OW121742.1:46306282-46313121 GCA_933228675.1 Stomorhina lunata | reverse complement strand
TTTTTAAAAAACTTCCTATAAGTAGTCAATTTTCGAAAAATTTCCTATAAATAGTCAATTTTCGAAAAATTTCTTATAAATAGTTAAGTTTGAAAAATTTAGTTTAAAAAGTAAATTTTTGATAAATTTCCAATAAATAGTTAATTTTCAAAAAACTTTCTATAAATAGTCAATTTTCTTGAAATTTCCTATAAATAGTCAATTTTAGAAAAATTTCCTCTTAATAGTAAATTTTCGAAAAATTTTCTTTAAATATAAAAATTTTCAAAAAAATTTCCTATAAATAGCAAAATTTCGAAAACTTTTTCTATAAAAAATCAATATTTGAAAAATATGTTAAATATTCAATTTACAAAAAATTTCTTAAAAATAGACAATTTTTTAAAAATTTTCTATGTATAGTCATTTTTCGAAAAATTTCTTATAAATAGTCCATTTTCGAAAAATTTCTTAAAAATATACAATTTTGAAATAAGTTTCTATTAATAGTCCAATTTTCGAAAAATTTCCTATTAATAGTCAATTTTCGAAAAATTTCCTAAAAAATTTACAATTTTCGAAAATTTTCCTACAAAAAAACAATTTTCGATAAATTTCCTACAAAAAACCAATTATTAAAAAAATTCCTTAAGTAGTCAATTTTCGAAAAACTTCCTATAAAATAGTCAATTTTCGAAAAATTTCCTATAAATAGTCAATTTTCGAAAATGTTCCTATAAGTATTTTTTTTTCGAAAAATTTTCTTAAATATCGATTTTCGAAAAATTTTCTATAAATAGTCAATTTTCAAAAAATTTCCTATAAATAGTCAATTTTCGAAAATTTCCTATAAATAGTCAATATTCGAAAAATTTCCTATAAATAGTCATTTTCGAAAAATTTCCTATAGATATTCAATTTTCGAAAAATTTCCTATAAATAGTCAATGTTCGAAAATTTTCCGATAAATAGTCAATTTTCGAAAATTTTCCTATAAATAGTCAATTTTCCAAAATTTTTCTATAAATATTTAATTTTCAAAAATTTTAATATAAATATTACATTTTCTTAAAATTTCCTGTAAATAGTCAATTTTCTTAAAATTTCTTTTTAATTGGTAAATTTTCGAAAAGTTTCTTTTAAATGGTAAATTTTCGAAAAATTTTCCCCATACTCCAAAGAAGATCAGCTGACAAAAAACACTTTAATATTATGTCACTTTCTTTCTTGTTTTATTCTTATAAAATATTTTTCTTAATAAAAATTTAATTTCGTTTGCATTTTTGCCACTGTCTTCAAGCACAAACATTCCATTACCTAAATTTATTTATAATTCGGTTTTAAGCAAATATTTCATAATTTAATTAACATTCTCCCTTTATTTAAAGGAAAACATAGAAATTCTGCCAAAAATGGTTATATTAATTAAGTTGAATGTCTGTTATTTCTCTGGTTAAGGATAAATGCGTCGTAAACCGCATAAAATTAACTAAAAGTTTAAACATTCAATTTTAAGTCAACCACAAAAATAAAATTTTAATGAAACTCTCATGTGTTCTGATGATTTTGTCTTATGATTTCACTCGTTTTTTATGATAAAATATTTTATGAGATTAAAATTAATGTATTTTGGATATTTTTTACAACATATGAAATTGTCTTAGTAAATAAATGTTTAAAAAATTTCCATGGTTTGCTAAAGAAATTGCGTTGTTGTCTTTAAGCTTTAAAGCTGCTTATGTTAGATGGAGGTGAGATGTAAATTCATTGTTTTACATGTGGAAAAAAATTTATTAAATAGTGGAATCAGTTCTTAAGTATGATGAAAACTTATGAAGTTAATTTAATGAAATTCTTTATAGTTGAAGTAGTATATGTGCCTATAGGTAATTTAGCATATAGTCAATTTTCGAAAAATTTCCTATGAATAGTGAATTTTGGAAAAAATTTTCTATAAATATTCAATTTTCGAAAAATTTCCTATAAATAGTCAATTTCTTAAAAATTTTTCTATAAATAGTCAATTTTTGAAAAATTTCCTATAATTTTGGAAAAATTTTCTTATAAACAGTCAATTTTCGAAAAATTTCCTATAAATTGTAAATCTTTAAAAAATTTCCTATAAATAGTCAATTTTTAAAAAATTTTCTATAAAGAGTCAATTTTTAAAAATTCCTATAAAAAGTAAATTTGTTCAAAATTTCCTACAAATAATGACTTTTCGAAAATTTCTATAAAAAGTCAATTTTCGAAAATTTCCTATAAAAAGTTCATTTTCGAAAAATTTCCTATAAATAGTCTATATCCGAAAAATTTCCTGTGAAAAGTCAATTTTCGAAAAAATGCCTATAAAAAGTCTATTGCCGAAAATTTCCTATAAAATAGTCAATTTTAGAAAAATTTCCTATAAATAGTCAACTATAGAAAAATTTCCTATAAATAGTCAACTATAGAAAAATTTTTATAAATAGTCAATTTTTGAAAAATTTCCTATAAAATAGTCAATCTTTGGAAAATTTCCTATAAATAGTCAATTTTTGAAAAAATTTCCTATAAATAGACAATTTTGAAAAATTTCCTATAAATAGTCAATTTTCGAAAATTTCCTATAAAATAGTCAATTTTCGAAAAATTCAATTCAATTTTAAATCCTTTTGCTAGTACCCAAAAATTTATTGACTAAAGAATATATTAAACATTAACTACTAAAGTCTAACAAAATATTATTATCTTCGTAATATATAAATATGTATTTTAAATATAGAAAAATCTTAAAAGATAGTGATGACATATAAAATATATCCTAAATATGAAATATTCCAAAAAAAAAAAATTGGCTACTTTGGCACATCATCATCACCATCATCATATAAAATATAATAAGTCGAGGCTGTTGTAAGACTCCCTTACGCCCTTGTCATGGAGTAAAGTTATAATTTTTATCAAAGAAAAGAAACAGCGCCAAAACATAAACTACCAAAGAAATATACATACACTCAGGCATCTTTATATAATATTTAAGAGACAACCTGACAAACTCCTCTATACAAACTTTACATACATCCGGAACATTGACATGAATAGAGGATGGATGGATATTAGAAGAAGATGATGGTGGTGTTGGTGTTGACAGTGGAAAACTGTAAGTGACAGGGGAGCTATATAGATCTTTTTTGTTGCTTACTTGAGATACTTTTTCTTGGTAATACATATCGCTCATTATAAAGAATATTTTATTTTCTTCACATTTTTTCTATTTCAAATTTTATTATACCTTAAGATCCAAACATTACGTCAAGTGTCATTTACAAAAACCAATAGATAAAGAAATATTACAATATTAGATATATTCTATTTATTATTACAATATTTTTTCTTAAGATTTCATTTCTTTTTTTTTATAACTTCGTGGAAAATTATTATCAAGAAGAACTTAATTGACGTTGAGAATAAAATTGAAGCAATACTTAGAAAAAATAATGAAATCAAATTTTGTCTTATTTTTATAGGGATTTAACAAATAAGAAGGAAAATATAACAGATCATCGTCGACAATCGGATCAATCACATTTAAAAAAAAAATTAAATAAATCGTCAATTTTCGAAAAACTTCCTATAAATAGTCAATTTTTGAAAAATTTCCTATAAATTGTTAATTTTCTTAAAATTTTCTATAAATAGTCAATTTTCGAAAAATTTCCTGTAAATAGTCAATTTTCGAAAAATTTCCTGTAAATAGTCAATTTTCGAAAAATTTCCTGTAAATAGTCAATTTTCGAAAAATTTCCTATAAATAGTCAATTTTCGAAAAATTTCCTATAAGTAGTTTTTTTTTTCAAAAAATTTTCTTAAATATCGATTTTCGAAAAATTTTCTATAAATAGTCAATTTTCAAAAAATTTCCTATAAATAGTCAATTTTCGAAAAATTTCCTATAAATAGTCAATTTTCGAAAAATTTCCTATAAATAGACAATTTTCGAAAAATTTTCTATAAATAGTCAATTTTCGAAAAATTTTCTATAAATAGTCAATTTTCGAAAAATTTCCTATAAATAGTAAATTTTCGAAAAATTTCCTATAAATAGTAAATTTTCGAAAAATTTCCTTTAAATAGTCAATTTTCGAAAAATTTCCCATAAATAGTCAATTTTCGAAAAATTTTCTATAAATAGTCAATTTTAGAAAAATTTTCTATAAATAGTCAATTTTCGAAAAATTTCCTATAAATAGTAAATTTTCGAAAAATTTCCTATAAATAGTAAATTTTCGAAAAATTTCCTATAAATAGACAATTTTCGAAAAATTTTCTATAAATAGTCAATTTTCGAAAAATTTTCTATAAATAGTCAATTTTCGAAAAATTTTCTATAAATAGTCAATTTTCGAAAAATTTCCTATAAATAGTAAATTTTCGAAAAATTTCCTATAAATAGTAAATTTTCGAAAAATTTCCTTTAAATAGTCAATTTTCGAAAAATTTCCTATAAATAGTCAATTTTCGAAAAATTTTCTATAAATAGTCAATTTTCGAAAAATTTTCTATAAATAGTCAATTTTCGAAAAATTTCCTATAAATAGTCAATTTTCGAAAAATTTTCTATAAATAGTCAATTTTCGAAAAATTTCCTATAAATAGTCAATTTTCGAAAAATTTCCTATAAATAGTCAATTTTCGAAAAATTTCCTATAAATAGTCAATTTTCGAAAAATTTCCTATAAATAGTCAATTTTCGAAAAATTTCCTATAAATAGTCAATTTTCGAAAAATATCCTATAAATAGTCAATTTTCGAAAAATTTCCTATAAATAGTCAATTTTCGAAAAATTTCCTATAAATAGTCAATTTTCGAAAAATTTCCTATAAATAGTCAATTTTCGAAAAATTTCCTATAAATAGTCAATTTTCGAAAAATTTCCTATAAATAGTCAATTTTCGAAAAATTTCCTATAAATAGTCAATTTTCGAAAAATTTCCTATAAATAGTCAATTTTCGAATAATTTCCTATAAATAGTCAATTTTCGAAAAATTTCCTATAAATAGTCAATTTTCGAAAAATTTCCTATAAATAGTCAATTTTCGAAAAATTTCCTTTAAATAGTCAATTTTCGAAATATTTCCTATAAATAGTCAATTTTCAAAAAATTTCCTATAAATCAATTTTCGAAAAATTTCCTATAAATAGTCGATTTTTGAAAAATTTCCTATAAATAGTCAATTTTAGAAAAATTTCCTATGAATAGTCAATTTTCGAAAAATTTCCTATGAATAGCCAATTTTCGAAAAATTTCCTATAAATAGTCAATTTTCGAAAAATTTCTTATAAATAGTGAATCTTTGAAACATTTTCCTCTAAATTGTAAATTTTCAAAAATTTTCTGTACTAATTTTTTAAAAATTTCCTGTAGATATTAAATTTGTGAAAAATTTCATAAAAATAATAAATTTTCGAAAAAATATTGCATAAATACTAATTTTTTGAAAAACTTTTCGAAAAATTTCCTTCAAATGGTCAATTTCCTATAAATATTTAATTTTCTTATAAATTTTCAGTCTTATTAAATTTTTTTTAAATTTTCGAAAAATTTCTAAAAATAGAAAATTTCTTAAAAATAGTAAATTTTGGAAAAACCCCTTATTAATGTAGGGTATCAAAAGTCAAAAGAATTAAAAATCTTCATTAGCTAATTAGTTTTCTCTGGTGTCATTGGCTCTAGATAACAAACATTTTAATATTTTGTATAAAAAAATAATAATATAATAATATTTTTTTTATGTTTAACAACTCGAATAGAAAAAGATAAATTTTGAAAGAAAATGTTTACAAGTTAGTAAACATTTTTCAGTCATATTTGACAATGTCATAAAGCAATCTCGTTAATGTTTTATCTTAGTTTTTCACAAATCAAGAGAAATAGAATTAATAGGAAAAGAGCCTTTTGAAATCTCAAGTATTTCATTGAAAAAAAGTTTATCACCTCAAGTATTTAATTTTTCAAAATTATCAAACACGTGTTGGATATTTTATGTTAAGGAGATATCTTAATTAGGAAGATACAGCCAAAATTACATTTAATAAAGTTAACTATTTTTGTAGGTGTTAGGGGACCACTAAGCACAAGCCGCTCCATTGAATGTATATGAATATTTGACTGAATACCTTGATATCTCGCTATTGTCCTGTCAATTATTTTCTCCAAACGAAAATGTGTTCAAAAATGTCCTGGGTGATGATTCATTATTTAATTTATTTACTGCTTTGAGAATTCTGTGGCTTGGTGCTAAAAGGGCCAATGTCAATTTTTTTGATGTTTTGTTTTAATAATTGCATTAGATTCCCTTCTTTACCCACTAATTCAGAACAGATTTGTAAGGGTTTTTTCTGGACAATGTTACTCTGAATTTATATGGAAAATAAAAACTTTAAATCAAATTTTCTCAAATCTACATTTTTGACATTGACCCTTTTAGCACCAAGCCACAGAATTAAGTATATGAAAAAAACACATTTTAAGTAAAAATAAATCATTCCTTCTTTTGGTCACAAAATAAAAAAGACTCAATGATAAATAAGGACAATGATAAATAAACACAAGCACTTTTTCAATGAATAGAAAAATGATAACGAATTACATTTCACCTCAAAAGGAGTCAGTGACATGCAAACAATTGAGGCTGTTTGTGGCGGGGGGAGAAAAGCAAAAAAAAAATAATAAGTAAAAGTGTTATATTCGGCTGTGCCGAATCTTGTATACCCACCATCAAGTTGTACGAGAGTGCAGCTAATTCAAAATGTTGATATATAAGAACTACAGCCAAATATTGACCGATTTTATATACTGTTTGGTATTAATACAAA
>OW121742.1:46013782-46301282 GCA_933228675.1 Stomorhina lunata | reverse complement strand
TTCGAGATAGTCATTCTATGTATATATATATATTATATATATATATATATATATATATATATATATATATTATATATATATTAAAATCGTTAGAGCCATTTTCGAGATAGTCATTCTATGTATATATATATTATATATATATATATATATATATATATATATATATATATATATATATATATATATATATATATATATATATATATATATATTATATATATATATATACATATATATATATATATAATATATATATATATATATATATATATATATATATATTATATATATATATATATATATATATATATATATATATATATAATATATATATATATAGAATGACTATCTCGAAAATGGCTCTAACGATTTTAATAAAATTTAGACAGTGGTATATATATATATATATATAAATACATACAATTATTGCTCGTTTAAGAATATAAGATATATATATAGATATAAGAAGTTAGTGAGATCATGAAAAATTCTATGTGTGTGAAGTTAAATTTTAAAATTCAACTTTCCAAGACACAAACCCAAATAGTTAACAGAGCTATATTAAGCACTTAACAGGGGTACTGTTAATGGTAAAAAATTTAGCTATCACTTTAAAACCGATATTTATATACTAAAATCAGCTTAAAAAAATTAAAAAAATACTGCTATATACAATATATATCCCAGATTCAAAATATTTACAAATAATTGAGCAAAATTTTTTTTTTACGTTAAATATGTCGAAAAAACCAAAAAGAAAATTCTTAATGATCTTTATGCACTTTTATCCTTTTCTCGAAAATCTTAGGAGATGGGCGGATAAAATTTATTGGATATCATTCCAGAACGGACCTGAATAAATATCCAATGGTCAAAAGTGTTAACAGTTTGTTTTTTCGGAATGATTAAAAAATTTGATTTTTAAATTTTAAAAAGCCCATCTCCTAAGATTTTCGAGAAAAATCAAATTTCTTAATAATTCCGAAAAAAAAACAAACTGTTAACTCAAACATTTGTAGATATTTTGATTCTGGGATATATATGCCATATATCGGTATTTTTTATTTTTTTTAAGCTGATTTTAGTATACAAATATCGGTTTTTAAGTGATAGCTAAAATTTTTACCATTAACAGTAGCCCTGTTAAGTGCTAAACATAGCTCTGTTAACTATTTGGGTTTGTGTCTTGGAAAGTTAAATTTTAAAATTTAACTTCACACAAATAAAAATTCTTGTCCGTTCTGAAATGATATCCAATAAATTTTATCCGCCCATCTCCTAAGATATTCGAGAAAAGGACTAAAGAGCATAAGAATCATTAAGTTTATTCTTTTTGGTTTTTTCGACGTATTAAACGTAAAAAAATGTTTACTCAAACATTTGTAGATATTTTGATTCTGGGATATATATGCCATATATCAGTATTCTTTTTATTTTTTTAAGCTGATTTTAGTATATATATATCGGTTTTTAAGTGATAGCTAAAATTTTTACCATTAACAGTAGCCCTGTTAAGTGCTAAACATAGCTCTGTTAACTATTTGGGTTTGTGTCTTGGAAAGATAAATTTTAAAATTTAACTTCACACAAATAAAAATTCTTGTCTGTTCTGCACAATAATAAATTACATAATATCCAATGGTCAAAAGTGTTAACAGTTTGTTTTTTCGGAATTAACAAGAAATTTAATTTTTAAATTTTAAAAAGCCCATCTCCTAAGATTTTCGAGAAAAGGACAAATGAAATTTCTTAATAATTCCGAAAAAAAAAACAAACTGTTAACACTTTTGACCATTGGACATTTATTCAGGTCCGTTCTGAAATGATATCCAATAAATTTTATCCGCCCATCTCCTAAGATTTTCGAGAAAAGGACTAAAGAGCATAAACATCATTAAGATTATTCTTTTTGGTTTTTTCGACATATTAAACGTAAAAAAAATGTTTACTCAAACATTTGTAGATATTTTGATTCTGGGATATATATGCCATATATTAGTATTTTTTTTATTTTTTTTAAGCTGATTTTAGTATATAAATATCGGTTTTTAAGTGATAGCTAAAATTTCTACCATTAACAGTACCCCCGTTCAGTGCTTAACATAGCTCTGTTAACTATTTGGGTTTGTGTCTTGGAAAGTTAAATTTTAAAATTTAACTTCACACACATACAAATTCTTGTCTGTTCTGCATGATAATAAATTATATATGTAGGTCAACACAATTTTGCGGCAAGAGATTTGTTGATGAAATCTAGGTGGCTTTGGTCTGCTAAATCCGCAAATGACATTGGTTTTTCCGAGTTGGCTCTAGCTTTCGAGATATAATATTTTTCCCGAAAAACTGTTTTTTTTTGCAAACAGCGTTAGTATAACTTCAAAACGATTGGCTGTATTGATGTAATAAGAAAAACCGAAATTCGAGAGCAATTTTATCTTAAAATCGTCTTAACATTGTTCGTTATCCGCATAGTCGTTTTAAAGATATCATAGAATTTACACCGAACATATTCTTTCAAAACTTTTTATTTAAAAAAAGTCATCAAAAATAGAAGAACAACAAAAGTTCAATTTGTTTTCTATTATCAAGTAAGTGGATATGTTAAAAAAAAATATGTTAAAATCATACTGAAATACATAACGAACTTTTTATTATACCCTTCAACACCAGAGGTGGAAAGGGTATTATAAGTTTGTGCTGATGTTTGTAACGCATAGAAATATTTGTCTTAGACCCACCTTTTACTATATCAATAGGCTTAGAATCACTTTCCGAGTCAATTTAGCGATGTCCGTCTGGCTGGCTGGCTGGACCCCCATATAAACTTTGTAATCAAACTACAGGTCGCAATTCTAAAGATAATTTGATGAAATTTGACACAGATCAGTTTTTTGACAGTGGGACCATGGCTATTGAAATTAATCGAAATCGGACCATTATTTATAGTACCTCCCATAGATCCCACTTCCCGGAATTGATATATTGGCCACAAATATCAATATTTGTTCATGAAATTTACAAGAAATACTGCCTATGTAAACCAAAATCACTGTAACAAATTTCGATAAAATCGGTTTACATTTGACGATAGCTTCCATATAAACTCTTCTGTCAAAACGCACTAAATGAGACAAAAATCACTAAAACGTTCGTTAATCTAAAGGTAATGAGAATTTTAAGTTTTTCGCATACATAATTTTAGTAACAACTGTAATCAACTTGCCAAATTTCGAGATAATCGGTCCACATTTGACCCTAGCTCTCATATAAGTCCAAATGACGGAAACAGCTTAAATATATAAGTTTTGAGAAAATGTTTGTATGAAGGCAAAATTTAGCAAATATTTTTCTATATACAGAAAAAATGGTCGGGCTTGACCGACTATAGCACTTTCTTACTTGTTTTATTTATGTTGTGCCCTCACGAGTATAGGGAAAACAAGTAAGAAAGCGCTATAGTCGGTCAAGCCGACCATACGATACCCTTCACCACTAAGGTCAAAGGTGTTATTTTTCCTGTATAAAGACAAATATTTGCTAAATTTTGCCATCATACAAACATTTTCTTAAAACTTATATATTTAAGTTGTTTCCGTCATTTGGACTTATATGAGGGCTAGGGTCAAATGTGGACCGATTATCTCGAAATTTAGCAAATTGATTACAGTTGTTACAAAAATTATGTATGCAAAAAATAAACTCTAAATTTTCATTATCTTTAGATTTACGAGCGTTTTAGTGATTTTTTGTCTCATTTAGTGCGTTTTTAAAGAAGGGTTTTTATGGGAGCTATGGTCAAATGTAAACCGATTTCAATGAAATTTGATACAGTGATCAAAGTTTACATAAGCAGTATTTTTTTTTTAAATTTCATGCAAAAATATTGATATTTGTGGCCAATATGTCAATTCCGGGAAGTGGGACCTATGGGAGGTACCATAAATAATGGACCGATTTTGACCAATTTCAACAGCCATGGTCCCATTATCAAAAAAATTATCTGTGCCAAATTTCACCAAACTATCTTTAGAATTGCGACCTGTAGTTTGATTACAAGGTTTACATGGGGGTCCAGCCAGTCAGCCAGCCAGACAGACGGACGGACATCGCTAAATCGACTGAGAAAGTGATTCTAAGCCTATTGGTATACTAAAAGGTGGGTCTAAGACAAATATTTCTATGCGTTACATACATCAGCACAAACTTATAATACCCTTTCCACCTATGGTGGTGAAGGGTATAACAAAGTCTACCAAGTTTTAGTACCTTCAAACTTAAGATTAAAGTTTACTATGCCAAAGCGTCCTAAAATCAGCAAAGCTCTAATTCGAATATATAATGCGATAATACTATAAATTTTGAAGCGTTATTTGAAAGATTTATCTAATCCAGTTCAATAACATCATATATAAATCCTAACCACGGGCCCTTCCGAGGGAAAATAAAACAAAAACATACATTATCGAAATTGTTCCGAAAACATAAAAAATTATTGTATTAAATACCCCTAGTCTTAAAACTTTTTGGGATCTATGACTAGTGAAACCTTGTCACCTGTTATAAAGAAAATGAAGAGGGCAGGGAAGAAAACAAAAATGTAAACAAAACACATTTTGGAAGGAAAAACATAAACAAAAACTTTTGTTTTTATGTCATAAAACTGACATACAAAGACACGCGCTGAGGGGAAAAGATGACAGGCATTGACTTTTTGGGGCCTTAAAAGAGTCTAATTCTAAAAAGCTTTAAGGTACAAGCCAATCAGCCTTTTAAGATTAATTTCTTTTTGAAGTTTAGTTCTGCCATTCTGAAAACCTCGACCACACTTTCTTGTACAACAGACCTTACACGAGGCCTTCTTTTTTAGGTTCTTTTAGAGGACTTTTAGAAGTCTTTTATCAAAAATTAAAGGAAAAACTGAGAAACAATCTGACTTTTATAAAAAAAAATATATTTTTTTTTGATGTGTTTTTGTAAATACATGCACATAGTAAGCTTTCTTGTTTCCTCTACGAGACATTCTTTGTAAGTACTTCTATAAGGTATATAAGTAGAAATGAGTGGTGAAACAGAGAACAAATTTGTCTTCTTAAATTTAATATGTTTTGGTGCCTATTTCTGCCTTTACAAGTTTAAATGTTATTGTTAACCAGTTCTTCTATGAGACCTTCTTTTATAGGCCTTCTGGAAGGTATAAGAGACATTCTTGCTAAGGTCTTCTATTGGGTATGACAGCAGCATTTGTAAGGCCTTTAAACAGCCTTTTTCTAAAAAGCATTAAAATATAAGACAATCTGGCTTGTACAATTTAATGTACTTAAAGATAATTTTTGCGACTTTCTAAGAACCTTAACTACACTGTGTTTTGGAAGGCCTTCCTTTGCAAGTCTCCTAGAAGGTAAAAGATGGGAATACAATGGGAATGTAAACTGGGAACTAATCTGACTTTTATAACAAAATGTGTTTAGAAGCGTATCTCTGTTTTTAGAAGCATTAAATAAACTTTCTTGTTCCCTCTAGGAAGGCTTTCTATAAGGAAGGCCTTCTATAAGGTATGAGAGTAGAAATAAAAGGCGAATCTGAGAACCAATCTGGTTTCTATAATTAATTACGTTTTGGAGTCTATCTCTGCCTTTTTAAAAGTTTAAATATAATCACTTCTTCTTAAGTTCTTCTACGATACATTCTTTTATATGCCTTCGGGAAGGTATACAAGTTAAAGAAATGTTAATAGAGAAAAGAAAGGTGCAACTGAGAATCAATATGACTTTTATATAAAAATGTTTTTAGCATTTTATTTCTGATTTTCTAAAATCATGAAATATACTTTTCTGTTCTAGAAGACTTTCTTTCTAAGGCCTTCAATAATGCGCATGGGTACAAATAATAGGTTAAACTAAGAACCAATCTGACATTTATAATTAAATTTGTTTTGGAGTCTTTCTCTGTGTTTCTAGAAACTTCAAATATTCCCTCTTGTTCTTTAGTTATTCTACGAGACCTTCCTTTATAGGCCTGATGGAAGGTATAAAAGTGACAGAAATGATAAGAGGGAAGTGAAAGATGCAACGATATTTAAATGTATTTAAGAATTTATATCCGCCTTTGAAGAAACATCAAATACTGTCTTGTTCTCCTGTTATTCTACGAGAACTTCCTTTACAGGCCTGAAGTAAGGTATAACAGTGAGGTAAATGATAAAAGAGAAGTGAAAGATTCAACGATATTAAAATGTATTTAAGAATCTATATCTGCCTTTCTAGAAACATCAAATACTGTTTTGTTATCTAGTATTCCTACAAGACATTCTTTGATAGGCCTTCTGGAAGGTGTTAAAGTGACAGAAATAAGAAGAGAAACTGAAAATCAATTAAAATTGTTTAATTGAATTGTTTTTATTAAAACTTTGTTATTAAGGTATATAAATGAGCTTAAATTATCAAGGGGCGGGGGGGGTTGTTTTTTCAGCTCTTTGTGTGTATTGGCGGGCCTGGCACCCGCTAATTTTTCCCGTTGAGCCTGTATAAATTCATTCACAATTAGAGAAAGTGAATGGCAGTGAATTTAAGAGAATGAAAATTCTCTTGCTAGTAATAAATAAAGCGCAGGTTTAAACTTTTCCCAGTATTTTTGTGAAATTTCGGTTTAGGGAAATTTTGATTCACAAATGAGTAGAGATATTTTTGTGCAAAGAACCAAAAGCATGAATAACAAAAAAAAAGAAGGTATTAAAAGATTTCGTTGATGTGTTTCAGAAGGTACTTAACACATATTCACAGAATCAGTTGAGTTTTGGTGGTTAAAGCGTTTAGAACTATTCGATAGCGTGAGTGGAAAATAGATAAAGAAAAAAAATAAGGAAATTATAGAAGAAAAAAACAACAACAAAAATAAAAGAAAAATGAAAGGAAAATTTAAGAAAATTAAAGAAAGATTTAAATAGAAAATAAAGGTCAAAACTTCAAAAAAAAAAAAATATAGAAAAATTTTAAAAAAATCTTGTTTGAGAAATTTAAAGAAAATTTTTAAAATTTGAAAAAATTTAGAATATTTAAAAAATTTTATATGAAATTTTAAGCATTAAAAAAAATCAATGAAAAGTGAAAGTTAAAAACAAATTTTAAGCAAAACAAAAACGTAAAAAATTTTCTCTTTTTATGTAAAAAAAAAAATTTAAAGTTGCCCTAAAATATAAGAGTTTTCAGCTTTTTTTTTTGCTCTTGTTGTTTTTTTTTTGCAAAAAAGTTGACGTCAATGTTGAAATAACAAAAGAAAAACCAAACGTGTTGGAAATATTTAATCAATTCACAAAAAAAGTGTTTAAAAAAATCTTCATAGAATAAAAAAGTAAGTCAGAAAAAAGGCTTTAATAAAAATATTTAAGCTTAAAATGAAGATTTAAAAAAAATAATTAACAAAAAAAATTCCCCCAAAAAAAACAACGTCACAAATTTTTTTGTAACAGATAATATTGCATAATATTTAAGGAAAAAGTATGAAAATCAACAATAACAACAACAACAAAATCTACCGCCTTGTCTTACTAACTTAAGAAACCCCCCTAACTCCTGCTCTTTGCTTACTTAGCCCCCTCAAGGCCTTCGAGAGCCTACAAACCCAAACCAAATGTTTGTATCTGATATCAAATAATTGGGTGTCTCACAGTTTTTTGTATATAATATAAAATATGTGTGTGTATAAGTATAAGTGTGTGTGTGTGTATGTCAGTATCCTTAAGAGTGTAAGTGTGTATTGAAATAAAATAAGGCTAAGGACGTTTGTTATACTAAAGTCTTCTTGTTATTGTCGTTGTTGTTACGTTTTTTCACAGTGACTCTTGCAGCAAATAACGAAAAAAAAGGAAAAGTGAAAAAAGTTATCAGCAAACGCAAAACGTATTGTGAAAGTTAAGTTAAAATACTAAAGTCTTCATATATTTCTAAATGTTTGTGTGTTTTTGGCCTTAATAGTAGACATAAATACATATGTATGGATACATATGTATCTACTATATACATAAATACATACATACATCTGCTTATGTTACTCAATGTTGTTGCTTTTTAATACGTCATAAAGTAACACGCACTCCCCATAAAATTCCTTGACTCCAAAAGAAAAAAACTGCAAAAATAAACAATAACTACTACTTGCTCGCTACCAAACTACGGAGCAGCATAACTGGGGAAAAGTGTTTTTAAGTCCGGAAGCAATAACAATAAAAATTTCTACTATATCTAGTTTCCCTTTTAAATATTATCAGCCATTAAATTTCATTAATTTCTTATCTTAAAGGCTTTTTTATGACCATGATTTTGTTGCAAGTTTAAAGCTTTAAAAACAGAAAGTTAAAGAGGAATATAATGTTAAGATAACTAATGAAGGAAATTGTTTAGAAGAAAATAGTCCTGAATGTTCAGCAGTTTTGAAAAGGATTTTTGAGGCGTTTATGTCCCCTTTTCGCATAAATATTAAAATTTATATGGAGCCCTATGCTCCACTGGGAGTCAAGGATAACAGAAGAAGAAGAAAAACAAGTAAGAAAGTGCTATAGTCGGTCAAGCCCGACCATACGATACCCTTCACGCCTAAGGTGAAAGGTTTTCTTTTTCATGTATAATGACAAATTTTTGCTAAATTTTGCCATCATACAAACATTTTGTCAAAACTTATATAGAAGACCTTATTTTAAAAGTGGATTAAGTCCATTTAAAAAAGAAAGGTTTTGCGTTTTAGTGTTTTTAAAGATATAGATGACCAATTTTAGTAAATTTAATCATCAGTTTTGATCAGAACCTATTAAATTAATTCTTTCGTAAAAATAAACTTATAAAAACCCTTAATATATATAATTCCCCGACAACATTCCAATTGGAACAAGGGGTACTCCTCTCAGACAATGAGCTGCATCCGATTCTATTTTTAGACTCATTGAAAGGGACCTACGTATGGCAAATGCATTAGTTAGAGAAGTTTTACATATCCTAATACTCAATAACCAGTGGCTACCTGAGTTATGAGTTATGAGGTGAACCGCCGCTTTTTTGAAAATTCATTATTTTCAAGTGGGTCTGGCCGGGGATTGAACTTGGACCTCTGGCGGTTTAATAAAAACCCATTTGGAAATGCATTTTTTAGCGGGTTCAATGGACTTATACCACTTTCAAAACAAACATTTTAAAATATTCATATTTTGAATTGATAAATGTATGGGACTTAAACTGTTTTCGATACAAAAAAAAAATAATTTTTGGTTTTGAATGAAAAAAATATTATTTTTGAATTGAAAGATGTGTAAAACTTACTCCATTTTCCAAACAAATAAAACGAAAAATTAGATTTATGGCAATTCCGGCTAAGGACCTGATATGGGAGCTGGGGTCAGTTGTGGATAGATTGTTACCAAATTTTGGTTATTGGTTTAAATTTACAAAATATTTATCTGTGCAAAGTTTTAGTAATAAAATGCAATTATCTTTAGATTTCTAAAAGTTTTTTTTTTTTTTTTGCTTTTCTGGGTGCTTAAACATTTCAGAATGTGTCTTGTATAGAAGGCATGGTCTAATATGGGGCGATTCCTGCAGAACTAGCTACACTGATTTCAATCAATCAATTGGAAAAAATTAAAAAATGAGTTTCGAAACCAACCTGAAAATAGAGAGGGTTTCAAAAGAAATTTGTAGTTGCATTTCTTCTTCTGACTCCCAGTGGAGCATTTGTCATAATCGGTCACCATTTGACCCTAGCTTCCATATAAAAAACTTAAGGAAACACAAAAATACAAAAAGGAAAGGGGGTTTATGTCAGTCCGTCGCGATAGCTTCTTAACTATAAGAGCTAGAGACAAAAAATTTTACAAAAGTATTTCGAAATGTTATAGAAGCTTTGTACTGAAAATGGGCTCCCATATAACCCTGCCCCGGGAATAAAATTTATGCTGATAAACTGAATAAAATTGTAATATCTATGAAAAGTTTTATGTAACTTTTGGTCAGTATGTCAAATTTTATAGGAATCGGTCCATATTTGACCATAGCTTTCATATAAAAAACGCCAGTTAAAAACTATTAAATTATAAACTGTGACAGCTATAGCCACTAAATTTTGCACATATATAAATACCAGTCAGTAACAATCGGTCAACATTTGGCTGTAGTTCTTATATATATAACATTCCCTTTTTATACCCTTCACCACCATAGGTGGAAAGGGTATTATAAGTTTGTGTTGATGTATGTAACGCATAGAAATATTTGTCTTAGACCCACCCTTTAGTATACCAATAGGCTTAGAATCACTTTCTGAGTCGATTTAGCGATGTCCGTCCGTCCGTCCGTCTGGCTGGCTGGTTAGACCCCCATGTAAACCTTGTAATGAAACTACAGGTCGCAATTCTAAAGATAATTTGATGAAATTTAGCAAAGATCATTTTTTTGATAATAGGACCATGGCTATTGAAATTGGTCAAAATCGGTCCATTATTTCTGGTACCTCCCATAGGTCCCACTTCCCGGAATTGATATATTGGCCACAAATATCAAAATTTTTTCATAAAATTTAAAAAAAATACTGCTTACATAAACTTAAATCACTGTATCAAATTTCGTTAAAATCGGTGCACATTTGACCATAGCTCCCATACTAACTTTTTTTTAAAAACGCATTATATGAGACAAAAAATCACTAAAACGCTCGTAAATCTAAAGATAATGAAAATTTTAAGTATATTTTTTGCATACATAAGTTTTGTAATAACTGTAATCAGTTTGCCAAATTTCGAGATAATCGGTCCACATTTGACCCTAGCTCTCATATAAGTCCAAATGACGGAAACGGGTTAAATATATAAGTTTTGAGGAAATGTTTGTATTATGGCAAAATTTAACAAATATTTGTCTTTATACAGGAAAAATAACACCTTTGACCTTAGTGGTGAAGGTTATCGTATGGTCGGGCTTGACCGACTATAGCGCTTTCTTACTTGTTATATATACAATCAAAAAGATGTTGAGGTACATTCAGTATATGTGACCCGGTATATGAAAAGGGAAAATAACAAAATTTCAAAAAATTTCAAAATTTGAGTCATAATTCATTAGGAACTCCTAACAAAATATATGAACCTGCCGTATTACTATCAACATGTTTATCTTAACTACATACTAAGCAAAACGAAAAGTATTTAACAGCTTATTAATTTTAAACTACACCCGGTTATGGGACAAAATTTTGTGCAGAGTAAATACTACGGAAACCACTTAAGATGCATTTAAATGTTGAACCATTAAGCGGTCTAGTCAGCCAGACGGAAGGATTGACATCGCCAAATCGACTCATTTTTTTAAGTCTATTGGTATACTAAAAGGTCTAAGACAAATATTTCTATTCGTTACATACATCAGCCCAAACTTATAATACCTATTCCACCTATGGTGGTTAAAGATAAAAATATTTATCCCGCATCCGGCTGACTTTTAAAGCAAAAAGTAAATGAACGACCCATCCTATTGTATACTTAATGTTAAATTAGAGTAATCAATCAAACATTGATCATACGACATGTAATATTTAAAAATGTTTAACAAAATTTCGAGTGCATATAAGATTACACACATTTAAGATTTAAACTATCTACTACATTAAACTTTTTCAATTATTACACTGAAGAATTCTCTTATTTTTATAATATTTTCCTTAAATCTAAAAATTTAAAACAAAACTAAGAGAAGCTCATACCCAATACTATAAAAAAAATCGTCATTACCCATAATTAAACTGCATTTAATATTTTTTTTTTGTCTCTAATACACATGAACACGCAACCGAGTCATTCAAATTAATAACCCTTGACACACATTTCACATCAAAATACAGATAATATTTTTTTTGTCATAGTTTTACATTCCATTCTCCTACATTTACCCACAATTACCCCCTTTAAAGCTAAACAATTATTTTTTCATAAAACCACAGGAAAGAATTCAAAACCATTAATTAGTAGATATTTGTAATAGTTTTTTTTTTAAGTAATATAAAAAGAAGCAATCAATTTTTTACTTTTTTCAAAAAGCTCTAGGCGACACACCCTTTTTTTCTAGTTAGAAACCTAGAAATAGGCTACATTTTTTAATAGTCTTTCTAATGATCATTAGTTAAATGATGATAATGAAGTCAGCAAACAGTAATTTTTACTCAACACTAATACATTTTCATATATAGTATATTTTAAAATGATGACGACAACCCAGTAAGAAAAAAGGTTTATTCTCAAATTGAGGATGATTTGAAAATAAATCTTTTTTCAAAGGTCAAACGTTTGATACTGATTTGATACTGATTTGAGAATAATAGCGTTCTCAACAAAAAGGGGACTTTATTCTCAAATTGAGAAATGCCTTTATTCTCAAATCATTATCAAACCTCATTTTCAAAGCTTTTTCAAATGTGGATATCATCTACATGTGGAACATAAATAAAATGGCGTTGTATTTTTCATATTTATGAGTTTTTTTTTGAAAACGGTGCATCATATTTGAATTCTTTTGCTTAAAATATAATTTTTTTTATTGTTAGGTAAAAAAAATTTAAGAAACAAAGAAAATTTACCTATTCATAAGTGAATATTATTGAATTTTTAATCTTGACATTTTTTAAGCAAGGTTTTATGGTCAAATATGGATCAATTTTAAAAAATCCGAAATAAATAATGAATTTCTTTGAAATGCAATGCCATTCCATTAAAATATCTTGAACATTATTTTTTTAGCATAAATTTTTGTTTTAATGTTTGAAAAAAAATTTGAAATAAGGTTTGATATCAAATTTATATAACACCATTTTTCAAATTATTCTCAAATCATCTTAGGGTTTGATAATGATTTGAGAATAACCTTTATTCTTAATTTGAGAAACTATCATTTTTTAAACGTTTATTCTCAAATGAACCCTCATTTGAAAATGAATGTGAATCTCAAACATCTGTTCAGGTTTGAAAAAAAAGTTTGATATCAAATGTAAAAGTAATCATATTTCAAACGTTTGACACTGTTCTTACTGGGAAATTGTGTTGTTTCAATTTGTGTTAGTATGAGCCATATTTTTTGCTCATTTCAAGGCCGTTTTGTTCTATAATATTTTGTTTATTTAAAGAGTTATTACACTTTTGTTCATTTATTTATTCTCTCGCTCCTGTATACATTCATGTTTTATTGTTTTTTCTTTTTAATAACAATATTTTTTATTTGTTAACTGCAATTTTTTAAGTTGCAGGTGATTTGGGTTGCTTTTTGTTTAGTTGTTGGATTTATTTTTGTTGAACGTTTATTTCGGAATATTTTTATTTATTTATGAGCTCTGTTGGTTTTTTAATTGGTTTCAATACCTTTATTATTGCCCAAAGGCTTAGCTGTGGTGTTAAGAAATTTAGTTATTGTTTTACTGGTTATTTAAAGAGGCTAGCAAGGTTGATTTTAAAACTTGTTTATAAGTTTTACCGCAAATTTGTTAACAGTAAAGATTTATTAAAACAAGTAAGAAAGCGCTATAGTCGGTCTAGCCCGACCATACGATACCCTTCACCACTAAGGTCAAAGGTGTTATTTTTCCTGTATAAAGATAAATATTTGCTAAATTTTGCCATCATACAAACATTTTCTCAAAATGTATATATTCAACCTGTTTCCGTCATTTGGACTTATATGAGAACTAGGGTCAAATGTGGACCGATTATCTCGAAATTTGGCAAATTGATTACAGTTGTAACAAAAATTATGTATGCAAAAAATAAACTAAATTTTCATTATCTTTAGATTTACGAGCGTTTTAGTGATTTTTTGTCTCATTTAGTGCGTTTTTGAAGAAGAGTTTGTATGGGAGCTATGGTCAAATGTGGACCGATTTCAACGAAATTTGGTACAGTGATTTAAGTTTACACAAGCAGTATTTGTTTTAAATTTCATGAACAAATATTGATATTTGTGGCCAATATAGCAATTCCCGGAAGTGGGACCTATGGGAGGTACCATAAATAATAGACCGATTTTGACCAATTTCAATAGCCATGGTCCCATTATCAAAAAAATGATCTGTGCCAAATTTCATCAAATTATCTTTAGAATTGCGACCTGTAGTTTGATTACAAGGTTTACATGGGGGTCCAGCCAGCCAGCCAGACTGGCTGGACCCCCATAATCGACTCAGAAAGTGATTCTAAGCCTATTGGTATACTAAAAGGTGGGTCTAAGACAAATATTTCTATGCGTTACAAACATCAGCACAAACTTATAATACCCTTTCCACCTATGGTGGTGAAGGGTATAAATATTGATATTTGTGGCTAATATATCAATTCCGGGAAGTGGGACCTATGGGAGGTACCATAAATAATGAACCGATTTTGACCAATTTCAATAGCCATGGTCCCATTATCAAAAAAATGATCAGTGCCAAATTTCATCAAATTATCTTTAGAATTGCGACCTGTAGTTTGATTACAAGGTTTACATGGGGGTCCAGCCAGCCAGCCAGACTGGCTGGCTGGCTCAGAAAGTTATTCTAAGCCTATTGGTATACTAAAAGGTGGGTCTAAGACAAATATTTCTATGCGTTACATACATCAGCACAAACTTATAATAACCTTTCCACCTATGGTGGCGAAGGGTATAAATACTGAATTTTTTAGGAAACTATAGACTTTCCACGTTACGTATACGTAATATGAAAAATATCAAATTAGATCTATAAGTCATATAAAATATAATTTCTAACAAGTAAGAGTGTTATATTCGGCTGTGCCGAATCTTATATACCCACCATCAAGTTGTGTTAAATCTCATATACATATCTACGAGGGTGCAGCAAATTCAAAACCTGGACCAAATTGGAAAAAAAGTTGTTACGCTAGGTGGTATTGTTGGTAAAATATTTGTAATAACTTCGGTTGCAGTAGCCTTATAGTTCAACATTCAAAAGTATGTAAGTGGTTTCCCTAGTATTTATTTACTTTGAACAAAATTCGTTATCGTAACCGGGTATGGTTTTACATTAATAAGTTGTTAAATACTTTTCGTTTATCTTAATATTTAGTAAGGATAAAGAAGTTGATAGTTACACGACTGGTCCATATATTTTGTTAGGAGTTCCTAGTGCATCTACCATATACATAATTTTAATATGCCGAATCTTTTTGATTGTAGATATAAAAAAGGGGATGTAATATATATAAGTATATAAGAATTATAGCCAAATGTTGACCGATTGTAACAAAATTTCACACACTGGCTGGTATTTATATAAAGAGCTTATTTTTGCAAAATTTAGTGACAATAGCTGTCATAGTTTATAATTTAATAGCTTTTAACTGGTCCTTGCTAAATATTTTTTGGTTTCCGGGAGTGTTTTTTATATGAAAGCTATAGTCAAATATGGACCTATTCCTTTAAAATTTGGTATACTGACCAATAGTTGCATAAATCTTATCTATTCTTAATTTAGTCGCCATAACTATTACAATTGTACTCAACTTATCAGCATTCATGTGTTTCCCGGGGCGGGGTTATATGGGAGCTCTAATTAAATCGATTTCTCCCATTTTCAGTACACAACTTTTGTTACATATCAAAAATACTTTTGTAAAATTTGATCTCTCTAGCTTTTGTAGTTAAGGAGCTGTCGCGCTTTTATCTGACGGACAGACAGACATAAACCTTTTTTTCTTTTTGCATTTTTGTGTTTTTGTAAGTTTTTCATATGGGAGCTATAGTCAAATGGTGACCGATTGTAACAAAATTTTGCACACTGGCTGGCATTCATATAAGACTTCTTTTTGTAAAATTTTGTTGCTGCAGCACTTCTCGTTAAGGAGCTATCTATCTGAGGGATAGACGGACATAAACTCCTTTTCTTTTTGTATTTTTGTGTTTCCGTAAGTTTTTTATATGGGAGCTATGGTCAAATGGTGACCGATTGTAACAAAATTTTCAACACTGGTTGACAAGAATATAAGACTTCCTCGTGCTAAATTTAGTGGTTGTATCTGTTATAATTTTATATTTATTGGCATTTAAGTGTATTTTAGATGAAATTTTGTCTGTTTCCGTAAGTTTTTTGTATGGGAGCTATGACTAAATGTGAATCGATTTTGATGAAATTTTATATGCTGCCTAGGGCTTATATAAAACTTCTATATACCAAATTTTATCATCATAGCTAGTACAATTTATCATTTTTTTAGCAAATAAGCGATTAGCGTAGGCGAGGTTATACGGGAGCTATGGTGAAATGTTAACTGATTTTGCTAAATTTCAATACCAAAATTTTCTCAAAGATAAAAAATGTTTTTACAAAGTTTGAGTGAGCTAGCTCCTTTCGTTTAGGTGTTATCGTGATTTTAACAGACAGATAGACAGTCAGGCAGACAGACAGACAGACAGACACCAAACAGACAGACAGACAGACAGACAGACAGACAGACAGACAGACAGACAGACAGACAGATAGACAGACAGACAGACAGACAGACAGACAGACAGACAGACAGACAGACAGACAGACAGACAGACAGAAAGACAGACAGACAGTCAGGCAGACAGACAGACAGACAGACAGACAGACAGACAGACAGACAGACAGACAGACAGACAGACAGACAGACAGACAGACAGACAGACAGACAGACAGACAGACAGACAGACAGACAGACAGACAGACAGACAGACAGACAGACAGACAGGCAGGCAGACAGACAGACAGACAGACAGACAGACAGACAGACAGACAGACAGACAGACAGACAGACAGACAGACAGACAGACAGACAGACAGACAGACAGACAGACAGACAGACAGACAGTCAGGCAGACAGACAGACAGACAGACAGACATCGCTCAATCGTCTTAGAATTTCATAAGGATCGTTTTTGATTTGTGAGCCAATATTAAGGAAATTACAAATGGAATGACAATCTCAATATACCCCCAATTCTTTTTGATGGTGGGTATAAAAATATGGCATTTGGCATAGTGGTTTTCATAAGAACGCTATAGTCAAATATGGACCGATTCCTATAAAATTTGATATACTGACCAATAGTTGCATAACACTTCTCTGTTCTAAATTAAGTTGTCATATGTGCAAATCCTACGTGACAGACGATACATTTCTACGGATTTTGTTGTATTAAAGTGTCGTTCTACACTAGATATCTTTTAGAGAATATTAGCCCATCAATTGTTCTATCGAATGGCATTTGTTAATTTACATATTTGTTTTGTAGGAAATAGATATTCGCTTTAACACGTGCACGCCGGCACTGCAATTCATGTTTAGCGCCCATTGACGGTTGCGCTTAAAGCTTTTTGTTCCATCGGACGGGACCGAACTAAATGTTTCAACGAAAGATAATCGCACGGGAAAACGGTCTCCATGGGTCTGCATTTGTCTTTCGATGCTATTGTGGTTATGTTATTGGTTATGTTATTTGGTGATGCACACTGATTGGTAGTACAATCATATGCGAGCCACCGGTGGTACACGCTGGCGTGAACGTGTTAAAAGTGCTGTGACGGACGCTACAAAAAAATGGAAGTGACTTTTTTTCAACACATGTTTATATAGTTGTCATCAAATCGGTCATAGTAATAAAAAAGTTGTAAATACATTGAAGATAGAGGAAAATCAGAGGATTACGAAACAGCTTTTATAAAATACTTTAAAGTTTCCAGTTTTACCATAAATCCATAAATCAACTGTTGCGGACGCTACGTGACGGACGATACAGTTTTTACTTGAATGTTTTTATTTGGAAAAAAAATAATATTTCATATCGTTACTGTAATATAGAAAGGCTGGAACTAATATTTTTCTTACATTACAGGAGAGAGAAATAAAAATAAATAAAATCTTAAGTTTTGAAGATAAAGAAATTTATTAAACGCAGTTTTTTACTAAATTTTTTAAAGAATTTAATTTTTTAAGAATGTTCATGTTCGCGGTTAAAAATACTAATTTTTGGCACAATTTAATATTTCACAAAACGGCTACAATCAAAAATTGTATCCATTATATATTCTAAAGGATTAATATATGGTACATTTTTCAATAAACACAAATACGTGATTTTGACAATTTTAAAATTTTGCCCTTGGTTTAATATTTTTGGGATTCGCCCATATCTATTACATTTGGATGTTATTAATCATCATTCAATGATTCAAGAGGTGGGGTTATATGGGAGCTATAACTAAATGTGAACCGATTTTGCCCATTTTCAACTTTTTGTAGATATCGAAAATACTTTTGTTCCTCTAGCTTTTTTCGTTAAGGATGCTTAGATCGTTAGATGGATACAAACCCCCTATCTTTTTGTTATTTTTGTGTCTCCATAAGTTTTTTTTTATATATGGGAGCTGTGGTCAAATGGTAACCGATTGTAACAAAATTTTGCACACTGGCTCATATTAACATAAGACTTATTTGTGCTAAATAACATAGCTATTATAGTTCATCATTTGTGGGTATTTTAATATATTTTGGATTGAATTTAGGCTGTTTCCGTAATTGTTTTGAATGGGAGCTATGGTCATCATACCTGTTATAATTTGTCATTTATTAGCAACTAAGGTATTAGTCTATGGTTATATGGGAGCTATGGTCAAATGTAAACCGATTTCGCCCAAATTCAATACCAACATTTTTCAAGAAAAAGTTTCAGTGACCTAGCTCCTTTGGTTTAGGCCCTACGTAGGACAGAGATACAGATAGTCAGACAGACAGAAAGACAGACAGACAAATACACAGACAGACAGAGAGATACACAGACAGACAAATACACAGACAGACAGATACACAGACAGACAGACAGACAGACAAACAGAAAGACAGACAGACAGACCGACAGACAGACCGACAGACCGACCGACAGACAGACAGACAGACAGACAGACAGAAAGACAGACAGACAGACAGACAGACAGACAGACAGACAGAAAGACAGACAGAAAGACAGACAGACAGACAGGCACTCAGACAGACAGACAGACAGACAGACAGACAGACAGACAGACAGACAGACAGACAGACAGACAGAAAGACAGACAGAAAGACAGACAGACAGACAGACAGGCACTCAGACAGACAGACAGACAGACAGACAGACAGACAGACAGACAGACAGACAGACAGAAAGACAGACATAAAGACAGACAGACAGACAGACAGATAGAAAGACAGACAGACAGACAGACAGACAGACAGACAGACAGACAGACAGACAGACAGACAGAAAGACAGACAGAAAGACAGAAAGACAGACAGAAAGACAGACAGAAAGACAGAAAGACAGAAAGACAGACAGACAGACAGACAGACAGACAGACAGAAAGACAGACAGAAAGACAGACATAAAGACAGACAGACAGACAGACAGACAGACAGAAAGACAGACAGACAGACAGACAGACAGACAGACAGACAGACAGACAGACAGACAGACAGAAAGACAGACAGAAAGACAGACAGAAAGACAGACAGAAAGACAGACAGAAAGACAGACAGAAAGACAGACAGAAAGACAGACAGAAAGACAGACAGACAGACAGACAGACAGACAGACAGACAGACAGACGACAGACAGACGACAGACAGACAGACAGACAGACAGACAGACAGACAGACAGACAGACAGACAGACAGACAGACAGACAGACAGACAGACAGACAGACAGACAGACAGACAGACAGACAGGCAGACAGATAGACAGATAGACAAACAGACAGACACACATACAGACAGATATACAAACAGACAGACGGTCATAGCTGAATCGTCTTAAAATTTTAAGGATTCAATATATATATATATATATCCCTTTTTGGTCTTTGAGCAAATATTAAGGAAATGTTCTAATTGTAAAAATGGTCGAGATTTTAAATTCTATGAATATATTATTTTTAATTTTTTTTTATGAAATTTACCATATTTCAAGAGTCAGATCCATTCATTTTATTATATCTTAAAAGCGTATCGTTCGTTTTGTTGAAAACTACAGAATAGAATAACCAATACAAATATCTTTAAGTTCTCTTAAGATAATTATAACCTCCACCACCATATGTGGAAACGGTATTATAAGTTTGTGCTGATGTATGTAACGCATAGAAATATTTGTCTTAGACCCACCTTTTAGTATTCCAATAGACTTAGAATTACTTTCTGAGTTGATTTAGTGATATCACTCCGTCCGTCTGGCTGGACCCCCATGTAAACAATGTAATCAAAGTACAGATCGCAATTCTTAAGATAATTTGATAAAATTTGGCACAAAAAAAATGGTTTTGACAGTGGGACCATGGCTATTGAAATTTGTCAAAATCGGTAAATTAAATCATAAAACTGAAGATAATGAGAATTTTAAGTTTATTTTTTTCATACATAATTTTTGTAAAAACTGTTATCAATTTGCCAAATTTCGATATAATCGGTCCACATTTGACCCTAGCTGTCATAAAAGTCCAAATAATGGAAACAGCTTAAATACGTAAGTTTTGAGAAAATGTTCGTATGATGACAAAATTTAGCAAATATTTGTCTTTATACAGGAAAAAGAACACCTTTGACCTAAGTGGTAGAGGTATCGTATGGTCGGTCTTGACCGACTATAGCCCTTTTTTACTTGTTTGTAATATTTACAGTGAAATGAAATTTTTAAGTTTTTGAAATCTTAGATTTTTTATGAATTTTTGAAAAATACAAAATTTTCGATTTTGCAAAAAAAAAATTACATTTTTATGTGAAAAACTCCACAACTGTTGACCATGTGAAAAAATTGTCTTATCAAGGTTTTAAGAAAATTGTGTGATGAATCCGTCGGTATTTCTTTCAACGAATTTAGATAAGCCATTCCCAAGAAAAGATAAAATCAGTGGAACGACCTCTATGAAAATCCGTAACTTTAGAAAAAAAAATTTAATCGTATCCATAAAATTCCTAAATCGACTTATAGGGAACATATGTTGAAATTATTTTCTAAAGAACGGGTCTAAGATTATAATTTTTTTTAAATTTTGTGGCAAAATCTAGAAATTTTACACCAATTGAAAAAACTTGAGTGTTTGGAAGACTCAAAAGTGATGATTTTAATACAGAAGACAAGGAGAGACTTGATGAGAAATTGAAAGAATTACTCGACGAAGGTTTTTGTCAAACGCAAATTATTACTATCCAAATTCGTGTCTCATTGTTTGTTGATTGCCATTTATAGAAGCATTACTTTTTCAAATTTCAATGCTTCAATTATTTTTTTTATTTCCCATAGGAATTAACCGAAATAATGAATCGATTAACACCAATTCCAATTGCTATGCTTCCAGTTTTTATATATAGTTTATAATAAATTTAACCTAAACAAATAAACTGCTGACCAAGGGTTTCAAAGTTGATAAGTTTATCCTTAAATTTTTATCAGAAAAAAATTTATATTAACACCTTCTGTCATATGGTAGCATATAAATATTTAATTTTCTAGACACTCTAACGTATATTATTACTCCGACCTCAAAAGTGATTTCCACTTTCATTAGCAAACAATACAATACATACAACATTAGTTACAATTCAATTTGTGGTACTAACATTATACACCTTCAACTGTAGAATGGTTCCATGAGTTATCAAATGCTTCCTTCCGTCTAACTGTACAACAAATTTCATATTCAAAACTCACACCCACTTATATAATTTGTTTCAAAATTTAATATTTGCCCATAACAGTAGGCAACAGAAAAACGTTTTAAGAACCAAAAGCTAAAGAAATAGTAGAAATTTAAATCTACACGAGTATAAGGGTCCAAGCCGTCGAATTCGATATTGATCGAAAACTCAGACTTTTAGGAAAATATTGTGTAACATACCTTAGGGATTTTCTAAACACTTAATTTTACAAAAAGTTTAATAATACTTCGTATCTACACAATTTGATAACTTAACCATTAGTTTGTCAAAACATTTTGTTTAAATTAAATTATTTTACTATCGTGGAATTTTTGACAAATTATTTATAATATAGTAAACTTTATATGTTGTTTATTATTTAGATCATCCTTAAAGTATGCTACAAAAATGTTTCTGTAATATCTTACATTTCGATCGATATTGAATGCTAAGATTTGGCCGCTATTTTTGTAAAGATTTTCAACAATAATGGTCATCATTTTGTTGCCTAGTGTAATTATATGTTACCTCATGTTCATCAGAAAGCCGATTTTAGGTTTTAGTGGTTGATTATAATTGACACTGTTAATAATGCCAGAGGAGAATTTGAGTAGAGTAGGCTCAAAGTGCTTATTAATACACATTGTACCTACTCGTACATTCAGCAATTAATAAATTTATTAGTCTAGATATTAGAATAGATAAATTACTAAGTTTGTAATACAGTTTAGGCTGGATAATTTAGGCTGACAAAATTGCCTAAAGGACGAAATGGAAATTTTATGCGGTTACATAGGGTGTTAGTTTGTAATTGGGAGGCCAAAAAGGAAATATTAATTCAAAGTTATATTTGTTGTACTTAACACCAACAAAAAATGTACAGGGGAGTTTTATTGAATTTAAGTAAAATTAAAGTAATCGGAATGATAGAAATATTTTTTATAGAAATTTTAATGACAAAATTTTTTATAAAAAAAATTTTTCATAGAAAAATTATCTACATTTTTAACAGAAAAATGTTCGGCTTTTTTAAAAATATCGTACCAAAAGAGGAAATTTTTGAAAAATTTCGTATAAAAATAGGAAATTTTTGAAAACGTTTCTATAAAAATAGGAATTTTTTGAAAAATTTCGTATAAAAATATGTAATTTTTTAAAAAATTTCGTATAAAAGTAGGAAATTTTTGAAAAATTTCGCATAAATATAGGAAATTTTTGAAAATTTTTTTATCAAAATAGGAAATTTTTGAAAAATTTCGTATAAAAATAGGAAATTTTTGAAAAATTTCCTATAAAATAGAAAATTTTTGAAAAATTTCGTATAAAAATAGGAAATTTTTTGAAAAATTTCCTACAAATTGTCAATTTTTGAAAAATTTCCTGTACACAGCCAAATTTCGATAAATTTCCTATGTATAGTCATTTTTCGAAAAATTTCCTATAAATAGTCAATTTTCGAAAAATTTCCTATAAATAGTCAATTTTCGAAAAATTTCCTATAAATAGTCAATTTTCGAAAAATTTCCTATAAATAGTCAATTTTCGAAAAATTTCCTATAAATAGTCAATTTTCGAAAAATTTCCTATAAATAGTCAATTTTGGAAAAATTTCCTATAAATAGTCAATTTTCGAAAAATTTCCTATAAATAGTCAATTTTCAAAAAATTTCCTATAAATAGTCAATTTTCGAAAAATTTCCTATAAATGGTCAATTTTCGAAAAATTTCCTATAAATAGTCAATTTTCGAAAAATTTCCTATAAATAGTCAATTTTCGAAAAATTTCCTATAAATAGTAAATTTTCGAAAAATTTCCTATAAATAGTCAATTTTCGAAAAATTTCCTATAAATAGTAAATTTTCGAAAAATTTCCTATAAATAGTCAATTTTCGAAAAATTTCCTATAAATAGTCAATTTTCGAAAAATTTCCTATAAATAGTCAATTTTCGAAAAATTTCCTATAAATAGTCAATTTTCGAAAAATTTCCTATAAATAGTAAATTTTCGAAAAATTTCCTATAAATAGTCAATTTTCGAAAAATTTCCTATAAATAGTAAATTTTCGAAAAATTTCCTATAAATAGTCAATTTTCGAAAAATTTCCTATAAATAGTCAATTTTCGAAAAATTTCCTATAAATAGTCAATTTTCGAAAAATTTCCTATAAATGGTCAATTTTCGAAAAATTTTCTATAAATAGTCAATTTTCGAAAAATTTCCTATAAATAGTCAATTTTCGAAAAATTTCCTATAAATAGTCAATTTTCGAAAAATTTCCCATAAATAGTCAATTTTCGAAAAATTTCCTATAAATAGTCAATTATCGAAAAATTTCCTATAAATAGTCAATTTTCGAAAAATTTCCTATAAATAGTCAATTTTCGAAAAATTTCCCATAAATAGTCAATTTTCGAAAAATTTCCTATAAATAGTCAATTATCGAAAAATTTCCTATAAATAGTCAATTTTCGAAAAATTTCCTATAAATGGTCAATTTTCGAAAAATTTCCTATAAATAGTCAATTTTCGAAAAATTTCCTATAAATAGTAAATTTTCGAAAAATTTCCTATAAATAGTCAATTTTCGAAAAATTTCCTATAAATAGTCAATTTTCGAAAAATTTCCTATAAATCATTGACAATTTTCGAAAAATTTCCTATAAATAGTCAATTATCGAAAAATTTCCTATAAATAGTCAATTTTCGAAAAATTTCCTATAAATAGTCAATTTTCGAAAAATTTCCTATAAATAGTCAATTTTCGAAAAATTTCCTATAAATAGTCAATTTTCGAAAAATTTCCTATAAATAGTCAATTTTCGAAAAATTTCCCATAAATAGTCAATTTTCGAAATATTTCCTATAAATAATAATTTTTCGAAAAATTTCCAATAAATAGTCAATTTTTGTAAAATTTCTTATAAATAGTCAATTTTCAAAAAATTTCCTTTAAACAGTCAATTTTCGAAAAATTTTGTATAAATAGCCAATTTTCGAAAAATTTTCTATAAATAGTCAATTTTCGAAAAATTTTCTATAAATAGTAAATTTTCAAAAAATTTTCTAAAAAAAGAGTAAATTTTCGAAAAATTTTCTATAAATAGTCAATTTTCGTAAAATTTTGTATAAATAGTCAATTTTCGAAAAATTTTGTATAAATAGTCAATTTTCGAAAAATTTTCTATAAATTGTCAATTTTCGAAAAATTTTATATAAATAGTCAATTTTCGAAAAATTTGTATAAATAGTCAATTTTCGAAAAATTGTATATAAATAGTCAATTTTTGAAAAAATTTTTATAAATAGTCAATTTTCGAAAAATTTTCTATATTCAAAAAATTTCCTATAAAAAGTCAATTTTCGAAAAATTTCCTATAAAAAGTCAATTTTCGAAAAATTTTCTATAAATAGTCTATTTTCGTAAAATTTCCTATAATTAATCAATTTTCGTAAAATATAGTATAAATAGTCAATTTTCAAAAAATTTTCTATAAATAATAATAATCATTCATCCACCCAAATATATTAAATTTTCCTCGAAAAAAATATCCTAATTCCACATTGTCCTTCGCCTCTTAGCTAAACAAAAGGAACTGTTTAATTACCACAATCTCCAGCATTCAAAATTTCAAAGGCATTTAAATGAAACAAAATGATTTGAAAAAAAACAGAAGAAATCCCCTAAAACAAAAGCAAAAAATGAAATATTTTTATTTAGCAGCTGCCGAGCAAACATCAAAAAGCAATGAACTTTTATGACCTCAAATGTTGCGAAAAAGAGAGACAAATAAAACCGAAAAAAAATATACAGGAGCCTTGAACTGTTTGTTAGAGCTTTTCAAAAAATCCTTTACACATATGAAAACATGTGTGTGTGTGTACAAGTGAAAAATGTGAGAAAAAAAATAATAAAAAAACAACTAACGTCAGCAACAGTCGCTCATAAATGTTTTCAATTTATGATTTTTTTTATATATGAATGTATGTGTATTTATATTGTACGCTCCCATAGGTGGTCCATTATTTGCAAAAAAAAAAATTAACGAAGGCCAATGAATTACTGATGATTGTCAGATTAAAACCGATACTAACATATTTCGTAAAATGTTCATTAATTTACTTTATATATAAACAAAATTTAATAATAGCCGCGAAAAACTTCCTATTTTTATAGGAAATTTTTCAAAAAATTTCCTATTTTTATAGGAAATTTTTCAAAAATTTCCTAATTTTAAAGGAAATTTTTCAAAAATTTCCTATTTTTATAGGAAATTTTTCAAAAATTTCCTATTTTTATAGGAAATTTTTCAAAATGTTCCTATTTTTATAGAAAATTTTTCAAAAATTTCCTATTTTTATAGGAAATTTTTCAAAAATTTCCTATTTTTATAGGAAATTTTTCAAAAATTTCCTATTTTTATAGGAAATTTTTCAAAAATTTCCTATTTTTATAGGAAATTTTTCAAAAATTTCCTATTTTTATAGGAAATTTTTCAAAAATTTCCTATTTTTATAGGAAATTTTTCAAAAATTTCCTATTTTTATAGGAAATTTTTCAAAAATTTCCTATTTTTATAGGAAATTTTTCAAAAATTTCCTATTTTTATAGGAAATTTTTCAAAAATTTCCAATTTTTATAGGAAATTTTTCAAAAATTTCCTATTTTTATAGGAAATTTTTCAAAAATTTCCTATTTTTATAGGAAATTTTTCAAAAATTTTCTTATTTTTATAGGAAATTTTTCAAAAATTTCCTATTTTTATAGGAAATTTTTCAAAAATTTCCTATTTTTATAGGAAATTTTTCAAAAATTTCCTATTTTTATAGGAAATTTTTCAAAAATTTCCTATTTTTATAGGAAATTTTTCAAAAATTTCCTATTTTTATAGGAAATTTTTCAAAAATTTCCTATTTTTATAGGAAATTTTTCAAAAATTTCCTATTTTTATAGGAAATTTTTCAAAAATTTCCTATTTTTATAGGAAATTTTACAAAAATTTCCTATTTTTATAGGAAATTTTTCAAAAATTTCCTATTTTTATAGGAAATTTTTCAAAAATTTCCTATTTTTATAGGAATTTTTTCAAAAATTTCCTATTTTTATAGGAAATTTTTCAAAAATTTCCTTTTTTTATAGGAAATTTTTCAAAAATTTCCTTTTTTTGATAGGAAAATTTTCAAAAATTTCCTTTTTTTGATAGGAAAATTTTCAAAAATTTTCTTTTTTTATAGGAAATTTTTCAAAGATTTCCTTTTTTCATAGGAAATTTTTCAAAAATTTCCTATTTTTATAGGAAATTTTTCAAAAATTTCCTATTTTTATAGGAAATTTTTCAAAAATTTCCTATTTTTATAGGAAATTTTTCAAAAATTTCCTATTTTTATAGGAAATTTTTCAAAAATTTCCTATTTTTATAGGAAATTTTTCAAAAATTTCCTATTTTTATAGGAAATTTTTCAAAAATTTCCTATTTTTATAGGAAATTTTTCAAAAATTTCCTATTTTTATAGGAAATTTTTCAAAAATTTCCTATTTTTATAGGAAATTTTTCAAAAATTTCCTATTTTTATAGGAAATTTTTCAAAAATTTCCTATTTTTATAGGAAATTTTTCAAAAATTTCCTTTTTTATAGGATATTTTTCAAAAAATTCCTCTTTTTATTGGAAATTTTCAAAAAATTCCTCTTTTTATTGGAAGTTTTTCAAAAATTTTCGATTTTTATTGGTAAGTTTTTAAAAATTTCCTGTTTTGTAGAAAATTTCAAAAATTTTGTATTCTTTCAAAAATTTCCTTTTTTGATTGGAAATTTTTCAAAAATTTCTTATTTTTGTTAGAAACTTTTCAAAAATTCTCCATTTGTATTGAAAATTTTTCAAAAATTTCCTATTGTTATAGGAAATTTTTGAAAAATTTCCTATTTTTATTGGAAATTTTTCAAAAATTTCATATTTTTATTGGAAATTTTTCAAAAATTTCCTTTTTTTATTGGAAATTTTTCACAAATTTCCTATTTTTATTTTAAAGTTTTGAAAAATTTATTAGTTTATAGGATTTTTTTTTTTCAAAAATTTTCTATTTTTATGGGATTTTTTGAAAAATTTTCTATTTTAATAGAAAACTTGTGAAAAATTTCCTATTTTTATAGGAAATTTTTCAAAGATTTCCTATTTTTATAGGAAATTTTTCAAAAATTTCCTTGTTTTATAGGAAAATTTTCAAAAATTTCCTATTTTTATAGGAAATTTTTCAAAATTTTTCTATTTTTATAGGATTTTTTTAAAAATTTCCTATTTTAATAGAAAACTTGTGAAAAATTTCCTAATTTTATAGGAAATTTTTCAAAGATTTCCTATTTTTATAGGAAATTTTTCAAAAATTTCCTATTTTCATAGGAAATTTTTCAAAAATTCCGTATTTTTATAGGATATTTTTCAAAAAACATCTGTTGCAAATTAATTCAAATTATAAATACAATTAATATTTTATAACTAATAAATTATTTTTTCTAATCTCTTTACAGAAAGTCCTCCCTTTAAATTACAATTTAAATGCTGATGACATAAGCAATAGATTAGAAAAATATAGTCAAAATAACTTAATTAATTACATAACAACAATATTTAGAAAATACCATAAAATTCAAATTAAATTATAAATAAAACATAAGTAAATATAAATCCAAAATATATAAAAAAAAATAAAATTCCCAAATGAAATTTGCCCTAAACCAAAATAAACTACTTAATTATGTAAATTAATAAATAAATATTTAAAAAAAGTTAAATAAAGCAAGAGAAAAAAACCGCATAAAACAAATAAAACATTTAATAATTAAAATTAAACGAAAAGTTATAATAAAAAAATAAAAAAAAAGATGAACAGTTAAAATTAAATGCAAACGATATTCCAGAAGAAGAAAATAATAATAAATTATTAAAACCAAATAAAAAAAAGGATATGCCTCAGAAAAAAATGAATAAATAATAAACCAAACAAAAGTAATTAATTTAAACAATAACAATATCCAAAAAAATGTAATTAAATATATAATAATTTAAATAAAATTTAATTAAACACTGCCCGAACTGACCAGTCTTATAACAAAAAAAATACAAAAACAATATTTTAAATGTTTTTAAAACAAATTATCATAAAAAGTGCTTTCAAATAAATTATACTCGAATCAAATAAAAAAAATGTTTAAAAAATATTGCAGTGTTTAAAGTGTTTAAATATTAAAATAATTGCAAATTTTATTTTAATAATGAAAATCATAATGAAAATGTAATTACACAAAATTTATTCGTATAAAAAGTGATAAATACTTTCAAGTGTAAGTAAAATATTATCAGTCATTCAATTATTCATTTACTTTAATATGAGGGATTAAAAGATTTTTTATTCACTTTTTCATTTATTAAAACAAAAGTTTAATTATTGTCGGAAAAATACTATGAAAATTAAGTACACAAAATGCTTTGATAAATGGCCTAAATTAACAATATTTTAAAAAGTAAGAACAAAACCAATATAATACAAAGATAAGATATAAAAATTTCCTATAAAAATAAGAAATTTTTGAAAGATTTCATACAAAAATAAGACACTTTTCAAAAATTTCCTATGAGAACAATACATTTTTCAAAAATTTGATATAAAAATAAGTATTTTTTGAAAAATTTCCTATAAAAATAAGAAATTTTTTAAAATTTTCCTATAAACATAAGAAGTTTTTAAAAAATTTCCTATGAAAATAAGTAATTTTTAAAAAAACTTGCTATAAAAATAAGAAATTTTTGAAAAATTTCCTATATAAATAAGAAATTTTTGAAAAATTTTCTATAAAAATAGGAAATTTTAGAAAAGTTTTCTATAAATAATAAGAAATTTTTTTAAAAGTTTCCTATAAAAATAAGAAACTTTTGAAAAATTTCCTATAAAAATAAGAAATTTTAGATAAATTTCCTATAAAAATAAGAAATTTTGGAAAAAATTCCTATAAAAATAAGAAATTTTTTAAAAAAAATTTATAAAAATAAGAAATTTTTAAAAAATTTCCTATAAAAACATGAAATTTTTCAAAATATTTCCTATAAAAATAAGAAATTTTTGAAAAATTTTCTATACAAATAAAAAATTTTTGAAAAATTTCCTACCAAAATAAGAAATTTTTGAAAAATTTGCTATCAAAAATAAGAAATTTTTTAAAAATTTCCTATCAAAATAAGAAATTTTTGAAAAACTTTCTATAAAAATAAAAAAATTTTAAAATATTTTCTATAAAAATAAATTTTTTTTAAAAATTTGCCATAAAAATATGATATTTTTGAAAAATTTCCTATAAAAATAGGAAATTTTTGAAAAATTTCCTAAAAAATGAAGAAATTTTGAAAAATTTCCTATAAAAATGCGAAATTTTTGAAAAATTTCCTATATAAATAAGAAATTTTTGAAAAACTTTCTATCAAAATAAGAAATTTTTTAAAAATTTCCTATAAAAGTAAGAAATTTTGAAAAATTTTCTATAAAAATAGGAAATTTTTGAAAAACTTTCTATAAAAATAAGAAATTTTTTAAAAGTTTATCAAAATAGGAAATTTTTTAAAATTTTTCTATAAAAATAAGAAATTTTAGAAAAATTTCCTATAAAAATAAGAAATTTTGGAAAAATTTCCTATAAAAATAAGAAATTTTTGAAAAAAATTTTATAAAAATAAGAAATTTTTGAAAAATTTCCTATAAAAACATGAAATTTTTCAAAATATTTCCTATAAAAATAAAAAAATTTTGAAAAATTTTCTATAAAAATAAGAAATTTTTGAAAAATTTCCTACCAAAATAAGAAAATTTTTTGAAAAATTTTCTATAAAAAATAATAAATTTTTTAAAAACTTCCTATCAAAATAAGAAATTTTTGAAAAACTTTCTATAAAAATAAAAAAATTTTAAAATATTTTCTATAAAAATAAAATTTTTTTTTAAATTTCCCATAAAAATAAGATATTTTTGAAAATTTTCCTATAAAAATAGGAAATTTTTGAAAAATTTCCTAAAAAATTAAGAAATTTCGAAAAATTTCCTATAAAAATGCGAAATTTTTAAAAAATTTCCTATATAAGTAAGAAATTTTTGAAAAACTTTCTATAAAAATAATAAATTTTTTAAAAATTTCCTATAAAAGTAAGAAATTTATGAAAAATTTCCTATCAAAATAGGAAATTTTTAAAAAATTTCCTATATAAGTAAGAAATTTTTGAAAATTTTTCTATAAAAATAAGAAATTTTTGGAAAATTTCCTGTAAAAGTAAGAAATTTTTGAAAAATTTCCTATAAAAATAGGAAATTTTTGAAAATTTTTTTTATAAAAATTAGAAATTTTTTAAAAGTTTATAAAAATAGGAAATTTTTGAAAAATTTCCTATGAAAATAAGAAATTTTTCAAAAATTTCCTATAAAAATAAGAAATTTTTGAAAAATTTCCTATAAGAATAAGAAATATTTAAAAAAATTTCTATAAAAATAAAAAAATGTTTGAAAAATTTCCTATCAAAATAAGTAATTTTTTTAAATTTTCCTATACAAATAAGAAATTTTTGAAAAATTTTCTATAAAAATAAGAAATTTTTTGAAAAATTCCCTGTAAAAATATGAAATTTTTGATAAAATTTCCTATAAGAATAAGAAATATTTGAAAAATTTCCTATAAAAATAAGAAGTTCTTGAAAAATTTCCTATAAAAATAAGAAATTTTTGAAAAATTTCCTATAAAAATAAGAAATTTTTGAAAAATTTTGTATTAAAATAATTTTTTTTAAAGATTTTCTATAAAAGTAAAAAATTTTTGAAAAATTTCGTATAAATAAGAAATTTTTGAAAAATTTCCTATAAAAATAAGAAATTTTTGAAAAATTTCCTATAAAAATAAGAAATTTTTGAAAAATTTCCTATAAAAAGAAGAAATTTTTGCAAAATTTCCTATAAAAATAAGAAATTTTTGAAAAATTTCCTATAAAAATACGAAATATTTGAAAAAAAGGAAATTTCCTATTAAAATAAGAAATTTTTTAAAAATTTCCTATTAAAATAAAAATGTTTTGAAAGATTTTCTATAAAAGTAAAAATTTTTTGAAAGATTTTCTATAAAAGTAAAAAATTTTTGAAAAACTTCCTATAAAAATAAGAAAATTTTGAAAAATTTCCTATAAAAATAAGAAATTTTTGAAAATCTTCCTATAAAAATAAGACAATTTTAAAAAATTTCCTATAAAAATAAAAAAATGTTAATAAAAATTTTAAAAAATTTTCTATAAAAATAAGAGATTTTTGAAAATTTTTCTATAAAAATAAGAAAACTTTAAAAAATTTCCTATAAAAATAAGAAAATTTTAATAAATTTCCTACAAAAATAAGAAAATTTAAATATAGAAATACGAAATATAAAAATAGGATTTTCTATAAAAGTAAAAAATTTTTTTAAAATTTCCTTTAAAAATAATAAATTTTTGCAAAATTTCCTTTAATAATAAGAAATTTTGGCAAAATTTCCTATAAAAATAAGAAATTTTTGAAAAATTTCCTATAAAAATAAGAAATTTGTAAAAAAAATTCCTATAAAAATAAGAACTTTTTGAAAGATTTCCTAAAAAAATAAGAAATTTTTGAAAAAGATTATGTACAGATAATAAATTTTTGAAAATTTTCCTATAAAAATAATAAACATAAGAAATTTTTGAAAAATTTCCTGTAAAAATGAGAAATTTTTTAAAAATTTTCCATAAAAAAAAGAAATTTTTGAAAATTTTCCTATAAAAATAAGAAAATTTTAAAAAGTTTCCTATAAAAATAAGAAAATTTAAAAAAATTTCCTATAAAATATAAAATTTCCTATGATAATAGGTTTTTTTCAAATAAGTTCAAATGACGGAAACAGCTTAAGTATATAGGTTTTGTGAAAACGTTTGTACAATGGCAAAATTTAGCAAATAATTGTCTTTATATAGGAAAAAGAACACCTTTGACCTTAATGGTAAAGGGTATCGTATGGTCGGGCTTAACCGACTATAGCTCTTTCTTACTTGTTTTAATTTATTTGTTTAATTGCATAGGACTGGAAATCAAAAGGAAGAAAAACAACTGGTATGTCAAAATAAATATGCCGACTAATGTATTTGATTTTATATGGTTTCCATGATATTTAAGTGATATCTGGGCCGAATTTAAATCTATGAATCACTACTTAATCTGAACAAAATCAAGCTATTTATGAAGCTGATGATAACTGGTTTGATAGGTTCGTGGTCGAATGTAAATCAACCGCCGCAAACTGAATGGATAGTTTTGCTCTGGGTTTGATGAAGTTGGCGGGGAATCACCTGATAATATCTACTTCCGTAGGGAAAAGCTCTAAATTAGATTAAGTACTTTTTTTGGTTTTTATTTTCTAATGTCAACACTATAATCCATATTTACGAAAAGAATAAAGAATATAGAAGATATATTTAGTGAGATGGGTATATGGTCAAATGTGAAACGATTTTTCCCAATTTCAATACCAAAATGTTTAAAAAATATTATAACGGTACCAAAACAATACCATCTTTAATAAATTTTCCATATAACCTTCTAATGATTGTAATTAAAAGCTCCAGATATATCAAAAGTAATAAACACAATGAGGACCTTCCATATGAATCTCATGAATTCTAGTCAAAGTTTTAATGAAGGTATTTAGATTTTAGAACATTTGTAAATGTCCAATTCATTTATAATTCAACTCCACCTCCTATACGGAGTGATTCCAAATAAAATTTAATCACTGAAATAACAGGAACTTTTGAACAGGATTTCTCTCAATTATAAATAAAGGAAATAATTAAATAATTAAGGTATTGCTAAAATGTCTGTAGTTTTATATTATCAAATAAATTCCAAACAAAATTCCAAAAATACATTAAAAATTTAAATTATTCCATAAATACCTACTCCCATAAAATGCGAGTTATTGTCTCCCTTAAAATTTCTTTTGTATTAATTTTTGCTGTCGTTGCTTCTGATATTTCAATTTAGTTCTTTTGTGTATTATTAAATTATTACAAAAGATACTTTATTGTTTATATGTAATTAAAAACTCGTTTATTTTAATTATTTATTTATCATAAAATGTAATCAAGACACACACATACCTACACAACTGAAAATATTTATTAATAACTCATACATTTATAATAACTTACAAATATATTTACACCTAAAAACATTTAATTATCCTTATAATGGAACAATTCTTTGTTATTAAATGGTTTTTTTAATTAATTTTCGGTATTCAGTGGACAGTGGTATCATGGGAATATTTTGCTAGCATAAACACAGTTAAAAACAAGTAAGAAAGCGCTATAGTCGGTCAAGCCGACCATACGATACCCTTCACCATTATGGTCAAAGGTGTTCTTTTTCCTGTATAAAGACAAATATTTGCTAAATTTTGCCATCATACAAACATTTCCTCAAAACTTATATATTTATTCAATCTGTTTCCGTTATTTGGACTTATATGAGAGCTAGGGTCAAATGTGGACCGATTATCTCGAAATTTGGCAAATTGATTACAGTTGTTACAAAAATTATGTATGCAAAAAACAAACTCAAAATTTTCATTATCTTTGGATTTACGAGCGTTTTAGTGATTTTTTATCTCATTTAGGTCGTTATTAAAGAAGAGTTTGTATGGGAGCTATGGTCAAATGTGGGCCGATTTAAAATTGGTACAGTGATTTAGGTTTATATAAGTAGTATTTGTTTTAAATTTCGTGAAAAAATATTGATATTTGTGGCCAATATAGCAATTCCGGGAAGTGGGACCTATGGGAGGTACCATAAATAATGGACCGATTTTGACCAATTTCAATAGCCATGGTCCCATTATCAAAAAAATTATCTGTGCCAAATGTCTTCAAATTATCTTTATAACTACGACCTGTAGTTTGATTACAAGGTTCCAGCCATCCAGCCAGACGGACGGACGGACATCGCTAAATCGACTCAGAAAGTGATTCTGAGTCTAAGACAAATATTTCTATGCGTTACAAACATCAGCACAAACTTATAATACCCTTTCCACCTATGGTGGTGAAGGGTATAATTATACTAGTATTTGTACTGACATAAGTACTAAGTACCTGGTTGACCGAGCCTTGCTCGGAGCTTTATGATAAGCATTTTGAGGCAAATTTTAAAGTTTTTATATATTTCATTTTATAAAGTTAATTTTGAATTATTTTATTTATTTTGTCCGACCAACACATAGTTTGCATAGTTTACAGTTTAACTCGTTTTAATAATTTTGGAAATTGGTCATATCAACAGAAACCTCCGTCGACTCATTCGCAACAACTTTGCTAAAGATTATAGTCTGATCAAATGTACAGTTTATGATTTATTTCATTTTAAGTAGTTTTCAGTGGCGCCACCTGAAGTTGTTCATACCAACTAAGAAACCTTCGTTTGCTTATGCGTAACAACTTTACTTATGATTATAACATGATCAAATACAGTGCATTTGTGATTTTATTCACTTTGAGTAATTTTCTGTGGCGCCACCTGTCGGACGTTGCTCATTCCAATTCACAAACCTTCGTCGGCTTATCCGCAACAACTTTGCTGAAGATTATAGCATGATTAAATGTACAGCTTACGATTAAATTGACTTTGAGTAAATTTCATTAGCGCCACCTGTCGAAATTTCTTCATACCAACTAATAAACCTTCGTCGGCACATGTGCAACAACTTTGCTAAAGATTGTAGCATGATCAAATGTACAGTTTACGATTTAATTAATTTTTAGTAATTTTCAGTGACGCCATCTATCGGAAATTAGTCTTATCAACTTTAAAACCTTCGCCGGCTTATCCGCAACATCTTCACTAAAGAGCACTATTCTATAAAGAACATACATACAGACAAACATTCATTTGTTTAAAAAGTATAACATTACTAATTTTTTCCCCTTTTTATCCCCTAATTTCAAAAAAGTTCCATATGCATATTTGGTACTTCTTTGGTACCAATTGAAATCGGTACATTTTATTAAAACGCAGTTAACATAATGTTTCTATTCATATTACTTTTTGAGATGTTAAGTTTTATCCCTTTTTTACCCATTTTGGCCCCAAAATCAAAAAAGCACCAAATACGTGTTTAAAGTTTCTTTCACATCTATTGATTGCAGTACAAAGTTTCTTTCTATATTCCTTAGTTTAAAATATAAGAGTGGGTTAAAAAGGTACGAAAAAAACTATTTTCACCCTTTTTTACCCCCTATCGGACATAGTTTCAAAAAAGTACCAAACACCTGTCCGTTTATTTTCATAGTTGTTTAAAACGTAATTTAAATTTTGTTTCTATACCTATTACTTAAGGAGATATAGCGTTTTCGATTTTTTCCCCTTTTTACCCGTTTTTACCCCCTTAGAGGCAAAGGTTCCAAAAGTCCCTTCTTCTTCGACCTATACATCAAAAAAGATACCCACTGTCCGAATTTTATCAAAATCGTTAGAGCCGTTTTCGAGATAGTCATTCTATATATATATATATATATATATATATATATATATATATATATATATATATATATATATATATATATATATATGTATATATATATATATATATATATATATATATATATATATAAATACATACAATTATTGCTCGATTAAGAATATAAGATAAGATTAGTGGATCAGTATTAGTATTAGTAATGGGTGTTTTTTTTAGAGGTATAGAACTTCGAATTGAAATAAAACACAAGAAAATCGTTTTAATGTCCATCAATTTGGCTTTATTGGAAGGATAATTTTATGCCATTAATGTTTAAATATGATTTCGGGCATGTGGCCGCCGCGGCTGGCTCGAATAAAGCCAATTCTACAGGTCCAATTTTCAACTACTTTTTCGAGCATATGGGGCCGTATGTTGGCAATAACGCCACGAATGTTGGCTTCCAAGTACCCTAACGTTTCTGGTTTGTTGGCGTAGACAAGCGACTTCACATATCCCCAAAGAAAATAATCCAATGGTGTCAAATCGCACGATCTTAATGGCCAATTGACAGGTCCATTCCGCGAAATTATGCGCTCATGGAATGTTTCCTTCAATAAATCAATTGTGACGTGCGCTGTGTGGCATGTAGCGCCGTCTTGTTGGAACCACAACTCATCCACATTCATGCCATCCAATTGGGGAACAAAATAGTCGGTTATCATGGCTCTATACCGGTCTCCATTTATGGTAACTGACTCTCCAGCATTATTTCGGAAGAAGTATGGCCCAATGACTCCACCAGCCCATAGAGCACACCAAACAGTCAGTTTTTGTGGATGTAATGGCGTCTCAAGGGTCTCATGTGGATTCTCTTCACTCCAAATGCGGCAATTTTGCTTGTTGACGTAGTCATTCAACCAAAAATGAGCCTCATCACTAAACAAAATTTTGCGATGAAAATCAGCATCGAGATCAATCTCATTTTCGGCCCATACACCAAAATCACGACGCATTGCATGGTCCCGCGGCTTTAATTCTTGCACAAGCTGGATCTTGTAAGGTCGCAAGCCAAGATCTTTGCGCAAAATCTTCCATAAAGTTGATGGACAAAGCTCCAATTGCTGTGCACGGTGGCGAATCGATTCATTCGGGTCCTCTTCAACACTTTGCTCTACAGCGGCAATTGTTTCTTCGGTGCGCACTGTTCGACGTCGCTGCGGATGCGTATTATCACATAGAGTAAACGTAGTGCGAAAACGATCCATGGTTAACCGAATTAATTGCTCTGATGGACGATTATGTCGACCATAAAATGGACGGAGCTTGCGGTAAACTTCGCGAACTGAACCATTATTTTCGAAATAAATTTGCACGATTTGCAAGCGTTGTTCTTTTGTCAACCTGTTCATGATGAAATGGCAAACCAAACTAAATATTAATCACTTGACAGCTAACAAAATGGCCGCCAGTTAAAAAAGTGGTGCCAACTTAAAGTTCTATACCTCAATAAAAATCACCCGATATATACTGATACTATTGTAATAATGATACTAAAACTGGTACTAATACTGATACTAACACTGATACTAATACTGATACTAATACCGATACTAATAATGATACTAAAACTGATACTAATACTGATACTAATACCGATACTAGTACCAAATTGCTAGTTCATTATTTGGTTCAATAGAGGGTTCGGTAGTTAGTTCATTTAAGAGTTCGTTTATTAGCTATTTCTTTACAGAAATGCCCACTGTTCCTCGATGTTATCACGATTTTTATAGCAGATATTAAAACACATTCAACCGGATATTAAATGTTATTATGACATTTCAAAACGTCAAAGGTAGTCAGTCATTGTTTTTGTTTATTCGCCTATAGTTTTTCACAAATCATTCAAGTGTATCGAGTAGTTTCTGAAAACATATTCAATTTTATTGAAAACATTTTGTTTTCCTCTGAGCAAATGAATATGTGGAATAAAGTGACATTGTCATATTGGAATACATATCAAATTTTACCTGTATGATGAAAAGAAGAAACAAATTTTCATACAATAGCTGGGATATTATAATATATACAAGTACATAGTTATTCTTAAAATATAAAATGAAAATCCTTGTGCTAAAATCAAGGTCTTGTTTTTTGTGTTGTATCGTAGTTTTCTTTCCGAGAACTATTTACTTTTAACATTGAAATGTCCTTGTTCTGCACGAGTGTCCACAACTGGCAACATTTTTTTAGGTTTTTTTTTCATTTTTTGCAATTTTTCTGTATAAAATATGAAACAAATCTTTAAAATATTTTTACTTTCAGTTTTAGATATTTTTCTCTTATATTTTTTTCTAGTAAGATTTAGGTCAGGGACTTTATGTGAAAAAAAGTTTTGCAAATATTTTTGTAAAATTTGTTATCTTAAGAAATTTTAGAATGAATTGCAGAAAAGTTGAAAGGAATTTCCTGTCCAGTTTTTCCTTATTTTTTTGTGCTGAACCTTTTTTGATTAATGTTGTTTATGCGATTTGCTTGAAAGGAAATGGAAAGTTTGCAGAAAAACAAAGTTGAATGCAAAATGAATGAATTTTATTCAGATTTATGGGTTGAAAGGCTCCAATGGTTTTCATCATAATTTTATGAGAAAACATATAAATCTGTGAGTATTTTACAGAATAAAACATAAATTTCGTAAAAAAAATTTATATTAATAGAATATTTTTGATGATGGATATAAATTTTAATTACTTTTTAAAACAATATCTGAGAAAAATGAAAAAAAATCTGCATTAAGGTATTTAATCATATCATATTTAATGAATAAAATATTTATAAAAAAAGTTAAAAAAAACACTAAAATACAGAACTGAAAAATTAACAAAGCCGACTATGTGATACCCTTCACTAATAACTACAAATTTGCACCAATTTTCCAAAAATTTGCAAGTTTTTCTCAATCCTTAGAGCCAAATTTTTTTTGTAGCTTTGTGTAATTTTAATTAAATTTCAATATTTGCCTTTGCAAAAGGTCTTCCAGCTCGAAATAAAATCAAATAATACTCACAGACATGAAAAAAGTAGTGGGAAAAACACTTTTTTCGAATTTATTTTAAATGAATATTAAAGTAAATAACAATATCATCGTTACTGAAATAATGGAAAAAACTCAACATTTTAAATAAAAATTGTTTAACAAGAATATTGGCCAATATTGTACATGCCAATATTTAAAACAGAAGCCATATTGATTGTAATTAACGTGATTATCAAACGTTATTTGTTGGCGTTCGAAACTAAATAAAGCACGCACACAGCACAGTGGGGTCGATTTGAATGAAATTATAACACTTGTGGAAATATTAATAGGATCCACTTAACCCACTACTTAGCGTTTGAGTTGACGAAAAAGAAGAATACAATTTGGTTTTACCCTTATATACCCCTAATCTTCCCAGTTTTTAAAAAGTACCAAAAAAGTGTCTTCTTTTTCAAATTAGAATGACTCAACAGTTCAGGATGACTCAGCAGTATTAGAAAGACTCATCAGTTTTAGGATAACACAGCAGTTTAAGGATAACTCAGCAGTTTATAGTATGAATCAGCAGCTTAAAGATAACTCAGCAATTCTATGATGAGTCAGGATGACTCCGAAATTTTATAATAAGTCAGCAGTTATGATGAGTTAATAGTTTTTGAATAACTCAAAGAAATGTCTTCTTTTTCAAATCTGACGAAGTTTTCAGTTTTAGGAACATTAAGCGGTAAACGGATGACTCAGGAATTCAGGATGACTCAAAAGTTTTTGACATTGGTAAAAAAAAGAATCAAATTTGGTTTTACCTTTATATACCCCTAATCTTCCCAGTTTTTAAAAAGTACCAAAGAAGTGTCTTCTTTTTCAAATCTGATAAAGTCTGCAGTTTAAGGCCGATTCATCAGTATTAGAATAACTCAGCAGTTCAGGATGACTCAGCAGTTTAAGAATGACTATTCAGTTTAAGGATAACACAGAAGTTTAAGGATGACCTAGCAGCTTAAGTATGAATCAGCAGTTTAAAGGTAACTCAACAATTCTATGAGGAGTTAGGATGACTCCGAAGTTTTATAATGAATCAGCAGTTTAAGATGAGTTAACAGTTTTTAAATGATTCAAAGAAGTGTCTTCTTTTTCAAATGTGATGAAGTCTCCAATTTTAGGATGATTAAGTTGTATACGGATGATTCAGGAGTTCAGGATGACTCAGCAGTTTTTTACATTGGTTAAAAAAGAATAAAATTTGATGTTTACTCTTATATACCCCTAATCATCTTAGTTTTTAAACATTAACAAAGAAGTGACTTCTTTTTCAAATCTGATAAAGTTTGCAGTTTTAGGCAGATTCATCAGTATTGGAATAACTCAACAGTTCAGGACGACTCAGCAGTATTAGAAAAACTTGTCAGTTTTAGGATAACACAGCAGTTTAAGGATGACTCAGCAGCTTAAGGATGAATCAGCAGTTTAAAGATAACTCAGCAATTCTATGATGAGTTAGGATGACTTTGAAGTTTTATGATAAATCAGCAGTTTAAGATATGTTAACAGTTTAGCAATAACTCAAAGAAGTATCTTCTTTTTCAAATCCGAAGAAGTCTGCAGTTTAAAGTTGATAAAGTGGTACACGGATGATTCAGCAGTCCAGGATGACTCAGCATTTTTTAGCATATGTCATCAGTTTAAGCATAACCCTACAATTGAGGAATGACTCAAAAGTGTTAAGATTAATCAGCAGTTTAAGGATGACTCAAAGTTCAAATTGTTTTCCCGTTTTTGAAAAAATACCAACATTTTTACCCTTTCTCACCCCTTAGTCCTATTTTACAAAAAGGATTAAACATATGCTTTTATTGGTTATTTTGCAGGAATTTAAAAAGATCTGCCAATTTTAAAGGTATTTTTTTTAAATACCCACATTCACTATCAACATTGTATACCTTTTATCCCACTGTGCCGCCCACAAGTATACCATATGTATTATTTATGTTATTGTGTGCACAGATGTAAGTGAGTTTGTAATTTATGTGTATCTGTGTTTGAAACATTGTTGTTGTATAAAACTGCAATTACATGAATTCCTACCACTCTAACACTTTTATATTACAAAACGATCTGATTTAAATACTTGTACAGGTCCCAGCAGTTCCAGTGTTAAGGATGTCCCTCAAATTAAAAGAAATTACTACCTATTCTCATATATTATTTTTGGAAGTTTTGCACTTATTCTTAGATATATTAGATGAAACTGAACTATAACTTAAACCTAAATCAGAGCTTGAACCAGAACTTGACCAAGAGCTTATACTAGAACCTGAACTGGAACCTAAACAAGAACTCAAACCTGAACTCAAACTTGAAATAAAAGCTAAAATAGAACCTGAATTACAATGTGGACATGAACTAGAATCTGAAACGAAGCTTGAACTAGAACTTGACCCATAACTTATATTAGAACTTGAACTGAAACCTTAACTCAAACTTGAACCTTATCTTGAATGCGAACATAAAACTGAACTAGAATTTAAACCTGAATCAGAGCTTTAACTAGAACCTGACCCACCCAGAGTTTTAACTAGAACCTGAACAATAACCTTAATTTGAACTTAAAATTGATTGTAAACCTAAACTGGAACCTGAACCAGGACAAGAACGTGGTGATGAAAGTGATCTTAAACCAGATCTGAAACCTAAATTATTACGTGAAACGTGAACAAGAAACTGTTATAGAACCTAAACAAGAGCTTGAACTATAAACTGAACTAGAACGTATTCCTAAACTAGAACCTGAACTTTAACCTGTAATAAAACATAAACAAAAAGCTGAACTTTAACCTTAACCAGAGCTTAAACTTATAGCTGAACTGGAACCTTATCTGGAATCTGGACCTGAACTAGAATCTAAACATTAACATAAGCAAACTATAAGCCTAGCTAAAAACTGAAACAGATCCAGAACTTGAAAATTTTTGATCAAAATATTTTCTATAGAAAATTTTTTATCAAAATATTTTCTATAGAAAATTTTTTATCAAAATATTTTCTATAGAAAATTTTTGATCAAAATATTTTCTATCGAAAATTTTTGATCAAAATATTTTCTATAGAAAATTTTTGATCAAAATATTTTCTATAGAAAATTTTTGATCAAAATATTTTCTATAGAAAATTTTTGATCAAAATATTTTCTATAGAAAATTTTTGATCAAAATATTTTCTATAGAAAATTTTTGATCAAAATATTTCTATAGAAAATTTTTGATCAAAATATTTTCTATAGAAAATTTTTGATCAAAATATTTTCTATAGAAAATTTTTGATCAAAATATTTTCTATAGAAAATTTTTGATCAAAATATTTTCTATAGAAAATTTTTGATCAAAATATTTTCTATAGAAAATTTTTGATCAATATATTTTCTATAGAAAATTTTTGATCAAAATATTTTCTATAGAAAATTTTTGATCAAAATATTTTCTATAGAAAATTTTTGATCAAAATATTTTCTATAGAAAATTTTTGATCAAAATATTTTCTATAGAAAATTTTTCATAAAAATATTTTCTATAGAAAATTTTTGATAAAAATATTTTCTATAGAAAATTTTTCATAAAAATATTTTCTATAGAAAATTTTTCATAAAAATATTTTCTATAGAAAATTTTTCATAAAAATATTTTCTATAGAAAATTTTTCATAAAAATATTTTCTATAGAAAATTTTTCATAAAAATATTTTCTATAGAAAATTTTTCATAAAAATATTTTCTATAGAAAATTTTTCATAAAAATATTTTCTATAGAAAATTTTTCATAAAAATATTTTCTATAGAAAATTTTTCATAAAAATATTTTCTATAGAAAATTTTTCATAAAAATATTTTCTATAGAAAATTTTTCATAAAAATATTTTCTATAGAAAATTTTTGATCAAAATATTTTCTATAGAAAATTTTAGATAAAAATATTTTCTATAGAAAATTTTTGATCAAAATATTTTCTATAGAAAATTTTTGATCAAAATATTTTCTATAGAAAATTTTAGATCAAAATATTTTCTAAAGAAAATTTTAGATCAAAATATTTTCTATAGAAAATTTTTGATCAAAATATTTTCTATAGAAAATTTTAGATCAAAATATTTTCTATAAAAAATTTTTGATCAAAATATTTTCTATAAAAAATTTTTGATCAAAATATTTTCTATAGAAAATTTTTGATCAAAATATTTTCTATAGAAAATTTTTGATCAAAATATTTTCTATAGAAAATTTTTGATCAAAATATTTTCTATTGAAAATTTTTGATCAAAATAGTTTCTATAGAAAATTTTTGATCAAAATATTTTCTATAGAAAATTTATGTTAAAAATATTTTCTATAGAAAATATTTCATCAAAATATTTTCTATAGAAAATTTTTGATCAAAATATTTTCTATAGAAAATTTTTGATCAAAATATTTTCTATAGAAAATTTTTGATCAAAATATTTTCTATAGAAAATTTTTGATCAAAATATTTTCTATAGAAAATTTTTGATCAAAATATTTTCTATAGAAAATTTTTGATCAAAATATTTTCTATAGAAAATTTTCTATAGAAAATTTTTCATAAAAATATTTTCTATAGAAAATTTTTCATAAAAATTTTTTCTATAGAAAATTTTTCATAAAAATATTTTCTATAGAAAATTTTTCATAAAAATATTTTCTATAGAAAATTTTTGATCAAAATATTTTCTATAGAAAATTTTAGATAAAAATATTTTCTATAGAAAATTTTTGATCAAAATATTTTCTATAGAAAATTTTTGATCAAAATATTTTCTATAGAAAATTTTGATCAAAATATTTTCTAAAGAAAATTTTAGATCAAAATATTTTCTATAGAAAATATTTTTGATCAAATTTTTGATCAAAATATTTTCTATAGAAAATTTTTGATCAAAATATTTTCTATAGAAAATTTTTGATCAAAATATTTTCTATAGAAAATTTTTGATCAAAATATTTTCTATTGAAAATTTTTGATCAAAATAGTTTCTATAGAAAATTTTTGATCAAAATATTTTCTATAGAAAATTTATGTTAAAAATATTTTCTATAGAAAATATTTCATCAAAATATTTTCTATAGAAAATTTTTGATCAAAATATTTTCTATAGAAAATTTTTGATCAAAATATTTTCTATAGAAAATTTTTGATCAAAATATTTTCTATAGAAAATTTTTGATCAAAATATTTTCTATAGAAAATTTTTGATCAAAATATTTTCTATAGAAAATTTTTGATCAAAATATTTTCTATAGAAAATTTTTGATAGAAATATTTTCTATAGAAAATTTTTGATAGAAATATTTTCTATAGAAAATTTATGTTAAAAATATTTTCTATAGAAAATGTTTGATCAAAATATTTGCTATAGAAAATTTTTGATCAAAATATTTTCTATAGAAAATTTTTGATGAAAATATTTTCTATAAAAAATTTTTGATCAAAATATTTTCTATAGAAAATTTATGTTAAAAATATTTTCTATAGAAAATATTTGATCAAAATATTTTCTATAGAAAATTTTTGATCAAAATATTTTGTATAGAAAATTTTTGATCAAAATATTTATTTTCTATAGAAAATTTTTGATAGAAATATTTTCTATAGAAAATTTATGTTAAAAATATTTTTTATAGAAAATATTTGATCAAAATATTTTCTATAGAAAATTTTTGATAGAAATATTTTCTACAGAAAATTTATGTTAAAAATATTTTCTATAGAAACTATTTGATCAAAATATTTGCTATAGAAAATTTTTGATCAAAATATTTTCTATAGAAAATTTTTGATAGAAATATTTTGTATAGAAAATTTTTGATCATAATATTTTCTATACAAAATTTTTGATCAAAATATTTTCTATACAAAATTTTTGATCAAAATATTTTCTATACAAAATTTTTGATCAAAATATTTTCTATACAAAATTTTTGATCAAAATATTTTCTATACAAAATTTTTGATCGAAATATTTTCTATAGAAAATTTTTGTTCAAAATATTTTCTATAGAAAATTTTTGATAGAAATATTTTCTATAGAAAATTTTTGATAGAAATATTTTCTATAGAAAATTTTTGATCATAATATTTTCTATAGAAAATTTTTGATCATAATATTTTCTATACAAAATTTTTGATCAGAATATTTTCTATAGAAAATTTTTGATAAAAATATTTTCTATAGAAAATTTTTGATAAAAATATTTTCTATAGAAAATTTTTGATCAAAATATTTTCTATAGAAAATTTTTGATCAAAATATTTTCTATAGAAAATTTTTGATCAAAATATTTTCTATAGAAATTTTTTGATCAAAATATTTTCTATAGAAATTTTTTAATAAAAATATTTTCTATAGAAAATTTTTGATCAAAATATTTACTATTCGATATCTTTCTAGGCGGTAATAATTTTATATATAGATAAGCTCTGGGGCTAAATCGTAGCATTCGTTATCGATCGAAATGTAAGGTATTACAGAAACATTTGTATAGCATACTTTTAGGGTTATCTAAATAATATATCACATATAAGGTTCTCTACATTATAACATATTTGTCAAAAGTTTCCTGATAGTAAAATAAAGTCATATAAATAAAATATTTTGACAAAAAAAAAATGGAAATATTAAGATATCAAATTTTATTTAGCTTTTGGCAAAATAAATTATTTTGAAAATCCCCAAGGTATGTTACACAATATTTGCTTAAAAGTCTGAGTTTTCGATCGTTATTGAATGCGGCGATTTGGCCCCTGGTTTGAACAGCATTGTCAACTTTTCTGTAGTACAAATTCGAAATATATATTGAAAATGCCGCTTATGAGTCTCCATGTTTAAAAGGACAACAACCTAAAGCAACTGCCTAGAATTAAATTAACTTTTTCATACATAATCCTTTGCTATGTTATGTGAGAAATGTTGGGTTCAATAAAATCATTTTAAATCCTCTGTCGTGTTTTTATACCCTTCACCACCAGAGGTGGAAAGGGTATTATAAGTTTGTGCTGATGTATGTAACGCAAAGAAATATTTGTCTTAGACCCAACTTTTAGTATACCAATAGACTTAGAATCACTTTCTGAGTCGATTTAGCGTAAAAAGGGGTAAAAAAGGGAAAAATTAGCAATGCTGTATCTCCGGAAGTAAACGTCATAGGCCCAAAATAAAAATTGTATTTTGATCAGCTACAAAAATAAGTAGACACGTGTTGGGTACTTTTTAGCGGATGGGACAATTAGGGGGTAAAAATAAAATGTTGGTACTTTTTTTAAACCCATGTGTATCTTTTGAACCAATCAACAGAGTAACAAAATTCAAACGGAGCCGATAAACAAGAAAAAAATATTAGACATGTGTTTGGTATTTTTTTGATTCAGGGTTCAAAAAGGGGTAAAAGCGGGGAAAAAAATTTAGGGTAGGTCCATTTTTCTTTTTCTTTGTATTTCACTTGAACCAATAAAGCTAGAAATAAAATTTATGGAAAGGTCGATTGCCAAGTACGAAATATCAAATATGTGTTTGGTACTTTTTTTAATTAAAAGGGTAAAAAAGGTAAAAATCGGTAACATTATATCTCCTTAACCAAAAGCGATAGAAGCAAAGATTAAATTGGTTTGAGATTAGCACTAAAAATTAAAGGACACGTATTCGGTACTTTTTGAAAAACGGCCGCCTAGCGGGCAAAACAGGGTAGAAAAGGTAGAAATATCTCCGAAACCAAAATAGATAGAAACAAAGTTGAAATTGGATTTGAATCGGCTAGGAAAATAAGGGAACACGTGCTTGGTACTTTTTTGAAAATGGCACTAATAAGTTTAAAAAAGGGTAAAAACTTTATTTAGGTACTTTTTTCAACCCATATGTATCTTTTGAACTAATAAAAATAGAAACATAATTTATATTGCAACCGATACATATTAAAAAATAATTAAATATGTATTTGGTACTTTTGCGATTAAGGGGGTACAAAAGTGTAAAAAAAGGGAAATATTCAAGGGTAGGTTTTTTTGTTTTTTAGCTATGGATATCTTTTAGGCTAATGAAGCCTAATTTATTGACTGGTCGATGGACATTGAAAAAAAATAAACTACGAGTTTGGTACTTTTTATAATTTTGGGGGTAAAAATCTGTAAAGTATATCTTCTAAACCAAAAGTGATGGAAACAAAAACTAAAATGTTCTGAGATTGGCACGTGTTCGGTACTTTTTTGAAATTCAACCTCTTAGAAGGTAAAATTCAACAGATAAATATTTTATAAATATGAACCAATAACCAAAATTTGGTATCAATCGGTCCACAATTGACCCTAGCTCCCATATCAGACCCTTAACCGGAAATGATATAAGTCTCGAAATTTTGAAAAATTAACACATAGTATATGTATGTATGTCTATAAGACTTAAGGAAAACTTGTTTAATTGTTGGTCCATATTTGACCTTAGTAATGAAGGGTATGATATAGTCGGGCTTGACCGACTATAGCACTTTCTTACTTGTTTTTTGTTAGGAAATATATTGTAAATCGAGTGTTTAATGGTTTTACTGTGCAATCTGTTGAAATTTAAATCAATATTCAAAATTTACGATTTTTATTGCTTTAACGTCATTATCATCATCATCAGTTTTAACACGTTTTCATTAAAACATTTGCCTCAGTTCTCATTAAATATTTGAATCCCTTAGACTCTACAGCCTCTGAGTGTTTTGTGTATTTATGTGGAAATACATCTCGTCTGTCGTCTGCCTTTTAGCTTTTGGCAAAAATATGCTCGATGTTTTATTTGTTTTGCATTAAATATTATCGGAAATTCAAAATTAATGAATTGTAAATGTTTTTAAGTTTCTTCTCTGCCTCATAATCTTTCTATTGTAAAATACAAGTGTTAGGAGGGCGTTAAATGATTCATTTTGTAGCCAAAAACCTTATTTACTTGTAAAGCTTATTTCATGTTATATCATGTAAATTATGTAAAAATCATTAAAGTCAATTTACAATGAGCTAAAGTAACAAATTACAACGTTCGAAAGTCTTGTTCGTGTTGTAACATGAATGGAAGAGCTTAAAATGTTTGACATAAGAAATTAGTTTATTTTAGGAATTTTACTAAGAAATTAAACTAAATTATTTAAATAGAATGACAAATATATTAAATGTAATATAAACATCAAAGTATTCCTCCCTAATGACTAGCCCAAGAGTAAAAGAAAATATTATACAATTTCCTTTAAAAAATATTAATTTATTTTCAATATTGATTACAAAGTTATTGGTACAAAGTTTACTTTCTTAATGATTAATGATTTTTGAATTTTTCTTATTTAAATAAAAATAACGGTATTATAAAACTACAAAATTTAAGAATTTATAATTAGAAAATATTTGATAATTTAAACTTAAAGAAAATAATTGATAATTTAGTAATGATAAAATATATGATAATTAATGTTAAGTAAAATATTTGATAAAACAAAAGTTGAAATAAAATAAGTAATTAGAAATAAGAGAAAATATAGAATGAAGAGTAATAGAGTAAAGTGAGTTTGGGAGTAGTAAGTCTTTATACATAACTCCCCCACCCTTTGATACTACATTACTCCTGGAATGTATTTACAAAATTTGGTCTTATATCTATGTAGTTATATACATTTTAAAATATTTGTTTTTTATTATTTTAATTTCTAAAATTAATATTATAATATTTTCTTTTCATATTGATTTGAGTTTTATTTGATTTCTATATTATAACTGTTATTTATATTTATTAAAAATTTTTTTTTTTTTTTAAGCACATAATTTATATTTACAGAAATTTATTTTGATATTAAAACATTTAATAAAAAGTATAAACTTAATTTTTATTTGTAAATTTAGTATAAGATAATGACAATGAACAATTTTGGTTAATCAAGTTAGTTTTTTGTTTTGGAATAATTTCTTCCAGTTAATTTTCTCTCAAATTGTACGTCTGGTATTTCATCTTGGTATTTAAAGTTTCTCTTAATAACTTGCCTATCACGTTTGCATCCTTTTTCATCCAAAAAATGAGTATTTTTCTTTTCCATAACTTGTTTTATAATATACTTTGGTTTTTGCTTTAAGTTATTAAATCCTAAATTTCTGACTAGTTCCCTTTCTCTATAATCAGGACAATTTTCCCTGCCATCATTAATTTTCTCAATTCTTTTAACTTTCTTCTCATGTACAGTGTTATGTAATTTTTCCCAAACTGATTTATCAACTTTATTGTGCAACAATTCATTAGGTTTAGCGCCCGTTGTACTATGGATTGTATCATTATAAATTTCTACCGATTTATATACTATAGATTTATCATCTAAGTCTTTATTACCTTGCTGCAATTTAAATAATCGTATATGTTCATTAAGAGTAAGGTGAAATCGTTCAACGTCAGAATGTAAAATGTAAAATGATATTCTATATCCTCTGATCTTAGAAAGTCTCTAATAAGTGCAGTATTAAATTCATTATCAGCTACAATTTTATTTGGTTTTCCTAAAATAGCAAATCTTTCTCTTATTTTTTCGACTATAGATAACGAATTTTTATCACTCAAATAGTGTACAGATACATGTTTTGTGAGCTTATCTATACATGTCAAAAATGTTGTATTTTTGTTAAGGAACCATATATCCATATGTAATATTTCGTTCGATTTTTGAGGTGTTTCTGTAACACAAAATTTAATTTTTGTTGGTAACCTATCATACTTGCACATATTGCATAAAAGACAATTATTAATAAACTTATGTATTTCCTTCTTTAAGTTTGGATAATATATAATATTTTTCAATTCTGAAAATGTTTCCTCTATACCCCTGTGATTTTTATCATTATGAAATTTCTCCAGTATGCTAAGCAGCTTTTCTTTATCTAAAACATCTTTTATAAATTTAGAACACCGTACAAATTTCATATTAGAAACATTACAAAAATAATGAATTAAAGTTTGTTGTAAATTTTTATATATATCAAAGTTGCTACAGAAAATTCCAACAGTTCCTTTGATGGGAAGTATTATTTTCAAAAATTCTAATATTTTTTCTTCAAAATAGCTTTTTATTGTAATAGTGTGTCTAAAATTTTTATTAAATAGTGTTTCCTTTTCGTATTTAAAACTGTTTCCTAAAATAATTACTATTTGATTTTTATATATATTTATAGGGGACTCTGAAAAGAAAATGTGGTCATTTAAATTTTCCTCACCACTATGAATTGTGGCTAAATCTGAAGAAGGATTTTCATTATCTTGTTCTAAAATATTTACTTCTAAACGACTAAGAAAATCAGCTACTTTGTTAGTTTTTCCTTTGATATATTCTATATCAAAATCATATTCATTTAACTGTATTTTCCATCTTTGCAACTTAACATTTGGTTCCTTTAAGGAATTAAGCCATATTAAAGGCCTGTGATCGGTTTGAATTTTGAACTTTCTTCCAAATAAATAAGGTCTAAAATACTTAACTGACCAAACAATTGCCAATAACTCCTTTTCGATGGCACTATAATTTAACTCATGGTTGTTTAGTGTTCGAGATGCATAGGATATAGGATGGCCGTTTTGCGAAAGAACTGCTCCCAGAGCTCCATTACTCGCATCGGTAGTCAAAACAAACAGTGCATCAAATTTGGGATATGCCAAAACGGGATTTGTACATAAAATTTTCTTTAATTTGTTAAAGGAATCAATGTAGTTCTGATTGTTTATATCTATTTTTGAATCTTTTTTTAAGTATGTAATCATTGGAAGAGCTATATGGCTATAATCTTTGATAAATTTTCTATAAAAACCAGATATGCCTAAAAATGACCTAATTTCCTTCATAGTTTTTGGTAATGGAATCTTTTCAATTACTTTAATTTTTTCGGGATTTGGTCTTATGCCATCAAGAGTAATCAAGTGTCCTAAATATTCGGATTCTCGTTTAAAAAAACTACACTTGTCAACTTGGACTTTGAGATTATAATCAGACAATCTTTTGAAAATTTTCTTTAAGGAAACTATATGTTCCTGAAGAGAAGTAGAAAACACTAATATGTCATCTAAATATACAACGCAAATGTTGTTTATGAAATCATGAAGCACCTCATTCATCATCCTTTGAAAAGATGCAGGCGCATTCTTTAACCCAAATGGCATTCGAGTAAATTCAAAATGTCCAGTAGGAGTAGAAAATGCAGTTTTATGCCTGTCTTCGGGCAAAATAGGGATTTGATGAAATCCTTTTGCCAAATCAATTGTGCTAAAATATTGAGAATTTCCTAACTTTGCAAGAAGGTCTTCCATATTAGGAATTGGAAATTTATCTTCAATTGTTACATCGTTTAATCTCCTATAGTCTACTACAACTCTCCATTTTTGTTCACCAGAGTTATCAATTTTTTTGGGAACTATCCAAATAGGGGCATTATATGGGCTACATGATTTTGTTATAATACCTGCGCTTAACATTTCTTTTATTTGTTTTTCAACTTCAGTAGTATGAATTTGTGGAAATCGATATGTTCTACTGTAGACAGGAATATCATTTTTGGTGGGAATTCTATGTTTATATTTGCCCACAGAAGACAGATTTTCACCTTCGATATAAAAAATTTGGTTAAATTCTCTAATTAATTTTGAAAGCTCTTTGATTTCCTCATTATTTAAATTTTCGGTTTTTAATTTTTCATTTAAATAGTCCATTCGAGGCTCATTAAAATTTATATCTATAATTATTTTATTAAAGTACGAAATATCATCATCGGTAAATTGTTGTTGAGAATAATCAAAAATTAATGGTATGTTTGCATTATCAGTAATTAATAGGTTTTCTTTTAAATCTATTTTAGCACCCAACAGTTTCAAAATGTTACAACCTATTATTCCATCAAATTCATTCGATATTTCTGTTTCTAACATTTCTATTTTGCTATTAGACAAATTAAATTCTTTGAAAAATGGAATTGTGATTTTAGTTGTTGTGACAGTTTTGGAGCAAATAGTATTTAGTGTAATAGGAGATTTTAATTTTGATTGAAAGGATTCGTGAAATAATCCTCTTCTAATAAGAGAAGTGCCAGATCCTGTATCTATAAGTAACTTTATCGGCATAGATTTTGTCTTTACAACTATACAGGGTAAGTTTTTTCGTCCTGTAAATGAAAATTTGACATCTCAATATTATCTACGTCCATAGGTGTGGGAATGTTTTTATTACTATATGTCTGATCGCTACAAGTTTCACAAAGGTTTCTATTTAAATTTCTATTACTAAAATTTCCACTATTATTACAATAATTAGAATTTCTATTTAAATGTTGGCTTCTTAAATTTGGGCTATTATTTCTTTCGTTGAAAGATCTATTATAAAAATTTTCGTTTCTGAAATTACCACTGTTATTACCGTGATTATTTTTATCATTAAAACTTCTATTATTATTAAAATAACGATTATTATATCTATTATTATTAATGTGATTATGATTTGCATTATTGTCAAAATTTCCTTGAAAATTACTACTGTTCTGAAAATATCTATTTTCTACATTATTTGCAAAATTATTTCTATTTAAATTTCGATTGTTAAAATTTTGCAAATTTCCTTCAAAATTATTACTGTTCTGAAAATATCTACTTTCTACATTATTTGCAGAATTATTTCTATTAAAATTACGATATTGATTGTAAGAATTTTGCAAATTGTTTGCATTGCCGTTAGAAAAATTTCTATAGCCTTTGGACTGAGGAGCTTGCAGAAATTGTGAGCTTTGTAATTTATGGAAGTAGAAGTAATCAGTTTCTATTAGGATTTCTTTTGCGTTAAGCATAGTTGAAGGATTTCTAGACTGAAGAATTAATTTAGGCTCATTAGGCAATTTATTTATAAAAATTTTCAAAACCATTTTTTCATTATTTGTACAACTAAACCATTGTTCATTCTCACTATCAATTCTAGTTTTTAAATTTAACTTTGTTTTTAATGATTCCATATATTCATAAAATTGATTAACAGAACTTTTTAAATCTGCTGTCTTGATTTTATTTATAATATTCTCTAAACTATCTGCAATATTAAAATTAATTTTTAAAACTACCTTAATGTTCTCCCAACTCGTTGGGTCATTGTTGTTTATCAGTGTAATATTCGCCTGGTCAATAATTTTGTTACGAATTCTCAAGTCGAATAATTCCAAATCCATTGCCTCAACACGCTGACGTATTGCTTCCACATTTCTGATAAAAATCTCTAGTTCTTCTGGTTTTCCAGAAAATTTTGGAATGTCTGCCAAAAGCTGGAGTAAAAACATTGTGGCTGTTGATATGTTGATATATTGCTTAAGATGATTGTTGTCACCGATTTAAATTGTAAAGTTTTTACTTTTTACTTGTTGTTAATTATTTTTTCTTTTTGTTTGTAAAAGCAAAACGTTTTATTTTTAGTAGAATTATAAATAGTTTTGTTGTAATTTTTGATGATTTTTTTTTTTAATTTCTTCTCAATATTTTGTTCTATTTTGCTTTACCTTTTTCTTGGGTAAATTTGCAAATTGTGTTTGTTGTAATTTTTAATTTAAGTATTTTGTTATTATTTTTCAATTATTCATTATGTTTATTTTCGTCTCTAATAATTGTTGTTTTTGTTTAAATTTATGCATGTACGCTTTGTTGCAATTTTGCAAAAATTAATTGTTGTTATTTTCTCTTTCAATTAATCTTATTTGTTATTGTTTTTTTTAAGCGTTTCTTTTCCTTAAAACCAGTTTTTATTTAAAAACTTCTTTATGAATTTAGCATAGATTTGTTTTTATATCATATTTTTAGTTTTTTTTCTTTTTGTAAGTTTTTACTTTTTATTATAAATTCTTTTTTTTTTTTGTCTATATTTTATTCTTTTTATGCATATTTCTTTTATTAAATAAATCAGTTTTTTATTATTGTCTAAGAATTTTGATAATTTCTTTAAATTTTTTCAAGGTCAAATATTTTTTTTTTATATATATACATATATTTATTTGTAATTGTAGTTTAGTTAGTAATTTAGTAGTTTTTAATTTTTTGTTTTTGTTAAATTACGTTTTTGACATCATTGTTACTAAGTTTATGATTAAGTTTGTTTTTTTTTTATTTTAAATTTTTTATTGTAATTGATTTTTACTCAATTACTAATTTAAAATATTTATTTACCGTTATCTTTAATGTAAGTTGAATTAAAGATTTTTTTTTAAGAAAACCAGTTTTAAAACTATTATTCTTGTTGAAAAAATTTTTTTAATAATTTAAATTTGTAGTTTTGTCGTAATTTCGTTTTATTTATGACCTTCAAATTTTAGGTCTAAATAAAATAATACAATTTCTATTTTTCTCAATTTAAATTTTACTTTGAAATATGATTTTTAATATGAAATGATTTGATGTTATTGTCTTAACAAAATTTTTTTATAGAGGAATGAGACTGTTATTTATTTGTTTTAATATTTCGGGATTTGAAAATATATTTGTTTACCACATTTTTCTTTTTAATCAGCAAATGTTTTTAAATTTGATGCTTTTAAAGTTTAATTAAGGTTATTATATCTTTGTTTAGTTTAAGGCATGTAGTTGTTATTTTTAATACTATTTAATGTAGTATACCCTTCACGGGATTTGAAATTTTCACAAATCTGCAAATCAATATGTTGCTTTTTAATTATTTTATTATTATTTTTTTCACCAAAACACTTTGTAATAAATAGTTTTTAAACAGTTTTATCACTTTTTTTTACAAAACTTTGAGCTTTTGCCCACAAAAATTGTTTTTGTATATGAAAAAATTTACTTTTTCATAATATTTTGTGTAAAAACAATTCACTGTTTTTTTATTTTACTTAATAATTTTTATTATTAAGTAGAGTTCGTAAACCCCGACTGCGCCAGTAAAAGAAAATATTATACAATTTCCTTTAAAAAATATTAATTTATTTTCAATATTGATTACAAAGTTATTGGTACAAAGTTTACTTTCTTAATGATTAATGATTTTTGAATTTTTCTTATTTAAATAAAAATAACGGTATTATAAAACTACAAAATTTAAGAATTTATAATTAGAAAATATTTGATAATTTAAACTTAAAGAAAATAATTGATAATTTAGTAATGATAAAATATATGATAATTAATGTTAAGTAAAATATTTGATAAAACAAAAGTTGAAATAAAATAAGTAATTAGAAATAAGAGAAAATATAGAATGAAGAGTAATAGAGTAAAGTGAGTTTGGGAGTAGTAAGTCTTTATACATAACTCAAGGGGTCAATTATTATGTAACCAATACCAAGATACAAGAAACTTGTTTACACAATTTGAACTTCAAGGTTGAATTTATTTAATATCATTTCCCTGTATCAGGCTTTAGGATAAATTTTCATAATATCAAACGAATTTTCTTTGACTAAAAAACTCAAAAAAAGAAAATATTCTTTGACTAATCTTTACTCTAAAAATAGTCATAATTTCTTCATAAAAACAATACAAAACTTTCCTTAATTTCCTTAAAGTCATAAAATGTGATATCTACAAACTTCGAAACAAAAAACACATGTTCGACAATTTTCTTTTATTTTCACATAAAAAGCATTTAGTGTGAAAACGACAGCAACAAAAAGAAAATGAGTGATAAAAGAACTTAGAAGAATTATAATGAAATTTAATTTAACAACTTGACTTTGAACTTATGAATAAATCTACATACAATCAAAAACATATAAACAAAAACATTAGGGTAGTTTAAACTCAGCTCAGGGCTAAATTCTAGCTATGCTTCTTCTCAACTTCTACACTCAGGGAAAAAACGTGCTGATAATAAGATTTTCTGCTTGAAATCGAAACTTTTTCTGCTTGAAAGTAGAGTAAATACGAAAAATCTTATTTTGAGAATAAAATCTTATTTTTTTAAGATTCTTCGTAAGATCGCAATCTTAAAAAAAATCTAAGCACAGGATCGATAACTAAGAATGTGTTCTTATTAATTAAGATTAAATTCTTAATTTTTAAGAATGCACTCTTAATTAATAAGAACATAATCTTAAATAATAAGAACGCATTCTTAATTATCGATCTTGTTCTTAGAACTTTTTCAAGATTGCGATCTTACAAACAATCTTGAAAAATAAGATTTTATTCTTAAAATAAGATTTTTCGCATTTACTCTACTTTCAAGCAGAAAAAGTTTCGATTTCAAGCAGAAAATCTTATTTTAAGCACGTTTTTTCTTATTATAATATGCGTATTTGGTGATAAAATAAAACACATTTTTTATTATTTTTTCCCCTTTCGAGGAATGTAATAGTATTCCTATATTTTAAAATTTTGATTTATTTATTTTAGATTATAGGTAGTTAGTAAAAAATTGTATCCTAAAAATACCTTGACTTCATCTTCCGTTGGAAAAAGTGTGCATATTTCTGTCAATATATCTTGGAAATCGTGAGGATGAAGTGTGAGATCCTTTTTTAGAATTTGATGTACTATAATCTGGATCAGCTCATCACGATAGTAATTGTTTAAATCTTTGCGTGAAGCATAAAATTCTAGGATGTTTTTGCCACTTACTGATTCATTCAATAATGAAGCTAAATCCTATATAAATAAACGAAAGCATTTTATGTTTTGTACACATTTTAATGTATTAAGTAATTATCTAATACTTTTACCTTGTCAAACACTTTTTTGTTAACTTCCACATTTACAGAAGACGATGAAGTGGAAGTTACATCTGGACATTTTTATAGCCACTGACCTACCTTCGACGGCATCGAAAGTGTATCTTCATCAATTTCAAACTAAAGGACAAAACTATTAGTGGTTTAATTTACTTTCTAAATAAAATATTAAAACCTGTTTATTTTTCCAGACAAATAATTTTTCACTGCTTTCATATACTGCAGACTTCTAAAAGTTACATTTGAGCCTGAAACAAATTAAATTAATATAATTTTTTATAAAGAAATTTACTTATGTATTTATAAATATGATGAAAAACTTACGCTGCAGGTACGGAAAAACGCATTCCAGATCGAATTCTTTCAAAAGATTTTTCAGCAACGCGTCATCGTCCAAGAAATCTCATGAAATTTCTTGTGAAGGGCAGTTCATTTCATACTCCCCACCACACACCGGAACTAAATTGCCTTCTATTGGAATATTTAAAAAGATCACTTCATTCGGATTAAGGTTTTCCATTTATATTTCTTATTAAATTTATATTTTTTCTCAAAAAATTAGTTTTTCACTTTTTCGCAACTACTTTGGTCGGCGGATTACAATTTATGACAAAATACTGAGAAATTTCCCTAAAACAAGCACACAAATCTACAAAATCAAGAATACGATCTTAAGATTAGAACTTACAATCTTCAAAATAAGAATAAAATCTTAAAATCAAGATCACAATCTTAAAATAAAGAATACGATCAAAAATTAAGATTTAAAATCTTATAATAAGATTAAAATCTTAAAAGCAAACAAATTGCATGTTATTTTTAGATTGTATTCTCATAACTAAGAATTTATTCTTAAATTTAAGAATATAAATCTTACTGGCTATATTTTCAAGATTGAAAATTCAAGATTTCGCAATCTTATATTGTAGATTTTTTTTCTTGAAATCAGATTGTCATTTTTCTCTTAGTGTAGTTCAGTTCTAGTTCAGTACTAGTTCAGTTCTAGTTCAGTTCTAGTTCAGTTCTAGTTCAGTTCTAGTTCAGTTCTAGTTCAGTTCTAGTTCAGTTCTAGTTCAGTTCTAGTTCAGTTCTAGTTCAGTTCTAGTTCAGTTCTAGTTCAGTTCTAGTTCAGTTCTAGTTCAGTTCTAGTTCAGTTCTAGTTCAGTTCTAGTTCAGTTCTAGTTCAGTTCTAGTTCAGTTCTAGTTCAGTTCTAGTTCAGTTCTAGTTCAGTTCTAGTTCAGTTCTAGTTCAGTTCTAGTTCAGTTCTAGTTCAGTTCTAGTTCAGTTCTAGTTCAGTTCTAGTTCAGTTCTAGTTCAGTTCTAGTTCAGTTCTAGTTCAGTTCTAGTTCAGTTTTAGTTCAGTTCTAGTTCAGTTCTAGTTCAGTTCTAGTTCAGTTCTAGTTCAGTTCTAGTTCAGTTCTAGTTCAGTTCTAGTTCAGTTCTAGTTCAGTTCTAGTTCAGTTCTAGTTCAGTTCTAGTTCAGTTCTAGTTCAGTTCTAGTTCAGTTCTAGTTCAGTTCTAGTTCAGTTCTAGTTCAGTTCTAGTTCAGTTCTAGTTCAGTTCTAGTTCAGTTCTAGTTCAGTTCTAGTTCAGTTCTAGTTCAGTTCTAGTTCTGTTCTAGTTCTGTTCTAGTTCTGTTCTAGTTCTGTTCTAGTTCTGTTCTAGTTCTGTTCTAGTTCTGTTCTAGTTCTGTTCTAGTTCTGTTCTAGTTCTGTTCTAGTTCTGTTCTAGTTCTGTTCTAGTTCTGTTCTAGTTCTGTTCTAGTTCTGTTCTAGTTCTCTTCTAGTTCTGTTCTAGTTCTGTTCTAGTTCTGTTCTAGGTCTGTTCTAGTTCTGTTCTAGTTCTGTTCTAGTTCTGTTCTAGTTCTGTTCTAGTTCTGTTCTAGTTCTGTTCTAGTTCTGTTCTAGTTCTGTTCTAGTTCTGTTCTAGTTCTGTTCTAGTTCTGTTCTAGTTCTGTTCTAGTTCTGTTCTAGTTCTGTTCTAGTTCTGTTCTAGTTCTGTTCTAGTTCTGTTCTAGTTCTGTTCTAGTTCTGTTCTAGTTCTGTTCTAGTTCTGTTCTAGTTCTGTTCTAGTTCTGTTCTAGTTCTGTTCTAGTTCTGTTCTAGTTCTGTTCTAGTTCTGTTCTAGTTCTGTTCTAGTTCTGTTCTAGTTCTGTTCTAGTTCTGTTCTAGTTCTGTTCTAGTTCTGTTCTAGTTCTGTTCTAGTTCTGTTCTAGTTCTGTTCTAGTTCTGTTCTAGTTCTGTTCTAGTTCTGTTCTAGTTCTGTTCTAGTTCTGTTCTAGTTCTGTTCTAGTTCTGTTCTAGTTCTGTTCTAGTTCTGTTCTAGTTCTGTTCTAGTTCTGTTCTAGTTCTGTTCTAGTTCTGTTCTAGTTCTGTTCTAGTTCTGTTCTAGTTCTGTTCTAGTTCTGTTCTAGTTCTGTTCTAGTTCTGTTCTAGTTCTGTTCTAGTTCTGTTCTAGTTCTGTTCTAGTTCTGTTCTAGTTCTGTTCTAGTTCTGTTCTAGTTCTGTTCTAGTTCTGTTCTAGTTCTGTTCTAGTTCTGTTCTAGTTCTGTTCTAGTTCTGTTCTAGTTCTGTTCTAGTTCTGTTCTAGTTCTGTTCTAGTTCTGTTCTAGTTCTGTTCTAGTTCTAGTTCTGTTCTAGTTCTGTTCTAGTTCTGTTCTAGTTCTGTTCTAGTTCTGTTCTAGTTCTGTTCTAGTTCTGTTCTAGTTCTGTTCTAGTTCTGTTCTAGTTCTGTTCTAGTTCTGTTCTAGTTCTGTTCTAGTTCTGTTCTAGTTCTGTTCTAGTTCTGTTCTAGTTCTGTTCTAGTTCTGTTCTAGTTCTGTTCTAGTTCTGTTCTAGTTCTGTTCTAGTTCTGTTCTAGTTCTGTTCTAGTTCTGTTCTAGTTCTGTTCTAGTTCTGTTCTAGTTCTGTTCTAGTTCTGTTCTAGTTCTGTTCTAGTTCTGTTCTAGTTCTGTTCTAGTTCTGTTCTAGTTCTGTTCTAGTTCTGTTCTAGTTCTGTTCTAGTTCTGTTCTAGTTCTGTTCTAGTTCTGTTCTAGTTCTGTTCTAGTTCTGTTCTAGTTCTGTTCTAGTTCTGTTCTAGTTCCGTTCTAGTTCTGTTCTAGTTCTGTTCTAGTTCTGTTCTAGTTCTGTTCTAGTTCTGTTCTAGTTCTGTTCTAGTTCTGTTCTAGTTCTGTTCTAGTTCTGTTCTAGTTCTGTTCTAGTTCTGTTCTAGTTCTGTTCTAGTTCTAGTTCTGTTCTAGTTCTGTTCTAGTTCTGTTCTAGTTCTGTTCTAGTTCTGTTCTAGTTCTGTTCTAGTTCTGTTCTAGTTCTGTTCTAGTTCTGTTCTAGTTCTGTTCTAGTTCTGTTCTAGTTCTGTTCTAGTTCTGTTCTAGTTCTGTTCTAGTTCTGTTCTAGTTCTAGTTCTGTTCTAGTTCTGTTCTAGTTCTGTTCTAGTTCTGTTCTAGTTCTGTTCTAGTTCTGTTCTAGTTCAAGATCTTGTTCAGGTTCTGGCTCAATTCTTAAAGTTATTAAATTCCACTCAAATGATTTTGAATGTGTGTGTCTGTGTTTAAAACTAAAACAATACAAAACATGACATTCATTTAACAACTTTTCTTTGACACATAAAAACAAAAGAAAAACCTAAAATTCATTTAAAGACTCAAGATAAAGACTTTTTGATGTCATAAGAATTTTGTGAGAAAAGATGAAAATGAAACAATTCCTTTGTTTGACACACAGAAAAGAATAGAATTTTCTGATGAGTTTTCAAGCAAAATAACTGTATAAATACATCCGAAAGTTTTTCCTTGAAAATTAAGAAAAAAAAACTGGGTGCCTATTATGCACAAGGGGGCAAAATGTGAAATTATTAAGTTTAGGAATAAGACTGTTATTTAAAATGTTTTGAATATATTCGTGTCTGAACTTGAAGTATGACTGCACTTACAATAGAAGTGCAAAATTTGGCATTAAATTGTTTGTAAAACTTTTGTTTAATTTTTGAAATAAAATATAAAATTCGTCTATTCATTGAGTTATTCATTCATTTATTTACTCATTTCATCTTTTCGTTGTCTTGGAAGGATTTTTCAATGCTCTGTCATATTGAGAAATACATTAAATCCTAAACTAGGGATTCAAGTGAAATGGGAAAATGAAAAATAACAAAATGAAAGGAAATTTTTACCAGATGCTCGATGCCACTAAACGAAATTATAAAAACAATGGAAAATGAAAATAAATAAATGAAATTTATGTTAAGCAAAAAATATAATGTAATGTATTCTATTGTTTTTCTATTGTTATCCTTAATGTTGTTGTTGTTGTAGTTGTAGTTATAAACGCTATACCACCATTAACATTTCAATTCTTTACACTTAACTTCACTTTCGTTGTTTGTGGCATTTAAAAGGAAAATTTTCTCTTTATATTTTCCGATGATGCACAAGGTTTTTGTGTTTTATGTGAGTGGGGGTTTTTAAAAAATGTTATATACGAGTATTATAAAAGGATGAAATGGAAAAGCTTTGATACATGAGTATAGTGTACCCTGGAGAATAATTTGTTATTTTATACGTAAATTATATTGCTTTTAAATTATAATTTTTGAATTTAAAAATATGTTTGAAACCTTGTTTGAGTATTCAGTTTATTTGCTAAATGTTACCTTTGAAATTTCGAAAAAGGTATGAGAGCAATTCTTTATTTTGATGCAATAAAATCTTAAGATAAATCTTATTTATTATAAAATTCTTTTTTTAAAAAAGTTTTTCTAAGTTTTTCTATAGAAAAAAGTAAGTTTTTCTATAGAAAAAAGTAAGTTTTTCTATAGAAAAAAGTAAGTTTTTCTATAGAAAAAAGTAAGTTTTTCTATAGAAAAAAGTAAGTTTTTCTATAGAAAAAAGTAAGTTTTTCTATAGAAAAACGTAAGTTTTTCTATAGAAAAAAGTAAGTTTTTCTATAGAAAAAGTAAGTTTTTCTATAGAAAAAAGTAAGTTTTTCTATAAAAAAAAGTAAGTTTTTCTATAGAAAAAAGTAAGTTTTTCTATAGAAAAAAGTAAGTTTTTCTATAGAAAAAAGTAAGTTTTTCTATAGAAAAAAGTAAGTTTTTCTATAGAAAAAAGTAAGTTTTTCTATAGAAAAAAGTAAGTTTTTCTATAGAAAAAAGTAAGTTTTTCTATAGAAAAAAGTAAGTTTTTCTATAGAAAAAAGTAAGTTTTTCTATAGAAAAAAGTAAGTTTTTCTATAGAAAAAAGTAAGTTTTTCTATAGAAAAAAGTAAGTTTTTCTATAGAAAAAAGTAAGTTTTTCTATAGAAAAAAGTAAGTTTTTCTATAGAAAAAAGTAAGTTTTTCTATAGAAAAAAGTAAGTTTTTCTATAGAAAAAAGTAAGTTTTTCTATAGAAAAAAGTAAGTTTTTCTATAGAAAAAAGTAAGTTTTTCTATAGAAAAAAGTAAGTTTTTCTATAGAAAAAAGTAAGTTTTTCTATAGAAAAAAGTAAGTTTTTCTATAGAAAAAAGTAAGTTTTTCTATAGAAAAAAGTAAGTTTTTCTATAGAAAAAAGTAAGTTTTTCTATAGAAAAAAGTAAGTTTTTCTATAGAAAAAAGTAAGTTTTTCTATAGGAAAAAGTAAGTTTTTCTATAGAAAAAAGTAAGTTTTTCTATAGAAAAAAGTAAGTTTTTCTATAGAAAAAAGTAAGTTTTTCTATAGAAAAAAAGTAAGTTTTTCTATAGAAAAAAAGTAAGTTTTTCTATAGAAAAAAAGTAAGTTTTTCTATAGAAAAAAAGTAAGTTTTTCTATAGAAAAAAAGTAAGTTTTTCTATAGAAAAAAAGTAAGTTTTTCTATAGAAAAAAAGTAAGTTTTTCTATAGAAAAAAAGTAAGTTTTTCTATAGAAAAAAAGTAAGTTTTTCTATAGAAAAAAAGTAAGTTTTTCTATAGAAAAAAAGTAAGTTTTTCTATAGAAAAAAAGTAAGTTTTTCTATAGAAAAAAAGTAAGTTTTTCTATAGAAAAAAAGTAAGTTTTTCTATAGAAAAAAAGAAAAATAAAAGGTAAGTTTTTCTATAGAAAATGTAAGTGATGCAATCAAATATAGTTTCACAGCTTCAATAATGATGTAGATTTAATTAAGATATAAAACCTTGGTTTAAGTCTGCAAAAGAAAATAACTTATTTTCGTATATAGTTTAGGAGATATCAGGAAATCAAAAAAGCTCTACAAAATTTAGTGTTTTCGTTTTTCTTTGGATAAAAACTAAGTTGGTTCGATTTTGCTCGGTGCTTTCACCATAAGCACGTGAAAGGCGAAAGTCTTTTCTTTAGATTGAGCGAAAAAAATTCACCGAAATTTGACGATCGTAGAACAAAGTTCATAATTTTCTGAAAAAAGTCTTGTAAATTATTACGCATAATTAAAAGCAAAAAGTGTTGCAGTCGTTTAGGCGTAACTTTTTAATCGAATTGAATTTAAGTGTAAGTCCAAGGCAGGTACCTCTAAGAAGCGACGGATTTTAACCAAAATTAGTAGAGCTCTTTTTTGGATAAACGTGATAGACGTGTGCTGAATTTCATCCAATCTTGTTAAAAATTCCGGCTTATATAATGAGAACAAAAATAAGTGAAAAAATGGGGGTCAATGGCAGGTACCTTAAACAGTCCAGGGATCTGAACAAAAATTAGTATAACTCTTTTTTAGATCAATTAATAGATGTTTGAAGATTTTTTTTAAATTCTATTAAAAATGTAGTCTTAGGCATGGAACAAAAAAATTTGCGAAAAATGGGGTTCCAAGGCAGGTACCCCAAGAAGTCAACTGATTTTAACCAAAATTAGTAAACCTTGTTCCTAGATCAAGTTATAGATGTGTTCCGAATTTCATCAAATTTTGCTTAGAATTTCGACTTGTACATCGAGAAGAAAAATAAGTGAAAAAATGTGGGTCCAAGGAGCCGACTAATGTCAACCAAAATGAATAGAGCTCTCTTTCGAATTAATTAATACACACGTTTTGAATTTCATCAAATTCTGCTGAGAAGTTCGAGTTAAAATGAAAAATATGTTAAAAGTTAGGTTACAAGGCAGGTACAGACAGACAGACAGGCAGACAGACGGATATAGTTTCAAAAGGATTCAAAATATTTAATATGGTTTTTGATGGTGGGTTTAAAAATATAGTGGTGGTCAATTGTAAAGCAAAAAGTTTCATTTTGTGGAGTAGTGTAATTTTCTTTTAAAAACATCTCAAATTAATTTATTAAACTTATAGATAATCTCTTAAATTTTCAAATGTTTTCCTTAAATTTACAAAATTATTCTAAAAATAAAAAAAAACTCTTGATATTGTGGGTGTTTGCATTGAATGTTCACTGAGGCATTGAGGTTTACACAAAAGAACATTTAGTTGTGGTTTCCCCCACAAATAAAAAAAAGAAAAAAACTAAACGTTTTACTTAAGGACTTTGCAACGACAACCAGCCATTAAAAAGTGGAAAAGAAACACTTTTCTATACTTCATCTTCAATTACTCCTCGAACATTTGCCACTTCAAAATTTTGTATGCCATTGATGTAGCAACTGCTACATCTTTTTGATGAATGTTAAAAACTTCCACTTTTCACTTGAAATTCTAAAGGCAAAACGGAGTGGGAGAACGTTCAATGTGTAACATTGTAAATTTCAGGAACCAGGAAAACAAGCAAAAACTTGGCAAAATTTTCTATAAATAAAATATCTTGAAAACTTGTGCATACAGGACTATAGAAATTCAGTTGATTCTTCATTGTTTCTTCGCTGTTTCTCCAGTTTTGATGGATATATTCAGTTTCGTTTCAGTATAAATCGTATTTATATACAAATTTTCTTTATATTTTCTTACACTACTTCCATTTAGCATTTGGTTGCCAATGCATTTTTGAACAATATTTTCCAATTAAAGGAAATACTATAAAAATGAATGTGGTTCAAGGATTCCTTCAACTTTTGCAAAGTTATTGCTCTTTTTTTTTTTTTTGCTGCTTAGTTTTGGGGTCCTTTTCTCCATAAAACCTAAAATTGTATATATTTTTATTCGGTATATAAGACATTCCAAAAATAAATTCAAGTTGTTTTCTATAGTTTTTATTTATCTTTTTTTTCCAAAAACTTAGTTTACAGTTTCCTTTAAAGTTGTTTAAAATGTCGTTTGTTTGTAGTCCTTATAAAATTCGTATATTAAGTTAAAAGTATTTATCGATTTAGTTGAAAAGTATTGACGATGATGTTGCAAAAACACAAAATGTTATACAACTGAAAGAATTTGTTTTGAGGATTATTGAAAAAATGGAATGTAACGAAAGTGGTTTTAACTTTAACGATTTCTGATGCTACTAGGAAAAATTTTGATGTTTTAGTTTTTGTCTTACACTATCCCACGAAATGAAACTTTTTGCGTTACAATTATCTGTCTGTCTGTCTGTCTGTCTGTCTGTCTGTCTGTCTGTCTGTCTGTCTGTCTGTCTGTCTGTATGTCTGTCTGTCTGTCTGTCTGTCTGTCTGTCTGTCTGTCTGTCTGTCTGTCTGTCTGTCTGTCTGTCTGTCTGTCTGTCTGTCTGTCTGTCTGTCTGTCTGTCTGTCTGTCTGTCTGTCTGTCTGTCTGTCTGTCTGTCTGTCTGTCTGTCTGTCTGTCTGTCTGTCTGTCTGTCTGTCTGTCTGTCTGTCTGTCTGTCTGGTCTGTCTGTCTGTCTGTCTGTCTGTCTGTCTGTCTGTCTGTCTGTCTGTCTGTTTGTCTGTTTGTCTGTTTGTCTGTCTGTCTGTCTGTCTGTCTGTCTGTCTGTCTGTCTGTCTGTCTGTCTGTCTGTCTGTCTGTCTGTCTGTCTGTCTGTCTGTCTGTCTGATTGTCTGTCTGTCTGATTGTCTGTCTGTCTGATTGTCTGTCTGTCTGTCTGTCTGTCTGTCTGTCTGTCTGTCTGTCTGTCTGTCTGTCTGTCTGTCTGTCTGTCTGTCTGTCTGTCTGTCTGTCTGTCTGTCTATCTATCTGTCTGTCTGTCTGTCTGTCTGTCTGTCTGTCTGTCTGTCTGTCTCTCTGTCTGTCTCTCTGTCTGTCTGTCTGTCTGTCTGTCTGTCTGTCTGTCTGTCTGTCTGTTTGTCTGTCTGTCTGTCTGTCTGTCTGTCTGTCTGTCTGTCTGTCTGTCTGTCTGTCTGTCTGTCTGTCTGTCTGTCTGTCTGTCTGTCTGTCTGTCTCTCTGTCTCTCTGTTTGTCTGTCTGTCTGTCTGTCCGTCTATCTGTTGAAATCACTATAACGTCTAAAATTTGACAGTGTCATAAGGTGTGACCGGTGGTTAAAATAGGCAAGGGTTTTTTCAGAAATCTTAAGTAGGCGTGACCCCTCCCATATAAGTCATATAATAAAAATGACAAATATGGATGACCCTTCGGATCGATTTTTCAAAAATTTTGACAGTATGTTAAGGTGTGACTGGCGGGTAAAGTAGTCTAGGTTTTTTTTGAAATCCCAAGTGGGCGTGACCCCTCCCATATAAGTAAAATATTAAAAATGACAAATATGGATGACCGAGCCATACAGTATATAAGGAGTTACCGGTGGGTAAGATAGGCAAATTTTAAGTAAAATATTAAAAATGACAAATATGGATGATAAGATGAAAACGATTTAACCCAAATTTATATTTTCATACTATGAATTTTTTGAAAATGGATAAAATTCCTTTTTTCCTTTTCTTTAAAATTGTATATATTGAGAACGGCTGGACCAATGAAGCCTTTTTTTCTTTCTGAATATTTGTTTGACAGTTGTTTGATGATTGATTGACTGATGAAGATTTTTAATGATTATTTTATAATTGTTTCACGATTAACTAGCGATTTTATGACAGTAGATTTTTAACGATTGATTGATGGTTGTTTGATGATAGTTGTTAATAAAATCACTTCAAATTGATAGACTTTTATAATATTAAGCTTAAATTGTTAAGAACTTTTATAGTTTTACGATCGTCGAGTAAAGATGGTATGATTTTGACTTTTTCGATTTTTAATGAATTTTTGATAAATAAAAATTTTTCGAGCTTGCAAAAAAAAAATTGTATATTTTTATGTGAAAAACTTCGCAACCGTTGACCAAATAAAAAGAATTCATTTTAAGGCTTGAAGAAAATTTTATGGTGGACTCACTTTTGTTTCTTTCAGCGAATTTAGGCAAGCCATTTCCGAGATATGATAAAATCAATGGAACGACCTCTGTGAAAATCTGTAATTTTAGAAAAAATGATAAAAAAAATCGTATATTTCAAATTTTTGGTGTTTTTGTACTTAGGGGACCATGATACATCGTAATTAAATAGATGGATTTCAAAGTAATTTCTCATTTTTCAGTGTTATCTATTTAATTTCAAATAGATAAGGACTCATTGACCTGCCCTCATATTCTAATTGTCTTTCTTAAATAAGCATTTTAAATGGTTTATAAATTTTTATAACAAAGATTAAAGACAATATTTATTTTGTCTGTTTTTTTTTCAAACATTTTTTATTATTGCAAAAATGTCTATTTGTTTGTTATTTATGTTGTTGGTCTTATTTATTCATTTGTTCTTTTTTTTTCTCTCTAAGACATTAGAACAATTTACAATTTTCAAAATTGAATATTGATTTCATTGTTGCTCTGCTCCAGTTATTTCATATCATTTGAACAACAATTGTCTTGATATTGTTGCAAATATTGTCGTTGTCGTTGATGCTGCTTCTGCTGTCATTTCATATTATTACATATTTTTTTCTTCTACTTAAATTAACTTTCAACTTGGCAGCATTTCACAGCTGAGCTCAGCTTTATTACCCCAACACCCATTTCCTATGTTTTCTTTTTTTGCTAACTTAGTCACTTGGATTCTCGAAGGCAAATGGAGCTTCTTCAGCCTCCCTTGCTATCCCTAACCCAAATCATGTTTTTCTAATTTTAGGAGACGAAAAAAACTTTTTATTTGTATTTATTCGTTGTCATTTTACAGAAAATGTTAAACAAGCAAAAGTAAGTGTAAAAATAACATCATAAGTATTGGTGTCACACTTACAAATACTCTATCGTATCTCAGATGCCTCGGACGAGCACTTCTGTGTGTGTCTGTGTGTTAGTGTTAGGATATGTTTTTTCTATAGCTTTAGTTTGCAATATATCAATATCTGTGTAGGAGATTTTTTTATTAGGGCAAATAATTTGAAACTGAGATGATGTTGTGTAATTTAAATTCTTATTTATTTTTAGAGGGGAAAGCCATGTTAAAGAGGACGAGAGACAGACGGACAGGCAGACAGACGGACAGACAGACAGACAGACAAAAAGTTAGACATAAAGACAGACAGACAGACAGACAGACAGACAGACAGACAGACAGACAGACAGACAGACAGACAGACAGACAGACAGACAGACAGACAGACAGACAGACAGACAGGCAGACAGTCAGACAGTCAGACAGTCAGACAGTCAGACAGACAGAAAGTTAGACAGACAGACAGACAGACACCCAGAAAGACAGACAGACAGACAAAAAGTTAGACATAAAGACAGGCAGACAGACCGAAAAAGCAAATTTTTGAATAATTTCTTCAAAAAAAAGGTAAATTTTTGAAAAATTTCCTTTAAAATGTAAATTTTTTAAAAATTTCCTTTAAAATGTAAATTTTTGAAAAATTGCCTTTAAAAAGTAAATTTTTGAAAAATTTCCTTTAAAAGTGAATTTATTAAAAATTTCCTTTAAAAAGTAAATTTTTGAAAAATTTCCTTCAAAACGAAAATTTTTGAAAAATTTCCTTCAAAACGTAAATTTTTGAAAAATTTCCTTCAAAACGTAAATTTTTGAAAAATTTCCTTTAAAAAGTAAATTTTTGAAAAATTTCCTTTAAAAAGTAAATTTTTGAAAAATTTCCTTTAAAAAGAAAATTTTTGAAAAATTTGCTTTAAAAAGTAAATTTTTGAAAAAATTTCCTTTCAAAAGTATTTTTTTTTTTTTTTTGAAAAATTTCCTTTAAAAAGTAAATTTTTGAAAAATTTTTTTAATGTAAATTTTGGAAAATTTACTTTAAAATGTAAATTTTTGAAAAAATTTCCTCTAAAAAATAAATTTTTAAAAATTTCCTTTAAAAAGCAAATTTTTAAAAAATTTTTAAAAAAAATTTCTTTAAAAAGTAAATTTTTGAAAAATTTCCTTTAAAATGTAAATTTTTGAAAAATTTCCTTTAAAAAGTAATATTTGAAAAATTTCCTTTAAAAAGTAAATTTTTGAAAAATTTCCCTTAAAAAGTAAATTTTTGAAAAACTTCCTTTAAAAAGTAAATTTTTGAAAAATTTCCTTTAAAAAGTAAATTTTTGTAAAATTTTGATTAAAAAATAAATTTTTGAAAAATCTCCTTTAAAAAGTATTTTTTTTTTTTTTGAAAAATTTCCTTTAAAAAGTAAATTTTTGAAAAAATTTTTTTAATGTAAATTTTTGAAAAATTTGCTTTAAAATGTAAATTTTTGAAAAATTTCCTCTAAAAAATAAATTTTATAAAAATTTACTTTCAAAAGTAAATTTTTGAAAAATTTCCTTTAAAAAGTAAATTTTTGAAAAATTTCCTTTAAAAAGTAAATTTTTTAAAAATTTCCTTTAAAAATATTAATTTTTGAAAAATTTCCTTTAAAAAGTAAATTTTTGAAAAATTTTTAAAAATTTCCTTTAAAATATTAATTTTTGAAAAATTTCCTTTAAAAAGTAAATTTTTGAAAATTTTCCTTTAAAAAGTAAATTTTTGAAAAATTTCCTTCAAAAAGTAAATTTTTGAAAAATTTCCTTCAAAAAGTAAATTTTTGAAAAATTTCCTTTAAAAAGTAAATTTTAAATATTAATTTTCTTGAAAATTTCCTAAAATTTGTCAAAAGGTTTCCTTTTATAAATTTTCCTTTATTTGCTTTATTATCAATTTGTTTTCAAAATTAAACTGCTTAAAGGAATTATTTATAATTAAAAAATATATTGGCAAAAATATCCCTTTTATCTCCATTTACATTCTTATTGTTCCCATTTTTTATATTTATAGTTTTTTAATTTAAAAGAATTCACTCCTTAATACTCTGCCTTCAAGTCATTGTTGGCACTTGTTTTGTATTTCGTTTCATTTTCCCTTTTTTCCCGGTTCTGCTGCTGCTGCTTTAGCTTCAGCTTCTTTTTCTGGGCTGTTTATTATTTTTTCATTATACTATTTTAATCTTTTAAACCCCTTTAACTAACAATACCCTAGTTTTTTTCTTCTTTTTATACTTTTTCTACTGTCATTTACTCTTTCTTTCAGTGTATAGTATTTTTTCTTTTTCATATGAATACGAGGGTAAAAGTGAGTTTGTATGGTTACAAAGTCTAAGTATGGGTTGGTCTCTATATATTGTTACAGTTTGTCTTCTTTTCTGTAATTTTCCCATTTTATAAACATTTTCCATGATTTTTTTCTTCTTTTTTTCGTTCTTTCGTTCATTCATTGCAGTCCAATTCATCATCATGTTGCCAAAGTAGAAGAAAATGCTTGTTTATATTTTAGGTCGATTAAAAAGCTACAAAAATATATAGAAAGAAAAAATTTTGCAACAACAACATTACAACAAATGTAGGCCAAATGTGTTGACTTACATTACTTACAATATATACACATTGTTTACATCTTTACATACATGTATTTTACATATGTATGTATATGTAAATGATGCTGCTTACATAGAAATTTATCTATATATATGCATACAATAGCTAAATATAGATGCAAATATCTTTTTTATTTTGCATATGTAGTTATTTTACAAACACAAACATACTCGCCTAAAAGTATACATCATAGATTTTGTATATAGCTTGAAAACAGACACCAAAAACATGATAGTAGACAGTTGCAATTCAAATATTCACACAAACAAATAAACAGGGTCTCCATGTACCGACTCTCCAAACTTATCCTCTTAAACTGGGGCTAAATCATATCAGATGCTTTACATTTCTAAGTACTTGACAGCATGTCTACATATACATCTATACATGTAAATTTCAGTATAAATCCCTGTGTAAAAAATAGAAAAATCTGTTGCTTTTAATGCCGGCAACTATGTAAAAATAACCAACCAGCCGAAATATTCAATAGGTTGGGTCAGTTTTTCACTTCAGGCTTGCAATATCTCTTAAACTAAAAGCCCGATAAATGCCGAACTTAGAAAAATAACTTTTAAAGGTTTAGGTACATACAAATAAAACTTATTTAGCACAAAAAGCGCTATATGTGTATGCATGTGTCAGTCTAGGAGCTTATAAGTACAATTGTTCTAAATAAGTTTCAAAATTTGGAACCCCTTAAACTGGCTCGTAACTCAAAAACCAAAAAATTCTTCATATGTACAAATGACACATCAGAGCCACTTAATATCTCATATACATTTGACTAGAGTAAAAAGCGCTAAAAACGACCCAACCTAATATTAAGTTACTTTACGACTCAGGCATGTGTGACGAGATAAACTTGTCTCTAAACTCCCAACTAAACCTATACTTACATTTGGATATGTTTAGTTACAAATGGATGAATCAACATAAAAAATACCAGCTGTTCCAAGCGGAAAGAAACATCTCCTCCAAAACTCTAAAACCAAGAAAAAAATATTTACAGGCCAATCAAAAAAAGGGATAAGAATTTAATAAAAAGAAAAAATAAATCATTAAAAAAATAGTTTTTAAAGGTTAAATTTAATATTTTGGGTTTTTTAGCTCGGGTTCAAATCCTTGCAGTTTTTAATTCAAGACTTTTCTATAGAAAACTCTTCCCATTGAAGATTTTTTTATAGAAAACTCTTCCCATTGAAGACTTTTCTACAGAAAACTTTTCCCATTGAAGACTTTTCTATAGAAAACTCTTCCCATTGAAGACTTTTCTATAGAAAACTCTTCCCATTGAAGACTTTTCTATAGAAAACTCTTCCCATTGAAGACTTTTCTATAGAAAACTCTTCCCATTGAAGACTTTTCTATAGAAAACTCTTCCCATTGAAGACTTTTCTATAGAAAACTCTTCCCATTGAAGACCTTTCTATAGAAAATTCTTCTAATTGAAGACTCTTCTATAGAAAACTCTTCTAATTGAAGACCTTTCTATGGAAAATTCTTCCTATTGAAGACCTTTCTATAGAAAACTCTTCCCATTGAAGTCTCTTCTATAGAAAACTCTTCCCATTGAAGACTTTTCTATAGAAAACTCTTCCCATTGAAGACTTTTCTATAGAAAACTCTTCCCATTGAAGACTTTTCTATAGAAAACTCTTCCCATTGAAGACTTTTCTATAGAAAACTCTTCCCATTGAAAACTTTTCTATAGAAAACTATTCCCATTGAAGACTTTTCTATAGAAAAGACCTTTGTATAGAAAATTCTTCCTATTGAAGACCTTTCTATAGAAAACTCTTCCCACTGAAAACTTTTCTATAGAAAACTCTTCCCATTTAATATTTTTGTATAGAAAAATCTTCGCCTGGAAGAGAAAACTTTTCCCATTGAAGACGTTTCTACAGAAAACTCTTTCCATTGAAATATTTTCTATAGAAAACTCTTTCCATTGAAATCTTTTCTATAGAAAACTCTTTCCATTGAAGACTTTTCTATAGAAAACTCTTCCCACTGAAGACTTTTCTATAGAAAACTCTTCCTATTAAAAACTTTTCTATAGAAAACTCTTCCCACTGTAGACTTTTCTATAGAAAACTCTTCCCATTGAAGACTTTTCTATAGAAAACTCTTCCCACTAAAGACATTTCTATAGAAAACTCTTCCCACTGAAGACTTTTCTAAAGAAAAATTCTAGCTTAATAGCTGATGTTCGGAAATAGTTCTTTAATGAAACTGTTGGGCTTTCCTCATAGTCACATGTATATTGTAATAGCAGCCTCATGTGACAATCATTTGTAAGCTGTAACCAGAAATAGCAAATGCCAAATGCTTTACCCAAATTTCAAAAATCAAAACAACAAAAAAAACTAATAACTAGAGGAATGTTAAATCTTGGCTAAAAGCAGGCACAAAACTTTGATTTTGCCAAATGACAAGTGAAATGATTTTAATTATTTTTTTCAAAAGACAAAAATGTGATCCCATTCAAAAAATTTACATGGTACAATGATTTAACATCAAACAGTAATTACTTGACAAGAAATGAATAAATGGATTTTTAATTAAATAATAAGAAAAAACTAAAACAGAACGAGAATTGAGTTTTCTAAAGAAAAGTCTTTAGTATGAAGAGTTTTCTATAGAAAAGGTTCATTGGGAAGAGTTTTCTTTAGAAAAGTTAGGAAGAGTATTCTATAGAAAAGTCTTCATTGGAAGAGTTTTCTATAGAAAAGTCTTCAATAGGAAGAGTTTTCTATAGAAAAGTCTTCAATAGGAAGAGTTTTCTATAGAAAAGTCTTCAATAGGAAGAGTTTTCTATAGAAAAGTCTTCAATAGGAAGAGTTTTCTATAGAAAAGTCTTCAATAGGAAGAGTTTTTTATAGAAAAGTCTTCAATAGGAACAGTTTTCTATAGATAAGTCTTCAATAGGAAGAGTTTTCTATAGAAAAGTCTTCAATAGGAAGAGTTTTCTATAGAAAAGTCTTCAACGGAAAAGAGTTTTCTATAGAAAAGTCTTCAATGGGAAGAGTTTTCTATAGAAAGGCATTCAATGGGAAGAATTTTCTATAGAAAGGTCTTCAATGGGAAGAGTTTTCTATAGAAGAGTCTTCAATAGGAAGAGTTTTCAATAGCAAGGTCTTCAATGGGAAGAGTTTTCTATAGAAAAGTCTTCAATGGTAAGAGTTTTCTTTAGAAAAGTCTTCAATGGGAAGAGTTTTCTATAGAAAAGTCTACAGTGGGAAAAGTTTTCTATGGAAAAGTCTTCAGCGGTAAGAGTTTCCTATGGAAAAGTCTTTAATAAGAAGAGTTTTCTATACAAAAAACATTAAAGTTGAGAGTTTTCTATAGACAAGTTTTAATTGGAAAAGTTTTCTGTAGAAAAGGCTTTAATAGGAAAAGTTTATTATAGAGCAGACCTTAAAGAGAAGAGTTTTTTATAGAAAAGTCTTTAAAAGGAAAAGTTTGATAGAATTCAAAAACCTTAATTTAAAATTAAGCTGAACATCGAACTAAAATAAACTCTTATTAAATTAAGTTTTCGTCCAGTTTAAGAATTCAAGCCATAAGTTCACCGCATATTAAATTCAGAGACCCAGCACATCCACACTAATATTGAAAAAAAAAACCGAAAGTGACATAAGAAAATGCAAAAAATATAAGAAGAAAATACTTTAAAATCCGCTTATGAGCTGGCACGAAAATACATAAAAACAAACGGAATGTAGGTCATTCTGCTATAAAAATAGACACAGAGACAAACAGACTGACTTGCAACACTTTCAGATTCATTTGCCCTAAAACCAACAATTCGTTCGTTCGCTCTACTCGTGCAAACAAATTAAAGAAAAATGTCACACACACATAAAGACTTGGTTTTTCCAGTTCATTTGTAGTGCATGTGAATGTGATGCTCACCCATCCACACACACACACATACATAAACAAATAAAAATGTTTCGTTAAAATGTTGCAAAAAAAAAAATACTTGCATGAGGTCAAGTTATTCTTGCAAAAAAATATGTAAAAAGAAGAAACCAAAAATAAATATATTCATCATTTATTTTGTTGTTTTTAAAGCGTCTCTCTGTCTGCGACTGGAAAATTTACAAAGAGGTCTTCTTTCACTTTCTACGGAAAAGCTAGGGAAAATTTATTTTATATGTTTCTATGTAAAAGCATGTTATTTTTAAGTACGAACGTATTTAGGTCTTGAAAATTACAAGTTGTAGACAATCGACAGTTTTATTTCGGAAACGTGACAAATTTCGAAATCAAAATAGTAGTAAGAACATTATTTGACAGACTACAAAATGTAGTTTCAGTATTTTTATTAATTTCTAGGACTTACATACATAAAACTTGCTGAAAAATTTAAAATTTAAAAATCCTACAAACTTTTCTCAATGAAAACGTTTCTATAGAAAACTTCTCCAAATGAAAACCTTTATACAGAAAACTCCTCCCAATGAAAAATTTTCTATAGAAAACATTTTCCAGTCGAAGCTTTTTTATAGAAAACGTATCCCAGTGAAGACTTTACCACAGAAAATACCTCCCAATGAAGACTCTTCCATAGAAAACTCTTACCATTGAAGACTTTTCTATAGAAAACTCTTCCCATTAAAGATTTGTCTACAGAAAACTCTTCCCATTGAAGACTTTTATATAGAAAACTCTTCCCTTTGAAGACTTTTCCCTTTTATTCCCCTTATAGGCTTTTTTATCAAAAACTCTTCCCCTTGAAGATTTTTCTTTAGAAAACTCTTCCCTTTGAAGATATTTCTGTAGAAAACTCTTCCCCTTGAAGACTTTTCTATAGAAAATTCTTCCCCTTGAAGACGTTTCTATAGAAACCTCTTCCCAATAAAGACTTTTCTATAGAAAACTCTTCCCATTGAAGACTTTTGCATAGAAAACTCTTCCCATTGAAGACTTTTGCATAGAAAACTCTTCCCATTGAAGACTTTTCTATAGAAAACTTTTGCCAATGAAGACTTTTCTATAGAAAACTTTTCCCAATGAAGACTTTTCTATAGAAAAATCTTCCCAATGAAGACTTTTTTATAGAAAACTCTTCCCAATGAAGACTTTTGTATAGAAAACTCTTCCCAGTGAAGACTTTTCTATAGAAAACTCTTCCCAATGAAAACTTTTCTATAGAAAACTCTTCCCAATGAAGATATTTCTATACAAAACTCTTCCCAATGAAGGCATTTCTAAAGAAAACTCTTCCCAATGAAGACTTTTCTAAAGATAACTCTTCCCGTTGAAGTCTTTTCTATGGAAAACTCTTCTCCTTGAAGACTTTTCTATAGAAAACTTTTTTTCTTGAGAACTTTCCTATAGAAAACTCTTTGCCTTAAAGACTTTTCCGTAGAAAACTCTTCCCCTTGAAGACTTTTCTGTAGAAAGCTCTTTCCCTTAAAGACTTTTCCATAGAAAACTCTTCCCTTTAAGGACCTTTCTATAGAAAACTCTTCCCCTTAAAGACTTTTCTATAGAAAACTCTTCCCCCTAAAGACTTTTCTATAAAAAACTTTTCCTCTTAAAGACTTTTTTATAGAAAACTCTTCCCTTTAAAGACTTTTCTATAGAAAACACTTCCCCTGAAAACTTTTCTATAGAAAACTCTTTCCACTAAATACTTCAAAATCGGGTTCCTTAAAATGTAAATATTTATTTCTACTTAAAAATTTATAAATATGTAAGCAAAATCTTTAAGTATACTATTGAAACGGATTTTATTACAAGTATGTGTTTTCATATAAAAGCTATAAATCACACCAACACTTCTACTTATATTTATTTATGTTTATTATTATCACCAATACCAATAAATTGTAAGCCCTCAGATTCCGTTAATGTTATGTACATACATTTCTTGTCGAAGTATGAGTCTGGGTTGTGGGCAGAATTAGATTAAAGCACTTTTTATGGCAAAGTGACAAAATTTCTTATGCAAAATAATCGATTTGATTATTACTTATGTTTTATAACACGAGTATCTATAAATATTTAAATTCCTTTGTGTGAAAATATTCGGAAAATAGCTTAAGTATTTATATGAGATAATGTTTGCCACAAAATAATATGCTATAAGTATCCTGGCATCACCTGAATTTGATATGTTATCCCTTTTTTGTATAAGAGAATTTTCCCCTTTTTGTGTATATATAACACATTCATAATAATTTTTGATACATAGATACTAACCCCTTTAAAGAATCTCTTATTTAATATGTATTTACAAGAGGGTCAAAAAGTATTTTGTTTGGCGTCTCATGAGCACCAGGGGTTAAGTGCCCCTTTTTGTATATCGGTTAAACTCTTCCCAATGAAGACCTTTCTATAAAAAACTCTTCCCAATGAAGACCCTTCCATAGGAAACTCTTCCCAATGAAGACTTTTCTATAGAAAACTCATCCCAATGAAGATTTTTCTATAGAGAACTCTTTCCAATGAAGACTTTTCTATACAAAACTCTTTCCAATGAAGACTTTTGTATAGAAAACTCATCTCAATGAAGACTTTTCTGTAGAAAACTCTTCCCAATGAAGACTTTTCTATAGTAAACTCTTCTCAATAAAGACTTTTCTATAGTAAACTCTTCTCAATAAAGACTTTTCTATAGTAAACTCTTCTCAATAAAGACTTTTCTATAGAAAACTCTTCCCAATGAAGACTTTTCTATAGAAAACTCTTCTCAATGAAGACTTTTCTATAGAAAACTCTTCCCAATGAAGACTTTTCTATAGAAAACTCTTCCCAATGAAGACTTTTCTATAGAAAACTCTTCCCAATGAAGACTTTTCTATAGAAAACTCTTCACAATGAAGACTTTTCTATAGAAAACTCTTCCCAATGAAGACTTTACTATAGAAAACTCTTCCCATTGAAGACTTTTCTATAGAAAACTCTTCCCAATGAGGACTTTTCTATAGAAAACTCTTCCCAATGAAGACTTTTCTATAGAAAACTGTTCCCAATGAAGACTTTTCTATAGAAAACTCTTCCCAATGAAGACTTTTCTACAGAAAACTCTTCCCAATGAAGACTTTTCTATAGAAAACTCTTCCCAATGAAGACTTTTCTATAGAAAACTCTTCCCAATGAAGACTTTTCTATAGAAAACTCTTCCCAATGAAGACTTTTCTACAGAAAACTCTTCCCAGTGAAGACTTTTCTATAGAAAACTTTTCCCAATGAAGACTTTTCTATAGAAAACTCTTCCCAATGAAGACTTTTCTATAGAAAACTCTTCCCAATGAAGACTTTTCTATAGAAAACTCTTCCCAATGAAGACTTTTCTATAGAAAACTCTTCCCAATGAAGACTTTTCTATAGAAAACTCTTCCCAATGAAGACTTTTCTATAGAAAACTCTTCCCAATGAAGACTTTTCTATAGAAAACTCTTCCCAATGAAGACTTTTCTATAGAAAACTCTTCCCAATGAAGACTTTTCTATAGAAAACTCTTCCCAATGAAGACTTTTCTATAGAAAACTCTTCCCAATGAAGACTTTTCTATAGAAAACTCTTCCCAATGAAGACTTTTCTATAGAAAACTCTTCCCAATGAAGACTTTTCTATAGAAAACTCTTCCCACTGAAGACTTTTCTATAGAAAACTCTTCCCAATGAAGACTTTTCTATAGAAAACTCTTCCCAATGAAGACTTTTATATAGAAAACTCTTCCCACTGAAGACTTTTCTATAGAAAACTCTTCCCAATGAAGACTTTTCTATAGAAAACTCTTCCCAATGAAGACTTTTCTATAGAAAACTCTTCCCAATGAAGACTTTTCTATAGAAAATTCTTCCCAATGAAGACTTTTCTATAGAAAACTCTTCCCAATGAAGACTTTTCTATAGAAAACTCTTCCCAATGAAGACTTTTCTATAAAAAACTCTTCCCAATGAAAACTTTTCTATAGAAAACTCTTCCCAATGAAGACTTTTCCATAGAAAACTCTTCCCAATTAAGACTTTTCTATAGAAAACTCTTCCCAATGAAGACTTTTCCATAGAAAACTCTTCCCAATGAAGACTTTTCTATAGAAAACTCTTCCCAATGAAGACTTTTCTATAGAAAACTCTTCCCAATGAAGACTTTTCTATAGAAAACTCTTCCCATGGAAGACTTTTATATAGAAATCTCTTTCCAATGAAGACTTATTTTTCGCCTCATATTATAAACAACTACAATTTATATCTTTTAAAAAACTGAAGATGCTTTATCGCTACAAAATCTATGATTCACTTTTTGGTACCTTGCAAATGTTTATATATTTAGTTTAGGGCAAAGTTTTTGCTGTTTCCTAACCCGGAATGGTTTGCGTTAAATGCGAAATTATGCAAAACTAAATTGAAAAATGTTGAGGAGGCGTTTCTTGTCTAAGGGAAGACTATCGGCAATAAAAGCGTAGAAAAAAATGAAAACAATGTAATAAAATACAGAAACAAAAATCCAGCAAAAATAGAAATGGCAGCCATAAAATTAAAGCAGAAATTTAACATAAAAAATAAATTTTTTATAAAAGCCTACAAAACAACAACAACAAAGCAACAATAAACACAACCATACATTAAAAAAAAAACCTAAAGATGAGATACCTACTCACAAAAAAACCAAACAGACCCAGTAGATTAGAGATAAAAACTGCCTTCAAAACTAAAATTGTGGCTAGATAGTTAAGCAAAGTGGCTTAACTAGATAGAATCTATATCAAGATTCGCTTGTAATGATTCTATATAATAAACCAAAAACTTATCAAAGGAGGGTCAAACTATTTCACCTGCTTTCTCAAAGATATTTTACTTGACAACTACAGGGATGTTAAATCTATTATGAAGAATTTAAGCAAACACATGCGAGTGTATCTTTTTTAGTTACACACACAATCTCACATTAGACAAACAAGTGTAGATATCATAGACTATGTACCAACATCACTTTACAGAGCATTGACATATTACATTGAATTGTAGTTGTTTTTATTTTATCCTTTTGCTGTTTATTTAACCAGGTCCTTGCCTTTGTCAGTGTGTGTGTATTTGTGTGAAATGTACACAAAATATCCAAATAAACTACACACTTTTATTCATACACACACATAACAGGATATAGAAACACACACACAAACATAGATAAATATTTATATTAAAAAGTAGTTAGAAATAAAATAGAAGAAAACACAAAATTGTAAGCGGGTACTGTCTTTATTTGTCAGGGTTTTAACAAAAGTCTATTAGACTAAGGTGGCCTAAAGAGCTGCCAGATTTTGCTAATACTCTATACAAAACTTTATATAATAAAAATTATTTGACACAAACATTTTTTTTATAAATAGCTCTTTCCTGTGAAGACTTATCTATAACTTATTCCAATGAAGACTACAGAAAACTAATCCCAATAAGACTTTTTTACAGAAAACTAATTTTAATGAAGACTTTTCTATTAAAAACTCATCTATAAAAAAGTCATCCCAATGAAGACTTTTCTATATTTCTTCATATTAAAGATTTTTCTATAGAAACTCTTCCTATTGAAGATTTTTCTATAGAAAACTCTTCACATTGAAGATTTTTCTATAGAAAACTCTTCCCATTGAATATTTTTCTATAGAAAACTCTTCCCATTGATAATTTTTCTATAGAAAACTCGTCCCATTGAAGATTTTTCTATAGGAAACTCTTCCTATTAAAGATTTTTCTATATAAAACTCTTCCCATTAAAGATTTTTTATAGAGAACTCCTCCTCTTGAAAATTTTTCTGATTTGAAAACTCTTCGTACTGAAGATTTTTCTATATAAAACTCTTCCCATTGAAGATTTTTATATAGAAAACTCTTCCCATTGAAAAGTTTTCTATAGAAAACTCTTCCCATTGAAGACTTTTCCATAGAAAACTCTTCAATAGGAGGGTTGGAGAGTTTTTTGAAGGTTTTTCTGTAGAAAACTCTTCCCATTGAAGATTTTTCTACAGAAAACTCTTACCATTGAAGATTTTTCTATAGAAAACTCTTACCATTGAAGATTTTCCTATAGAAAATTCTTGCCATTGAAGACTTTTCTATAGAAAATTTTTCCCATTGAAATTTTTTTATAGAAAACTCTTGCCATTGATAAGTTTTCTATATAAAACTCTTCCCATTGAAGATTTTTCTGTAGAAAACTCTTGTCATTGAGATTTTTCTGTAGAAAACTCTTCTCATTGAAGATTTTTCTATAGAAAACTCTTCCCATTGAAGATTTTTCTATAGAAAACTTTTCCCTTTGAAGATTTTTCTATAGAAATCTCTTCCCATTGAAGATTTTTTTTAATAGAAAACTCTTCCCATTGAAGATTTTTCTATAGAAAACTCTTCCCATTGAAGATTTTTCTATAGAAAACTCTTCCCATTGATAATTTTTCTATAGAAAACTCGTCCAATTGAAGATTTTTCTATAGGAAACTCTTCCTATTAAAGATTTTTCTATATAAAACTCTTCCCATTAAAGATTTTTTTATAGAGAACTCCTCCTCTTGAAAATTTTTCTGTAGAAAACCCTTTCTATTGAAGACTTTTCTATAGAAAACTCTTCCCACTGAAGATTTTTCCATTCTCTTCCCATTAAGGACTTTTCTATAGAAAACTCTTCCCATTGAACACTTTTCTACAGAACACTTTTCGCATTGAAGATTTTCATATAGAAACACTTAAAACTGAAGAGTTTTTTATATCAAACTCTTCTTTATCGTAGAATACTATAAGGTTGCGTATGAGTGAAATTTCAATCCACGATTTTTATATATATCATACGCCACGTAATAATTTTGGTTCTACTTACAAGTCAAAAATATTTCATTTATTCTTTTATTTTTCTTATCATTTACAGTTTTGCAATTAAATTGATGTTAACATAACGAGACCGTAACAAAAGGCAGCTAAACATTTACACAAGTATCCTTTAAAGACAAAATATTACAGGTAAGAAATTTGTTATCTTATTCAAGAAATCTGGTATCCTTTTATTTGTAGAGGACATTCCATTTAGTTTGATCATTCTAACAATTGTTTAACTAAAAACAAAGTGGAAGAACTTAACAAATGAAAACAGAAACGAAAACATTTAAACTTTCTTCGTTTATATTATAAATATACATTTGTGTATGTATATGTAATATATGAGTATTTTTACATACTAGTGTAAAAGTGTGTATGTCTATGTTCGAGTATAGGAGAGAGTTAGAATTTCATGTGTAGATATTATCAAAGTTGTTTACATTGACAATGAAAATGTGTTTTTCTTGTAATTTAGTTTTTCTTTCTTGTTTTCTAATTTTATCTTAGTTTTTTAAGTTTTTTTATATTAGTTTCTGAGTTTAATTTTTCTTAGTAAAGATATTTTTAACATCTCTGAGACTTCCTCGATTTAAAGGCTTTAATACTAAAATGTAGCATTTTGCGAAAAACCGAAAAAACTAATTTATTTTGTTTCTGGTTCTGTAAAACGCATTTTTAAAAGTTTTTTTAAACAAATAATCCTTGAATAAAGGACCTTTTTCTTAAGTGTCTTTGTAGAATTTATATAAAAAATGTAATTTATTAGCTTAGTTAGGCGGTAAATTATAAAGAAAGCAAAACTCTTAGGCTAATTGGAAAATTTTAAATACTACCAAGACTTTGACAATGAAAAAGGCGAAGGACCAAATAAGGGATATGTAAGCAAATGCTTTAAAAGTAAGACAACTCTTCTGTGTAATAAATGTTTCCATAGAAAATTGTTTCTATAGGAAAGAAAAGTTATAGGTGGAAAGAGTTTTCTATAGAGAAGTTGTCAATTGGAAGAGTTTTCTATAGAAAAGTTGTCAATGGAAAGAGTTTTTTATAGAAAAGTTGTCAATGGGAAGAGTTTTCTATAAAAAAGTTGCCAATGGGAAAAGTTTTCTATAGAAAAGTTGTCGGTGGGAAGAGTTTTCTATAGAAAAGTTGTCGGTGGGAAGAATTTTCTATAGAAAAGTTGTCGGTGGGAAGAGTTTTCTATAGAAAAGTTGTCGGTGGGAAGAGTTTTCTATAGAAAAGTTGTCGGTGGGAAGAGTTTTCTATAGAAAAGTTGTCGGTGGGAAGAGTTTTCTATAGAAAAGTTGTCGGTGGGAAGAGTTTTGTATAGAAAAGTTGTCGGTGGGAAGAGTTTTCTATAGAAAAGCTGTCGGTGGGAAGAGTTTTCCGTAGAAATGTTATCAATGGGATTAGATTTCTATAGAAAAGTTATCAATGGAATTAGTTTTTATAGAAAAGCTTTCAATTGGATTAGTTATTTATAGAAAAGTTGTCAATGGGAAGAGTTTTCTATAGAAAAGTTGTCAATGGGAAGAGTTTTCTATAGAAAAGTTGTCAATGGGAAGAGTTTTCTATAGAAAAGTTGACAATGGGAAGAGTTTTCTATAGAAAAGTTGTCAATGGAAAGAGTTTTCTATAGAAAGGTTGTTGGTGGGAAGAGTTTTCTTAAGAAAAGTTATCGTTAGGATGAGTTTTATATAGAAAAGTTGTAGGTGGGATGAGTTATCTATAGAAAAGTTGTATGTGGGATGACTTTTTTTAATAAAAGTAGTCACTGGAATGAATTTTCTATAGAAAAGTAAGCGCTTGGATGACTTTTCTATAAAAAATTGTCTATATAATGACTTTTCTAAGAAAAGTTGTTATACAAATGTGAGTATAAAGCTTTAATTAGTAGTAGTTTTCTATGTTAACTTTAAAGTGGGAAGAGACTTCAAGCAAATATCAAAGTATTTTGCTTGCCAAGCTCCGTCCATCTGTCTTCTGGAAACTCCCCAAATGCTCCTTTCTATTTTTGTCAAATTAAAAAAAATCCAAAAAAACAAATTGATATGCAAATTTTTTCAATTTAATTTTACTGAAACAAAAAACAAATCTCTAGCAAATTGTGAGTTTTTATTGAAAAGTTTTTATATCTACAAACTTAATATTATGGACTTAGGGGAATAGCCTCAACAAATTGTTGTTTTTTTTATTTTTTAAGAAAAAAAGGAGTTTATGTTAAAAGGTGCCAAAAAGTTTTGCCAAAAACTTTAAATTTATCTTGGACTTCGTTTTCAGTTAAACACGATTTTTTCTTTATTCTTGAAGTTTACCTAGAAAATGAATATTAAATGTAAACAAATATTCTACGAAAATATTTAGAGCTGTAGGAAAACAAAGTCTAAAAAGTGTAAATAAAAAATTTGGATTGTCATGAATAAACAGAAAACAACTGCAGAGGATATGAAAAAATTCGAGGTAGTAGTTTTGTCATAGCAAATGACTTGACAAGTAGTTACAGATAGTTTGGAAAATATTTTGAATAGATTTCTTGGAGTTTTTTTTAATAAATAATTTTGTAAGTTATTGCTGAGGAGTTCATAAGGTAGAAAAAATATTTTGTCTCTTAAGAATTTTAAAATAATGAGCAATTTAACAAGAAACGTGACTTATCCCTTAATTAGAATTCAACAAAATTTTTAACTAAATTCAGGAATCCAAGTTAAAATTTTTCCTCTAAAGGGAAGATTTTTCTATAGAAAAATATTTTTAACAAAAATTTTTCTATAGAAAAATATTTTTAACAAAAATTTTTTTATAGAAAAATATTTTTAACAAAAATTTTTCTATAGAAAAATATTTTTAACAAAAATTTTTCTATAGAAAAATAATTTTAACAAAAATTTTTCTATAGAAAAATATTTTTAACAAAAATTTTTCTATAGAAAAATATTTTTAACAAAAATTTTTCTATAGAAAAATATTTTTAACAAAAATTTTTCTATAGAAAAATATTTTTAACAAAAATTTTTCTATAGAAAAATATTTTTAACAAAAATTTTTCTATAGAAAAATATTTTTAACAAAAATTTTTCTATAGAAAAATATTTTTAACAAAAATTTTTCTATAGAAAAATATTTTTAACAAAAATTTTTCTATAGAAAAATATTTTTAACAAAAATTTTTCTATAGAAAAATATTTTTAACAAAACTTTTTCTATAGAAAAATATTTTTAACAAAAATTTTTCTATAGAAAAATACTTTTAACTAAAATTTTTCTATAGAAAAATATTTTTAACAAAAAATTTTCTATAGAAAAATATTTTTAACAAAAATTTTTCTATAGAAAAATATTTTTAACAAAAATTTTTCTATAGAAAAATATTTTTAACAAAAATTTTTCTATAGAAAAATATTTTTAACAAAAATTTTTCTATAGAAAAATATTTTTAACAAAAATTTTTCTATAGTAAAATATTTTTAACAAAAATTTTTCTATAGAAAAATATTTTTAACAAAAATTTTTCTATAGAAAAATATTTTTAACAAAAATTTTTCTATAGAAAAATATTTTTAACAAAAATTTTTCTATAGAAAAATATTTTTAGCAAAAATTTTTCTATAGAAAAATATTTTAAACAAAAATTTTTCTATAGAAAAATATTTTAAACAAAAATTTTTCTATAGAAAAATATTTTTAACAAAAATTTTTCTATAGAAAAATATTTTTAACAAAAATTTTTCTATAGAAAAATATTTTTAACAAAAATTTTTCTATAGAAAAATATTTTTAACAAAAATTTTTCTATAGAAAAATATTTTTAACAAAAATTTTTCTATAGAAAAATATTTTTAACAAAAATTTTTCTATAGAAAAATATTTTTAACAAAAATTTTTCTATAGAAAAATATTTTTAACAAAAATTTTTCTATAGAAAAATATTTTTAACAAAAATTTTTCTATAGAAAAATATTTTGAACAAAAATTTTTCTATAGAAAAATATTTTAAACAAAAATTTTTCTATAGAAAAATATTTTTAACAAAAATTTTTCTATAGAAAAATATTTTTAACAAAAATTTTTCTATAGAAAAATATTTTTAACAAAAATTTTTCTATAGAAAAATATTTTTAACAAAAATTTTTCTATAGAAAAATATTTTTAACAAAAATTTTTCTATAGAAAAATATTTTTAACAAAAATTTTTCTATAGAAAAATATTTTTAACAAAAATTTTTCTATAGAAAAATATTTTTAACAAACATTTTTCTATAGAAAAATATTTTTAACAAAAATTTTTCTATAGAAAAATATTTTTAACAAAAATTTTTCTATAGAAAAATATTTTTAACAAAAATTTTTCTATAGAAAAATATTTTTAGCATTTCCCTATAGAAAAGTACTTTTAGCAAAAATTTGTCTATAGAAAATTCTGCCCAAAAACTGAAAATTTTTCTACAGAAATTTTTTTGGATATTAGAATATTCTTTCATAAAAAAGAGAAGTCCTTTGCTTTTTTTATGATCCTTATAAGTTTGTGTACTTTTAAATCTTTTTATAACAAATGTATTTACAAATTACCATTTCATTCAACTGCTTCCTTTTAAACAAATCTAAAGAAATTATTTTATAAATTTGTTGGTTGTTGTTAATACTGCAACAAAATGTTGCCTTTATTATATTCCGAACTCTTTCACTCCCTCCAAAATAATGTTGGCAATAAAATCCTTTGAGTCCTGTTAAACAATTTCATGGGTATAAGCATTTCGTTATGATTTAATTTCTTTTTATTCTTGTAAAAGAATTTCCTTTTTAGCTTGTTAATAAAATTATTTTCATTAAAGAGTGAAAAAAAATAATGGAAAAACGGATTAAAGCTTTAACTTTGGAGCAAATGCTAGAATCTACTTGAAAGAAAATTTTATATTTATGAAAACATTTAAATACTTATATAAAAATAGAAAAATATGCAGGAAACAACAAAAAAGCCAACTGTATGTAAATTGTTAAAACGTTATAAATTCCAAACACTCAAAAACATAAAAATCCTTTTGGAATACACTCGTACCAGTACCACTCGTGCATACACAATACTTAAAACTACACTTTGCTCCACTCAACTATACAGCCGAGCTACGCCCACTTCACTCCCAACACTCCCTCTTGCTCCAGTGCTTAAATCTACAAACTCTTAACTTTTGTTTATCCCATCCCATAACCGAGAAGGAACTTAAACTGGGAACTTAGTGCAGCAGACTTTAAATATAATTTTATTTAAAAAAAAAACAGAATTACGTCCTGCCGCAACAAAATTCAACGCTGAAGTATCAGAAAAATTATGCATAATCGATTTAGAGCAGCTGTCGTTGGCAGTGAACTAAGAAATATAATATCTATAGATGCTAAAATACTTACTTGCATCGACTAACTAATAACAGAAAGAACGAATAAATATTTTTCCTTTGGGTTTTTATATTTCCATATTTCCTCTTTTTTTACATAAATCAAGGATAAACAAGCCCGTGTTTGGAGCTTCTTTAAATGTGTTTAAGTGTTTGATTTTATGAGAGTATGAGTAGTGTCTGGGTTTGTTGGTATTTGTATGTGTGTGTGAGATATTTCAATGGCAGGAAAGGCTATAAACTGCCCATCATAGAATGTTGAGGAAATTGCAAAAAATAAAGGAAGAAAGTATCTTAAAGTTAAGAGTGAGAACTTGTTATGGCAAACGGTTTATAATAATTCTTAAAAACTTTACTTTAGAATGTGAAGTCTTAAGAAGCAATACTTATTGTATAGAAAAGGGTCTTACAATCATTGTATACACATTTTTTTCTATAAAACATTTGTAAATTAGAAACATATTTCTATATAAAGCATATTTCTATATGTAGCATTTTTGACCTTAGTGGTGAAGGCTATCGTATAGTCGGCCTTGACCGACAATAGCACTTTCGTACTTGTTTTTACAGAAAGTCTGTACAGACGGATGTCCATATTTTCTATAGCAAATCTATACGGATGGAAATGTTTTATATAAAATCCGTACAGGAAGAAAATATTTTGTATCGACACTCTGTACTAACGGACGGACAAATTTCTATTGAAAGTCTGGACAAATTTGATATAAATGTTTTATATAAAATCCACATGGACGGACGAACAAATTTGCTATAGAAAAACTGTACAGACGGATGTACATTAGGGCGTCTCGAAAAAATAAAGTTCGCCGTCCACCATCGAATATAAAGCATTGCTATGAGGTAGTTTCGAAAATTTTTTTTTTAATTTTTTTCGTTGCACATTGGGGTCGCCAAAATACATTTTTCGTTATATCTTCGCCATTTATAGTCGGATCTCGAAGTGTGATATATCGATGTTTTTGTCCCGAGGAGGCCAACATTTTTCTTTAATAGTCATTATTCTCAGGTATCCGGTTCTAGTATTTATCTATCAGACCCCTGTTCCTACCACCCTAATGTACCACCCTAATATCAGAAAATTAAAGCTCTTAAAAAATCGTTAAACTTTTACTAAGGAAGTTTTTCGATTTTTCAAACCGATCTATTACAAACAAGGAATTTCTTATTTTGCCGCACATAGGGATCGCCAAAATACATTTTTCGTTATATCTTCGCCATTTACTGTCGGATCTTAAAGTGTAATATATCGATGTTTTTGTCTAACGAAGGCCAATGTTTTGCGATATTAATCATTGACCTTAAATACATTCTTCTACATAGTACCCACCCAAGATATCTTAACTCATACAACAAGAATTATAAAAATTTAAAATCTTTTAATCAATTATGTTTTAAAAAGACTCAAGTTTGCTGTATTTTTGAGGGCTCTCAAGTTCTGAAAAAATGTGGCCCATGCGTTGCTCACCAGTGACAGCCATGGCAGATTAATGTACTACATGAATAAAACGTTCAGTGTTTTGTTAAAGGCATCGATAAGCTGTGAAAATAATTAAGTTTAGTAAATAAAAGTATCAACAGAAAGTATTTTTCTTATGTTACCTGGTATTTCGATTACATCTTTGGAAAACTGTAATGCTTCCAGCAGTTCTTGCATTAAGAATTGCAAGCATGGCGGCTCAGTCAAAAAAATTCTGAAATTGTGGACCGGGTGAAAAAAGTAAACGATCTATGGGCAGACGAAGCATTTGTTGAACGTCATCCGGCAATTGATGAACCCAAGATAAATCATCTATTGGAATTGCTTGAGGTTGGATTTCACAAGAACCAACCTTTAATAGTTTATAACGATTAAATGTTATACAGACACAGACGAAATTCAAACAATTACTTCGTGTATAAAACGAACAGCAAGACAAACTAAGAGACTGTTTGGGTATTTACACTGTGAATTTTTACATGCTATTTTTTCATCATTTTAAATAAATACTAGAACGGATATCTGAGATCAATGATTATAATAATTATTATCAAAAAAAAAAAGTACTAAAAGAATGTACTTGAGGTTAATTATTATAAAACTAAACTTAATTATTTTCACAGCTTATCGATGCCTTTAACAAAACACTGAACGTTTTGTTCATGTAGTATATTAATCTGCCATGGCTGTCACTGGTGTGCAACGCATGGGCCACATTTTTTCAGAACTTGAGAGCCCTCCAAAATACAGCAAACTTGAGTCTTTTCAAAACATAATTGATTAAAAGATTTTAAGTTTTTATAATTCTTGTTGTATGAGTTAAGATATCTTGGGTAGGTACTATGTAGAAGAATGTATTTAAGGTCAATGATTAACATCGCAAAACACTGGCCTTCGTTAGACAAAAACATCGATATATTACACTTTAAGATCCGACAGTAAATGGCGAAGATATAACGAAAAATGTATTTTGGCGATCCCTATGTGCGGCAAAATAAGAAATTCCTTGTTTGTAATAGATCGGTTTGAAAAATTGAAAAACTTCCTTAGTAAAAGTTTAACGATTTTTTAAGAGCTTTAATTTTCTGATATTAGGGTGGTACATTAGGGTGGTAGGAACAGGGGTCTGATAGATAAATACTAGAACCGGATACCTGAGAATAATGACTATTAAAGAAAAATGTTGGCCTCCTCGGGACAAAAACATCGATATATCATACTTCGAGATCCGACTGTATATGCCGAAGATATAACGAAAAATGTATTTTGGCGACCCCAATGTGCAACGAAAAAAATTAAAAAAATATTTTTCGAAACTACCTCATAGCAATGCTTTATATTCGATGGTGTACGGCGAACTTTATTTTTTCCCCATATAAGTCGAGACGCTCTAATGTATATATATATTTTCTATTGCAAATCTATACGGTCTAATATAACAACCAAAGTTAAGGTCAAATGCCAATCATATTTTAGAATTTCATACGCTTTGATCTTGTGCTATAGAAAAACTTCAGTGAAGAGTTTTCTATAGAAAGAGCTTTAGTGGGAAGAGTTTTCCATAGAAAAAACTTCAGTGGGAAGAGTTTTCTATAGAAAAAAACTTCAGTGGGAAGAGTTTTCTATAGAAAAAACTTCAGTGGGAAGAGTTTTCTATAGAAAAAACTTCAGTGGGAAGAGTTTTCTATAGAAAAAACTTTAGTGGGAAGAGTTTTCTATAGAAAAAACTTCAGTGGGAAGAGTTTTCTATAGAAAAAACTTCAGTGGGAAAAGTTTTCTATAGAAAAAACTTCAGTGGGAAGAGTTTTCTATAGAAAAAACTTCAGTGGGAAGAGTTTTCTATAGAAAAAACTTCAGTGGGAAAAGTTTTCTATAGAAAAAACTTCAGTGGGAAGAGTTTTCTATAGAAAACACTTCAGTGGAAAGAGTTTTCTGTAGAAAAAACTTCAGTGCGAAAAGTTTTCTATAGAAAAAACTTCAGTGGGAAGAGTTTTCTATAGAAAAAACTTCAGTGGTAAGAGTTTCTTTAGAAAAAACTTCAGTGGGAAGAGTTTTCTATTGAAAAATCTTCAATGGGAAGAGTTTTCTATAGAAAAAACTTCAGTGGGAAGAGTTTTCTATAGAAAAAACTTCAGTGGGAAGAGTTTTCTATTGAAAAATCTTCAATGGGAAGAGTTTTCTATAGAAAAAACTCCTGTGGGAAAAGCTTTCTATAGAAATAAAGTTGTGTATAGAAAACTCTTCAATGGGATGAGTTGTCTATAGAAAACTCTTCAACGGGATGAGTTGTCTATAAAAAACTATTCAATGGGATGAGTTGTCTATAGAAAATTCTTCAGTTGGAATGAGTCTTCTATAGAAAACTCTTCAGTTGGAAAGAGTTTTCTATAGAAAACTCTTTATTGGGAAGAGTTTTCTATAGAAAACTCTTTATTGGGAAGAGTTTTCTATAGAAAACTCTTTATTGGGAAGAGTTTTCTATAGAAAACTCTTTATTGGAAAGAGTTTTTTATAGAAAACTTTTTATTGGGAAGAGTTTTCTATAGAAAACTCTTTATTGGGTAGAGTTTTCTATAGAAAACTCTTTATTGGAAAGAGTTTTCTATAGAAAACTCTTTATTGGGAAGAGTTTTCTATAGAAAATTCTTTATTGGAAAGAGTTTTCTATAGAAAACTCTTTATTGGGAAGAGTTTTCTATAGAAAACTCTTTATTGGGAAGAGTTTTCTATAGAAAATCGCAAAACATTCTTTTTGGCACGAAATTCAATATAATTTATCAAATACTTAATAATAATGACAGATTTTAACCCTCCGAAATACCATATTTTTTATTATTGACCCAAACCATAGGAAATAGTTATGCCACAATTTGCCTAAATAGACCTTATGGACTTGAAGTTATACCCAATATATAGAATTTTCTCATACAGAAAACTTTTACTTTTGAAGTCTTCTTAATATACATATTTTTACATTAAAGTTACTTTAATAGTTAAATCTTTTCACGAAGTACATATTTGTATCTATATTGTGTACTGTCATATCAATCTTTTAGTTTTACTGTACGAATACTTAATATATAATTCATAAATAACACTCATACGTTCTGGTGTCTTTTTAAAAATCCCCGACTATAGACATTTTGTACGAACAAAAAATGGTAAACATTTATTTTAAGTAAATGTTTGTAAAATGTAATATTTCCTTCAGAAACTTTGTTTAGTTTAGTCTAAATATTTATTTTCTTCTTCTAAAAGATGTTTATGCATTTTACATAAATTTATCGCAGCTCCATGACATTTATGAAACCATCCATCCCCAATGACATGTGTCGTCTTCTTCTTCATCTAAGAGGCGACTGTTTACCTTAAACTTAAACAAATTGTTGACACATACACAAACACACACAAACAGTTTTCACGTCGTTGTTGTCATAAGTACACAATTTTCTTTTCTAAGAAAACTGCAAAGTTTTTCAGTAAATAACTAAGAGGAATTGCCCTGATGTGTGATTTATTTTGGTATTTTCCCCAACACATACAAAAAAAAAATAAAGGAACTAGTACTTTTTGCTGCTGGGAAAGAAGAGAAAAGAAAACTTTATCATTGATATGGAAGACATTAATCTTAAGATCTTTTGGCAATATGAATCCATATAAATTATGTATTAGAACAAATACCTCAAAAGGTTGTTGACGCTGGAATAAAAAAATACAATTTAGGGAAAAAATGCTTAAAGCGAAAAGTTTATTAAAAGTTTTTAAATTTCACGAGGACAAAATGAAAATTTTTTGGTAACCAAAATTTACTAAATAATTCATCACAAAATGTTAAAAACTCTTTAATTGTTATTTTCAAACAATTTAAATATTTAACCACTATTTAAATCCTACTAAAATCGCATAAAAACTCTATTTATTCAAATGTGAATTAAAATTGAAAATTATCCTCTTTTTTGTTGCTGTTTTATTATCTGCTGGCGCATGAAATCATTTAAAACTTTTGTATGCAAATATTTTGTATAAAATTCAATTTAAAATTTCTATAAAACTTTGTATTTGCAGCCAAAAATGAATTAATTAAAATGTTGGATTACAACAATTGTCTAAAATAGATAAAAAAAAAAACGAAAATAGAAAACAAGTGTTTTTTGCCTTTATCTAAAGTTTATTGTAAATATTTGTTAAATTAGAAATACTAGAACGAGTATCGGTGAAAACAAATAAAACAAAAATAATTGAAAATTATTATGTTCTATCAAAGTTGGGCTAATAACAAATCGGGATTTGTTTTACGAAAATAAACATTTCACAAAATAAAATATTTTTTCTGTTAAAAGGTAAAAAATATTATAAGGGGAGTTCATAAAAAGATGGAATCGCTTTTCTATCGAATATATTTAGCCACTAACTCTATAGATAAGTCTTCCGTGGGAGGAGTTTTAAATAGAAAAGTCTACTGTGGCAAGAGTTTTCTATAAAAAAGTTTTCGGTGGGAAGAGTTTTATATAGAAAAGTCTTCAATGGGAAGAGTTTTCTATAGAAAAGTCTTCAGTGGAAAGAGTTTTCTATAGAAAAGTCTTCAGTGGAAAGAGTTTTCTATAGAAAAGTCTTCAGTGGGAAGAGATTTCTATAGCAAAGTCTTCAGTGGAAAGAGTTTTCTATAGAAAAGTCTTCAGTGGAATGAGTTTTCTATAGAAAAGTCTTCAGTGGAAAGAGTTTTCTATAGAAAAGTCTTCAGTGGAATGAGTTTTTTATATAAAAGTCTTCAGTAAGAAGAGTTTTCAACAGAAAAGTCTTCATTGGGAAGAGTTATCTATAGAAAAGTACCCAATAAAAAGATTTTTCTATAGAAAAATCTTCAGTAAGAAGACTTTCTATAGAAAAGTTCCCAGCAAAAACTTCTGTGGAAGAGTTTTCTATAGAAAAGTCTTCTGTGGGAAGAGTTTTCTATAGAAAAGTCTTCTGTGGGAAGAGTTTTCTATAGAAAAGTCTTCTGTGGGAAGAGTTTTCTATAGAAAAATCTTCTGTGGGAAGAGTTTTCTATGGAAAAGTCTTCTGTGGGAAGAGTTTTCTATAGAAAAGTCTTCTGTGGGAAGAGTTTTCTATAGAAAAGTCTTCTGTGGGAAGAGTTTTCTATAGAAAAGTCTTCTGTTGGAAGAGTTTTCTATAGAAAAGTCTTCTGTGGGAAGAGTTTTCTATAAAAAGTCTTCTGTGGGAAAAGTTTTCTTTAGAAAAGTCTTCTGTGGGAAGAGTTTTCTATAGAAAAGTTTTCTGTGGGAAGAGTTTTCTATAGAAAAGTTTTCTGTGGGAAGAGTTTTCTATATAAAAGTCTTCTGTGGGAAGAGTTTTCTATAGAAAAGTCTTCTGTGGGAAGAGTTTTCTATAGAAAAGTCTTCCGTAGGAAGGGCTTTCTATTAATTTGTTAATTTATAATTCATTGTTAGATATTCATATCCATAAAAGGCTTATAAAATAATTTACATTTTCCATTTTCAATTTCGATTAGTGCCTTTGAAGTTCTGAAATTTGAGGCCAAATATATAGAAGGCTTAAACTCGTTGTTGCATTGTCTCACCAATATTTGTTATATTAATTTTTCGTGTTAAATAATTTCGATTGTCAATAAATTTGACATGTGAAAACATGAATTTTAATTGTTACAATAAATGTTTAAAAATTCATGATTTTGGGATGATACTTTTCATATTAAATAATTCATTTGCGGAGTTATTTAACTACAATTGAAATATTGTATTTTATTTTCGTATGATTGAAAAAATATGTTCAAATTGAAAATTAAAGTGAATGATAGTTTTGAAGATAATTGAAGGGAAAATTAGTAACACGTAAAATAAAATAAATAGATACAAATTGAAAGTATGAAAATATTGAAAATTTTTCTATAGAAAAATCTTCCTATTGAAAATTTTTCTACACAAAGATCTTCTTATTGAAAATTTTTCTATAGAAAATTTTTCTATAGAAAAATCTTCCTATTGAAAATTTTTCTATAGAAAAATCTTCCTATTGAAAATTTTTCTATAGAAAAATCTTCCTATTGAAAATTTTTCTATAGAAAAATCTTCCTATTGAAAATTTTTCTATAGAAAAATCTTCCTTTTGAAGTTTTTTCTATAGAAAAATCTTCCTATTGAAAAATTTTCTATAGAAAAATCTTCCTATTGAAAATTTTTCTATAGAAAAATCTTCCTATTGAAAATTTTTTTATAGAAAATTCTTCCTATTGAAAATTTTTCTATTGAAAAATCTTCCTATTGATAATTTTTCTATAGAAAAATCTTCCTTTTGAAGTTTTTTCTATAGAAAAATCTTCCTATTGAAAAATTTTCTATAGAAAAATCTTCCTATTGAAAATTTTTCTATAGAAAAATCTTCCTATTGAAAATTTTTCTACACAAAGATCTTCCTATTGAAAATTTTTCTATAGAAAATTTTTCTATAGAAAAATCTTCCTATTGAAAATTTTTCTATAGAAAAATCTTCCTATTGAAAATTTTTCTATAGAAAAATCTTCCTATTGAAAATTTTTCTATAGAAAAATCTAGGAAGATTTGAAGTTTTTTCTATAGAAAAATCTTCCTATTAAAAATTTTCTATAGAAAAATCTTCCTATTGAAAATTTTTCTATAGAAAAATCTTCCTATTGAAAATTTTTTTATAGAAAATTCTTCCTATTGAAAATTTTTCTATAGAAAAATCTTTCTTTTGAAAATTTTTCTCTAGAAAAATCTTCCTTTTGAAAAATTTTCTATAGACAAATCTTCCTTTTTAAGTTTTTTTATAGAAAAATCTTTCTTTTGAAGTTTTTTCTATAGAAAAATCTTCCTTTTGAAGTTTTTTCTATAGAAGAATCTTCCTTTTGAAGTTTTTTCTATAGAAAAATCTTCCTTTTGAAGTTTTTTCTATAGAAAAATCTTCCTTTTGAAGTTTTTTCTATAGAAAAATCTTCCTTTTGAAGTTTTTTCTATAGAAAAATCTCCCTTTTGAAGATTTTCTATAGAAAAATCTTCTTTTTGAAGTTTTTTCTATAGAAAAATCTTCTTTTTGAAGTTTTTTCTATAGAAAAATCTTCCTTTTGAAGTTTTTTCTATAGAAAAATCTCCCTTTTGAAGATTTTCTATAGAAAAATCTTCTTTTTGAAGTTTTTTCTATAGAAAAATCTTCCTATTGAAGTTATTTCTGTAGAAAAATCTAAATATTGAAGATTTTTCTATAGAAAGATCTTCCTTTTGAAGTTTTTCTATAGACAAATCTTCTTTTTGAAGTTTTTTCTATAGAAAAATCTTCCTTTTGAAGTTTTTTCTATAGAAAAATCTTCCTTTTGAAGTTTTTTCTATAGAAAAATCTTCCTTTTGAAGTTTTTTCTATAGAAAGATCTTCCTTTTGAAGTTTTTTCTATAGAAAAATCTTCCTTTTGAAGTTTTTTCTATAGAAAGATCTTCCTTTTGAAGTTTTTTCTATAGAAAAATCTTCTTTTTGAAGTTTTTTCTATAGAAAAATCTTCCTGTTGAAATTTTTCTATAGAAAAATCTTCCTGTTGAAATTCTTCTATAGAAAAATCTTCCTATTGAAGTTTTTTCTATAGAAAAATCTTAAAATTTTTTCTATATAAAAATCTTCTTTTTGAAGTTTTTTCTATAGAAAAATCTTCCTTTAGAAGTTTTTTCTATAGAAAAATCTTCCTTTTGAAGTTTTTTCCTATAAAAAAATCTTCCTTTTGAAGTTTTTTCTATAGAAAAATCTTCTTTTTGAAGCTTTTTCTATAGAAAAATCTTCCTGTTGAAATTTTTCTATAGAAAAATCTTCCTATTGAAGTTTTTTCTATAGAAAAATCTTAAAATTTTTTGTATAGAAAAATCTTCCTTTTGATGTCTTTTCTATAGAAAAATCTTCCTTTTGAAGTTTTTTCTATAGAAAAATTTTCATTTGCTAGATTTTTTGTAATAGAAAAAATGTATAAAAACTGTTATATTTTGATTATTAATATTTTGCAATCTCTGAAATTTAACATTCCAGCCTTTGTTTAAATATTATGACCTATTTCTTGTGTATTTTTAGTTTTTGTTAAAGAACCTTAAAACCCTAAGTCTTCTTCTATAGAAAATCTGTGTTACAATGAATTCCAGCAGAAATTACAAATATTTGCTGTTGCATGGATTTGAACAAAATTAAAACACCAACACAACAAAACCATAAACTGCAACAAAGAAGTACAAATGAATCTGGGAAAAAACGAACTAAAACCAACCAAACAACCGACAACTGACTTTTGATACCAACGAACGACACTTTTTAACACCACAAAATGCTGATGTTGTTGGTTTTCCTTTGCGGCTGTTGTAATTGTCTGCCTGTAGTTGTTGCAAGTATTGTCTCACCAATACTAGAAAAAATATCTCTATTTGTGTTCGTGTGATTTGTTTGTAGTTAACAAAAGTGGCTTTTGGTTAAGGAGTTCTAAAGCAAAACAAAAAACAAGAAATTCTTGTAAACTCATATTGTTTTAGTTTAAAGTTTAAGATATTTCCTTAGGACTTAAGTAATATCCTTTCCTATTTGTCACTTTGTTGGATTACTATCTCTGGTATTCTTGTTTAAATAATGAAATATTTGTGTATTTTAAACTAAAAACTGTCACACATGGAAAATTGTTGTTTTTTTCTTTTCTACCTTGTTTTTTACAATTTTAACAAAAAAGTAAATCTTTAGATAAAAAAAAACTGAAATACAATAGAATTCTTTTAAAAGAAAAAATCCATATAAAAAACCCAACTTTGTCTATTGTTCATGAAAAAAAAATTGCAATCACACTCACACATTCTTACATGACCATTTTGTATGCATGTGAGTGAGTTAAAGGAAAATAATTTAAATAGAAAGAAAAAAACGAAAAGCGTATCTAAAATGGAAAATTCTTTTTCATATTTACATGTCGGTTAGAGGAGAGACAGACAGACCGACCGAGAGACAGACAGACACAATATTTAAAAGAGCATGAAATATATACCGGAAGTGATAGCGACATCATTGTGGCTTTTGTCTAAAAACCATTATGTTGGTTTTTTCTAGTTGCTTTTTTTTCTGTTTGATTTCCACGTTTGTATTTGTGAATGCATTTTCTATGACAAATACTAAAAAGATTACTAATTCAGCAAAATTTGTATGGTTTTGGAATTGAGGTTTTTTAAACTTTAAAAGCTTAGAGCTTTCTATAGAAAAAGATACTTTGAGAAGTATTACAAATTTCAGTATGAATAGTTTTCTATATAGAAATAACTTCAATAGGAAGAGTCTTCAATAGAAAACCTTCAACAAGAAGATTTTTCTATAGAAAAAACTTAAATAAGAAGATTTTTCTATAGAAAAAACTTCAATAGGAAGATTTTTCTATAGAAAAATGTTCAATAGAAAGATTTTTCTATAGAAAAATTTTCAATAAGAAGATTTTTCTATAGAAAAAACTTCAATAGGAAGATTTTTCTATAAAAAAAACTTCAATAGGAAAATTTTTCTTTAGAAAAACTTCAAAAGGAAGATTTTTCTATAGAAAAAACTTCAAAAGGAAGATTTTTTTATAGAAAAAACTTCAAAAGGAAGATTTTTCTATAAAAAAAAACTTCAAAAAGAAGATTTTACTATAGAAAAAACTTCAAAAGGAAGATTTTTCTATAGAAAAAACTTCAAAAGAAAGATTTTTCTATAGAAAAAACTTCAAAAGAAGACTTTTCTATAGAAAAAACTTCAAAAGGAAGATTTTTCAATAGAAAAAACTTCAAAAGGAAGATTTTTCTATAGAAAAAACTTCAAAAGGAAGATTTTTCTATAGAAAAAACTTCAAAAGGAAGATTTTTCTACAGAAAAAACTTCAAAAGGAAGATTTTTCTATAGAAAAAACTTCAAAAGGAAGATTTTTCTATAGAAAAGACTTCAAAAGGAAGATTTTTCTATAGAAAAGACTTCAAAAGGAAGATTTTTTTATAGAAAAAACTTCAAAAGGAAGATTTTTCTATAAAAAAAAACTTCAAAAAGAAGATTTTACTATAGAAAAAACTTCAAAAGGAAGATTTTTCTATAGAAAAAACTTCAAAAGAAAGATTTTTCTATAGAAAAAACTTCAAAAGAAGACTTTTCTATAGAAAAAACTTCAAAAGGAAGATTTTTCAATAGAAAAAACTTCAAAAGGAAGATTTTTCTATAGAAAAAACTTCAAAGAGAAGATTTTTCTATAGAAAAAACTTCAAAACGAAGATTTTTCTATAGAAAAAACTTCAAAAGGAAGATTTTTCTATAGAAAAGACTTCAAAAGGAAGATTTTTCTATAGAAAAGACTTCAAAAGGAAGATTTTTCTATAGAAAAAACTTCAAAAGGAAGATTTTTCTATACAAAAAACTTCAAAAGGAAGATTTTTCTATAGAAAAAACTTTAAAATGAAGATTTTTCTATAGAAAAACTTCAAAAGGAAGATTTTTCTATAGAAAAACTTCAAAAGGAAGATTTTTCTATAGAAAAAACTTCAAAAGGAAGATTTTTTTATAGAAAAAACTTCAAAAGGAAGACTTTTCTATAAAAAAAAACTTCAAAAAGAAGATTTTACTATAGAGAAAACTTCAAAAGGAAGATTTTTCTATAGAAAAAACTTCAAAAGAAAGATTTTTCTATAGAAAAAACTTCAAAAGAAGACTTTTCTATAGAAAAAACTTCAATAGGAAGATTTTTCTATAGAAAAAACTTCAAAAGGAAGATTTTCTATAGAAAAAACTTCAAAAGGAAGATTTTTCTATAGAAAAGACTTCAAAAGGAAGAATTTTCTATAGAAAAACTTTAAAATTAAGATTTTTCTATAGAAAAACTTTAAAAGGAAGATTTTTCTATAGAAAAACTTTAAAAGGAAGATTTTTCTATAGAAAAAACTTCAAAAGGAAGATTTTTCTATAGAAAAAATTTCTAAAGGAAGATTTTTCTATAGAAAAAACTTCAAAAGGAAGATTTTTCTATAGAAAAAAACTTCAATAGGAAGATTTTTCTATAGAAAAGACTTCAATAGGAAGATTTTTCTATAGAAAAAACTTCAATAGGAAGATTTTTCTATGGAAACTTTAGGTTAAAAAATTTTTTTCTATGGAAAAGTTTAGCTTAAGAAAATTTTGCTAAAGATAATTTTTCTAAGAAAGTTTTTCTGTAGAAAACAATTTTGCTGTAAAAAATCTTTCGAAAAAAAAATTTTTCTGTAGAAAAATCTTTTTATAAAAAATTTTATATATTTCACATTTTTCAATTGCAAAGTCTTCCTATTGAACATTTTCTATAGAAAATCTTTCTATTGAAAAAATCTTCCTACTGTACAGTTTTCGATAGAAAAATCCTTCTATTGAACATTTTGATACAGAAAAATCTTCCTATTGAATATTTTTCTATAGAAAAATCTTCCTATTGAACATTTTTCTATAGAAAAATCTTCCTATTGAACATTTTTTTATAGAAAAATCTTCCAATTGAACATTTTTCTATAAAAAAATCTTCCTATTGAACATTTTTCTATAGAAAAACCTTCCAATTGAACATTTTTCTATAGAAAAATCTTTCTATTGAACAATTTTCTATAGAAAAATCTTTCTATTGAAAATATTTCTATTCAAAAATCTTTCTATTGAACATTTTTCTATAGAAAAATCTCTATTGAACATTTTTCTATAGAATAATCTTCCTATTCAACATTTTTCTATAGAAAAATCTTCCTATTGAGGATTTTTTTTACAAAACAATCTTCTTATTAAACATTTTTCTATAGAGAAAAATCTTCTTGTTGAATGTTTCCATGTAAGGAGAATTACTTAATTTAAAATTTCTTATAAAAGCGAAAGTATCTTTAAAAGATTCGAATTATTTCCGCATAACAAATCCAAAAAATTGAATATTAGACAAATATCCCAATATCCGAAAATATTTTGTCTTAAGCCAAAGAAAACTCAGATTTTACTTGATTTTTGAAGCCATCATTTGAATCAATTCCAGCGAATGCTAAGAAAATCATTAATGTCATTTCCATGAAACCTCTTAAAAGGAACCTGCGGCGCTGAGACAAATATGGTGGGAGTTAGATTTCACTCACTTCCGGTTAAAATAAAAACCTATAATTGGTTCAATAAAAGTAAAATATGTTATATGTTACATATACTAGTATTTCGAAGTAATAAACGACTGAATTTCATGAATAAAATAAAAATTTCAGGAAAAAATATTGCCAAGAAAAAAGGGGGAAAATACGTTTCAAAAAATAATCCAAATTTTTTTTCCGTCGTCATAGGGAAAAAGATAACGAATGATATTGTAATAAAAATTATCATATATAATGATACGGTAACTGTATCAAATGGCAACATATTTATACAAATTTTCAAATGTAGCAGTTCCTTTTTTTTTTTGGGTGAATGTGTGTCGTAAATGTCCTTACGGCTGTTAGCAGGAATTTATTCATGTTTTTTTCGTGGTATTTTAGTGGCAAAAATAAAGTGAAATGTTGGCATGTTAACACAAATTCATATTTTCTGTTAATGTTTTTTTATGGCAAAAAATAAAGGGATTTTATTTTTTGGTTTTCCCTCATTTATTCGTGGTTTTGTAGCCATAATTTATTTTATTTTTTTCATGGCAGAAATGCAGAAAAAACTATTTCATTGTCTAGAGGGTGTAAACTGTCATGAAAAGTAGAAGCATATAAAGAATTCTCATAAAATTATTACACCATTTATAAATTTGTATTAAATTATAAGAGTTTTCTAAGAAGACTTTTCTATCGAAAATTGTTCTTATAAAAAACTTTTCTTTAGCAAACTCTTCTTAAATAAGACTTTTCTAATACTAATACTAATCATTTGGCCCTTTTTCTGAACAAGTTAAAAAGTAGCATAAAAGTATAATAATTTCATTTATTTTTATTTTCCCCCACATCAAAAATCCCTCTTATTATGTTAATTCGGTTGAACTGTTTTACATTTGTAAGTCCTTATCTACTGACTGTTACCAACAGAATAAAGGGAACAAAATTTACGCAAATTTAACAAAAAGTACTTAAATTATGCGTATGTCATAAATAAAATATTTATGAGTACTCAATGGTTTTGAACTCAAACACCAAAAAACGATTTTCAAAAATAAAAAAAGAAAATATACGCCAACTTTTACACAAAAACCAACACAAACGAACGCATGTTTATAATAATATAATTTTTTTGCATAAATATTGTGGCACAATTCCAAAAGTTGTTGAAGGTAAAACTAAATAAATATGTATTCAGTTAAAATTTATGAATTCTTTTTAGACATTTACAAAAAAATTTAATTTACTAAAGATTTTATTTACATAAATTTAACAAGAACTAAAGTATTTACCTCTGAAGTTCTTTTGTAAAAAATGGGATTTTTCTTTATCCAGATGAAGTTTAAAAACCTAAACAGGCACAGATAGTCAGGGGAGATGCTCCAGAAACAAAAATTTTGAGATATTATCGAAATCGACCAAACTTTATTTTTAGGGGGTGACCCTAAAGAAGACAATCATTTTTATCGCATTTTAATTGGTATATCAATTAGTTTCTGTTTCGTAAAATATTAAATTTAATTAAGCTTATTTTAATGTCTGAAAAATTTTATTGAAATCTGTGAAACTAAAAGTAAACTTCCCAAGTACTCAAAAGTACTTTTTTAATGTATAAAGACACTTTGGGTATAGAAACACATAAAGTAGAATTTTACAACTGGGTCAGTTTTACACACAAAATGTAGACAAAAGAGAAGAAATTAAGTAAAACTTTTAGAAGAATAAAACTCGGTTGTAGGTAGAGACTATCTATAGGTATAAAATTAAAGTACTTTTGACACAGAAAAGCTCAGGAATTCTTACTACTTTCCTGCATCCTTGAGTGGTGAGTGAACGAGTGCTCTGCGACTATGACTATGGGTACAATAATGACATGATACCTTTTCACAAAGTAAAACTTAAAAGCGAAATTTAATTCCAGACTTTTTTACACTTCCGTTGCTTTTAAATGAAACCGCTTTGAGCAAAAAGGTTGGATACGAAATTTCGTTTACAGCTTCAAGTCAAAGAAATATTTAGTAAAAATATACAAATACTGATAATAATTCTGATTCTAGTAATGGTAGAATTAACAATACAAATACTTATACTAATAATGATACTAATACTGACACTAACTCTGATACTTATACCGATACTAATATTTACACTAATACTGATACTAATACCGATACTAATACTGATACTAGTACTGATATTAATACTGATACTAATACTGATGCTAATACTAAATCTAATACAGATACTTATACTGATACTTATACCGATAATAATACTGATACTAATACTGATACTAATACTGATCTTAATACTGATACTTATACCAATGCTAATACTGATACTAATACTGAAACTAATACTGACACTAATACTGATACTAACACTGATGCTAATACTGATACTAATACTGATACTTATACTGAAACTAATACTGATAATAATACTGATGCTAATACTGATACTAATACTGATACTAATACTGATGCTAATACGGATGCTAATACTAATACTGATGCTAATAATGACACTAATACTGATACTAATACCGATGCTAATACTGATACTAATACTGATACTTATACTGATGCTAATACTGATACTATACTCATACTAATACTGATAATAATACAAATACTGATGCTAATACTGATGCTTATACTGATACTAATACTGATACTAATACAAATACTGATGCTAATACTGATACCCATACTGATACTAATACTGATACTTATACTGATACTAATACTGATGCTTTTACTGATACTTATACTGATAATAATACTGAAACTCATACCGATACTAAAACTGATATAAATACTGATACTAATATTGATACTAATACTGATACTAATACTGATACTATTACTGATGCTAATACTGATGCTAATACTGATGCTTATACTGATACTAATATTGAAACTAATACTGATACTAACACTGATAATAATACTTATACTAATACTGATACTAATACTGACATTAATACTGATACTAATTCTGATACTAATACTACTTAATATGGATACCAATACTGATGCTAGAGAAGGAAAAGCTAGAAAATTTTTTGAAATTTGACTATACACAGGAAAAAAAATACTGCTACTAATGCTATTCCTGGTAAAAATACTGATACTAATATTGATACTAATACTCACACTAATACTGGTCCTAATACTGATACTAATAGCAGAAGAAATTTTAAGAATATTGACTATTTATAGAAAATTTTTCGAAAATTGACTATTTATAAAAAATTTTTCGAAAATTGACTATTTATAGGAAATTTTTCGAGAATTGACTATTTATAGGAAATTTTCCAAAAATTGACTATTTAAAGGAAATTTTTCGAAAATTGACTTTTTATAGGAAATTTTTCGAAAATTGACTATTTATTGGAAATTTTTGGAAAATTGACTATTTATTGGAAATTTTTGGAAAATTGACTATTTATTGGAAATTTTTGGAAAATTTACTATTTATAGGAAATTTTTCGAAAATTGACTATTTATAGGAAATTTTTCGAAAATTGACTATTTATAGGAAATTTTTCGAAAATTGACTATTTATAGGAAATTTTTCGAAAATTGACTATTTATAGGAAATTTTTCGAAAATTGACTATTTATAGGAAATTTTTCGAAAATTGACTATTTATAGGAAATTTTTCGAAAATTGACTATTTATAGAAAATTTTTCGAAAATTGACTATTTATAGGAAATTTTTCGAAAATTGACTATTTATAGGAAATTTTTCGAAAATTGACTATTTATAGGAAATTTTTCGAAAATTGACAATTTATAAGAAAATTTTTCGAAAATTGACTATTTATAGGAAATTTTTTATAAAAATTGACTATTTATAGAAAATTTTTCGAAAATTGACTATTTATAGGAAATTTTTCGAAAATTGACTATTTATAGGAAATTTTTCGAAAATTGACAATTTATAAGAAAATTTTTCGAAAATTGACTATTTATAGGAAATTTTTATAAAAATTTACTATTTATAGAAAATTTTTCGAAAATTGACTATTTATAGGAAATTTTTCGAAATTTGACTATTTATAGGAAATTTTTCGAAAATTGACTATTTAAAGGAAATTTTTGAAATTTTCAATTTACCTTAATTTGAAAATGTAAATTCTTTTTCGTTTTCAATCTTTCAATCCTTACGAATATAAGTGAAATAAATTGTAAATCATCAAATTACATTATCTACAATAAAACACATTCTAGGATTTATCAAAGGAGTTTTTGAATAGTTACAAATTTACTCTTTTTTTTTTGAAGATATAAAGGAAAGTCTCGAGTATGCGAGTGAATTTCAATGAAAACAAAAATGGGTTATAATCATAAAGTTTATCCTTAAGGCATTTTATTGAAAAATTATAAAGCAAAAACATAATTTGAATAAAAAAAACTTTTTATGAAGTTTTTTAAGAGAAAATTTAATATCTTTTTTTAAAGTGTAGTTCAGTAGATTCTCAGAGATTGATTTCTTCCTGGAAAAACAATATGATGTCGAATACTTCCAAGTGGGTTATGATCAGTGTGGCCATTTTAGCATTTTTGGAGCTAGATTTAGCATAATTTATTTTTTTCTAGCTCCAAAATTTTCGTTTTGCATTTAGCATAATTTTAGCATTTTTTCAAAATATTTTTAGCATTTTTGGCATTTTTTAATCTAACAAAATTCTGTTCTTTTTATTTTAAATTAAATGTTTCTTTTGGGGAAAAATATAAATAAACCCATAAAATGTGATTAAAACAGCTAAATTCTCATGAATGTTCTAGCCAGAAATCAACGGTCGAATTCAGGATCGATGTATTGGAGTATAAGAATGCTTTGAATGAAATTCTATTCAAAAATTTCGCCTCTTATGTAATGAATTTTCTTCTTTTGCCATTTAGTAATGCTGAGGTTGAAAGAGCTTTTAGTGGAAAGAACCTATTAAAAACCAAAGTTAGAAATCGTATGGGTTTAACTACAATGAATTCTATTCTTTATATAAGATGCGTGCTAAAAATGTTAAATAAATGCTGCAGAACTTTTGAAATTTGCTCAGAATTACTAAGAAAATACGACGGAAATATTTAAGGGTGTCCCAACTAGAACGAAATTTTTAAATTTTAAATAAAACACAGATATTTAAAAAAATCGTGAAACTTTATTATATCGTAAAGTAGACAGAATAAGATTATGCATGGAACAAGATATCGAGTAGATGGCCGCCGCTGTTCTGCTGACACACACGCGATCTTTTAATGAAATTTTCAATGACTTTTTTGCATAAATGCTACGGTATTTCATTAATACAGCGTCCAATTTCCTCTTTTAAGGCTTGAGTCGTCGTCGGCTTATTTGCGTAAACCATCGACTTAAAAAATTCCAAATAAAAAATCTAAAGGTGTTTAATCGCACGAACTATGCGGCCAATTCTGATTTCTCTGGCTGTATGATGTGGTTTCATCGACTTGGTGGAAGGCGCGTTTCGGCAAATTTATCCATTAATCTGTTTACAGTTGACTCTTTTAGAGCATTATTGTGACCCCCAAATTAAAATCAGAAACTAATAAATATACTTTTGATGATGTACTTGATTGTTTAATACGTAAGTACCTGGTAGACCGAGCCTTGCTCGGAGCTTTCTGATAAGCATTTTGAGGAAAATTTTAAAGTTTTTATATATTTTATATTATAAAGTGCTAAAATAAATTTAGAGGAAAGACATTGTAGAAATATTCAGTTAATTTTGAATTATTTGATTTATTTTGTCCGACCAACACATAGTTTGCATAGTTTACAGTTTAACTCATTTTGAATAATTTTGGAAATTATTCATATCAACAGAAACCTCTGTCGACTCATGCGCAACAACTTTGCTAAAGATTATAGTCTGATCAAATGCACAGTTTACGATTTAATTCATTTTGAGTAGTTTTCTGTGGCGCCACCTGTCGGACTTTGCTTATTCCAATTCATAAAACTTCTTCGGCTTATCCGTAACAACTTTGCTGAAGATTATAGCATGATTAAATGTACAGCATACGATTAAATTGACTTTGAGTAAATTTCAGTAGCGCCACCTGTCGAAATTTCTTCATACCAACTAAGAAACCTTCGTCGGCTCATGTGCAACAACTTTGCTAAAGATTGTAGCATGATTAAATGTACAGATTACGATTAAATTGACTTTGAGTAAGTTTCTGTAGCGCCACCTGTCGGAAATTATTCATACCAACTAAAAAGCCTTCGTCGGCTCATGCGCTACAACTTTGCTAAAGATCATAGCATGATCAAATGTACAGTTTACGATTTAATTAATTTTTAGTAATTTTCAGTGGCGCCATCTGTCCGAAATTAGTCTTATCAACTTTAAAACCTTCGCCGGCTTATCCGCAACATCTTCGCTAAAGAGCATAACACAATCAAATTCACAGTTTACTATTCTATAAAGAACATACATACAGACAAACATTCATTTGTTTAAAATAATACTAATTTTTCCCCCTTTTTATTCCCTAATTTCTAAAAGTTCCATATGTATATTTGGTACTTTTTTGGTGCCAATTGAATTCGGTACATTTTTTTAAAACGCATTTAACATAATGTATAATGTTCCTATTCATATTACTTTGGAGATGTTAAGTTATCATTTTATCCCTTTTTTACCCATTTTGGCTCCAAAATCAAAAAAGTACCAAATACGTGTTTCATATTTTTTTTACATCTATTGATTGCAGTACTAAGTTTCTTTCTATATTCTTTAGTTTAAAATATAAGAGTGGGTTAAAAAGGTGCCAAAAAAACTATTTTCACCCTTTTTTACCCCCTATCGGACATAGTTTCAAAAAAGTACCAAACACCTGTCCGCTTATTTTCAAAGCTGTTCAAAACGTAATTTTAATTTTGTTTCTATACCTATTACTTTAGGAGACATAGCGTTTTCGATTTTTCCCCTTTTTACCCGTTTTTACCCTCTTAGAGGTAAAAGTTCCAAAAGTCCCTTCTTCTTCGACCTATACATCAAAAAAGATACCCACTGTCCAAATTTTATCAAAATCGTTAGAGCCGTTTTGGAGATAGCCATTCTATATATATATATATATATATATATATATATATATATATATATATATATATATATACAATTATTGCTCGTTTAAGAATATAAGATATTTTAATTCTTTAACCCTTAGTTATCCTTTTTCATTTATTTCAACAAACTATTTTATGTTTGTTAAGACTAATACTTCAGACCTGCTATATAACATGCTTATGATTTATGTAACTTTGTTTTGTTTGTTATTGAATAAACTATTTTATCTACGCAGTGACTGAAGTTATATTATACGTTTTTATATGCTACATTAAATTGTTTTTTTGTACGTTAATTGTTATCAATTGTATTGTTTATAGTAAAACTCTGAAATAGATATCGTTTTACACATTTTTTTATTAAGAGTTAAAAATGTTCAGTAATATTGTCAAAAATACGCTTAAAAAATTTAGCTCTGTTTTTTAGCTCTGTAAAAGATTTTTTTAGCACTTTTAAGCATTATTTTTGAATGGTTTTAGCTCCAAAAATTTTTTAGTTCTGGCCACACTGGTTATGATGGTTTGATAACTTGAACTCTGTGAAACTAGTGCACTACACTTAGCATAATTTTTTGAAAGAAATATGTGTGATAGTTTTTTCAGTCTTATTAACATCATTTTATTTATATTAAAATAAGTGAATGACTTTACTTATATTTCAATTCAACAAATTTGGGGCTTTCTTTCTTTATAATTATTTGGAAAATTGTATGTTTTACAAACATTTGTATAAGTTTTCTAATTAGTCGACATAATAAATATTTTTTCTTTTGAGTTTGATTTATTTCAAGCCACAATTTCTAAAGATGAAATTCTATTTATTTTAATTAATTGAAGAAATATAATTATTTTCTGAAACAAATGAAAGGAAATACAGAAGTTAATTGGCAAAAATATGCAACAATAAAACAATAAAGAACAAACAGTTTCTAGGCAATAATAGAAGTCGTTGAATGCGGTTTTTGTAAAAAAAAAAACAAATTTTTAAATACTTAAAATAAACAACCAAATATAGGCAAAAGGCAGACAACGTCGACTCTGAAAAAAAATTCCTATAAAATTTCCTATAAATAGACAATTTTCAATAAAATTTCCTGTAACTAGTCAATTTTCCAAAAATTATCTATAGTTAGTCAATTTTCAAAAAAATTCTATAAATAATCAATTTTCGAAAAATTTTCTATAAATGGTAAATTTTCTTAAAATTTTCTTTAAATAGTCAATTTTCTTAGAATTTCCTATAAATAGTCAATTTTCTTAAAATTTTCTATAAATAGTCAATTTTCGAAAAAATTTCCTATAAATAGTCAATTTTCTTAAAATTTCCCATAAAATAGTCAATTTTCAAAAATTTTCTATAAATAATCATTTTTCGAAAAATTTTCTATAAATGGTCAATTTTCGAAAAATTTCCTTTAAATAGTCAATTTTCTTAAAATTTCCTTTAAATAGTCAATTTTCTTAAAATTTCCTTTAAATAGTCAATTTTCTTAAAATTTCCTAAAAATAGTCAAATTTCGAAAAATTTCCTATAAATAGTCAATTTTCGAAAATTTCCTATAAAATAGTCAATTTTCAAAAATTTCCTATAAAATAGTCAATTTTCAAAAATTTCCTATAAAATAGTCAATTTTCGAAAATTTCCTATAAAATAGTCAATTTTCGAAAATTTCCTATAAAATAGTCAATTTTCGAAAATTTCCTATAAAATAGTCAATTTTCGAAAATTTCCTATAAAATAGTCAATTTTCGAAAATTTCCTATAAAATAGTCAATTTTCGAAAATTTCCTATAAAATAGTCAATTTTCGAAAATTTCCTATAAAATAGTCAATTTTCGAAAATTTCCTATAAAATAGTCAATTTTCGAAAATTTCCTATAAAATAGTCAATTTTCGAAAATTTCCTATAAAATAGTCAATTTTCGAAAATTTCCTATAAAATAGTCAATTTTCGAAAATTTCCTATAAAATAGTCAATTTTCGAAAATTTCCTATAAAATAGTCAATTTTCGAAAATTTCCTATAAAATAGTCAATTTTCGAAAATTTCCTATAAAATAGTCAATTTTCGAAAATTTCCTATAAAATAGTCAATTTTCGAAAATTTCCTATAAAATAGTCAATTTTCGAAAATTTCCTATAAAATAGTCAATTTTCGAAAATTTCCTATAAAATAGTCAATTTTCGAAAATTTCCTATAAAATAGTCAATTTTCGAAAATTTCCTATAAAATAGTCAATTTTCGAAAATTTCCTATAAAATAGTCAATTTTCGAAAATTTCCTATAAAATAGTCAATTTTCGAAAATTTCCTATAAAATAGTCAATTTTCGAAAATTTCCTATAAAATAGTCAATTTTCGAAAATTTCCTATAAAATAGTCAATTTTCGAAAATTTCCTATAGAATAGTCAATTTTCGAAAATTTCCTATAGAATAGTCAATTTTCGAAAATTTCCTATAAATAGTCAATTTTCGAAAATTTCCTATAAAATAGTCAATTTTCGAAAATTTCCTATAAAATAGTCAATTTTCGAAAATTTCCTATAAAATAGTCAATTTTCGAAAATTTCCTATAAAATAGTCAATTTTCGAAAATTTCCTATAAAATAGTCAATTTTCGAAAATTTCCTATAAAATAGTCAATTTTCGAAAATTTCCTATAAAATAGTCAATTTTCGAAAATTTCCTATAAAATAGTCAATTTTCCGAAAATTTCCTATAAATAGTCAATTTTCGAAAATTTCCTATAAAATAGTCAATTTTCGAAAATTTCCTATAAAATAGTCAATTTTCGAAAATTTCCTATAAAATAGTCAATTTTCGAAAATTTCCTATAAAATAGTCAATTTTCGAAAATTTCCTATAAAATAGTCAATTTTCGAAAATTTCCTATAAAATAGTCAATTTTCGAAAATTTCCTATAAAATAGTCAATTTTCGAAAATTTCCTATAAAATAGTCAATTTTCGAAAATTTCCTATAAAATAGTCAATTTTCGAAAATTTCCTATAAAATAGTCAATTTTCGAAAATTTCCTATAAAATAGTCAATTTTCGAAAATTTCCTATAAAATAGTCAATTTTCGAAAATTTCCTATAAAATAGTCAATTTTCGAAAATTTCCTATAAAATAGTCAATTTTCGAAAATTTCCTATAGAATAGTCAATTTTCGAAAATTTCCTATAAATAGTCAATTTTCGAAAATTTCCTATAGAATAGTCAATTTTCGAAAATTTCCTATAAAATAGTCAATTTTCGAAAATTTCCTATAAAATAGTCAATTTTCGAAAATTTCCTATAAATAGTCAATTTTCGAAAATTTCTATAAAATAGTCAATTTTCGAAAATTTCCTATAAAATAGTCAATTTTCGAAAATTTCCTATAAAATAGTCAATTTTCGAAAATTTCCTATAAAATAGTCCAATTTTCGAAAATTTCCTATAAATAGTCAATTTTCGAAAATTCCATAAAATAGTCAATTTTCGAAAATTTCCTATAAAATAGTCAATTTTCGAAAATTTCCTATAAAATAGTCAATTTTCGAAAATTTCCTATAAAATAGTCAATTTTCGAAAAATTTCCTAAAAAATAGTAAATTTTCGAAAATTTCCTATAAAATAGTCAATTTTCGAAAATTTCCTGAAAAATAGTCAATTTTCGAAAATTTCCTGAAAAATAGTCAATTTTCGAAAATTTCCTATAAAATAGTCAATTTTCGAAAATTTCCTATAAAATAGTCAATTTCGAAAATTTCCTATAAAATAGTCAATTTTCGAAAATTTCCTATAAAATAGTCAATTTTCGAAAATTTCCTGAAAAATAGTCAATTTTCGAAAATTTCCTATAAAATAGTCAATTTTCGAAAATTTTCGAAAATTTCCTATAAAATAGTCAATTTTTGAAAATTTCCTATAACATAGTCAATTTTCGAAAAATTTCCTAAAAAATAGTCAATTTTCGAAAATTTCCTATAAATTTTTCAAAAATTTCTTATAAAAAGTCAATTTTCCAAAAATTTCTTATAAAAAGTCAATTTTTGAAAAATTTCCTCTGAATAGTGAAAAATTTGGTATAAAAAGTTAAGTTTTTGTTAAGCTTTTTGTTTTTAATTTACTCTAACTTATTTCCCTAATCTCAGATTTGCTTTAAATTTAAATTAATTTTTAGATCTTATCCTAGTTTTACATTTTCATGTCCCCTTTTTCTATTCCACACAAATACTCTTGTATTTATTTTAACTGTATAATCGTGTACTACTTACGAGCAACTACAATTTGTTTATTTTAATTAAAAACGCAACGGCTAAGTAAAAGTGTCTTTAGAAACGTATAAAATTAAATTACATAAAATAAAAGAAGAAAAAACACGGAAAATATTTTCTTATAATGAAAAACAATAAACAACCAAGCCAAGGCAGTAACTGCCAGAAGCCGAAGACAAAGCGTTTTGGTACATGATGACTCTGCTGCGTCTGTGTGAAGTAATGGAAGCGGATGTTGCAGCAAAGGGATGTTGGGAAAAGAAGAGGCTTACAATTAAAAAATGGAGTCGCATAAAACCACTAACATAATTTTCTAAGGCTATAGATGTGTTTGTGTTAAGTTGCATTTGTATGAAAAGAAAATGGAATTTATATCTACAAAACTGGTGGCTGAATTTGTAACTTAAGAGATATTTTGTCTTTTGCAAAAAAATTATTAAAAGGATAATAATAAATGTTAAATTTTAGATTTCGTCTCACAAAGGGTTATTCTAAAATTAAATTTGTATAACACATTGCCTTCAAAAAATTCAATTTTGTTAACTAGTTTAAGCAGTTACCGTTGAGGGGGTTATTAACGCCATCTCTTGGCAGAAATTGTCAAATACCTTTAAGATTATCCAATATTTGAAAAAATGTAAAGCATTTTTGCTTAAATATTTGGTGTAGCTGATGTAAGCCTGCGCTATCCTTTAATCCTTATAAAAATATATCCTTACAAAAGACATTTTTAAAGAAGAAAATACTACTTTATCACTTACTTAAGAAATTTTTTTTCCTAGCATCACTTTTCCAAGACTTCTAGGTAATATTTTCTTCTATATAAATTTAAAAATCTAAGATGATATGAATTACTAAACCCACCACTCTTCACTTTATACACAGATAATGTTCTTCTACAAAACCAAAAAACAAAAAATATCATAAAAAATAGAGAAGATTCCTGCTTGCAACAATTTAGTGTTGCAAGTTGTTAGAATGATGATGACTGACATCTAAAGAGAAGTTAAACAGGCAATTGCAACATTTTGCATTCAAACCGTTTAGCTTTAAGGATTAAACGCAAATTTAAAGGGGAATATCGTTCTTGGCTATGAAATATTGCTTCTAAAAAGAAAACTAAACAAATAAAGAATTCAGAAAATATTAAGGAAAACATATGAATAAAAAGTTGAAAAAAAAAATTAAAAAAAGTTGAATCTATGTTTTCAAAGCTATCCTAGAGCTATCATCTCTAACATTTATAAGGATATAAGTTTTTTAAAATTTGTGTTTAAAATAAAACTTTTTTTTCCATATATGAAGTTCAAATATTTGCAACTTCGACCATTGAATTTTCTATGAAAATTTTACTTCCTGTTAAAATTCCATAGGGGGGGACCTTAGTTTGCCCTTAGCTGGGAGGAATGTAAGCATAGACTTTAAAATACTTGAATAAAGCATAAAACCACAAGCGTATAGTATTCAAACAATCAGCAGCTACAGAAGACAGACAAAATGAAATATTGTATCATTATCAACTACCACTACCAAGCCCACCAAATAGACCAAGAAGCGGCTGATAGACAGACAAATGAAAGTAAACAAATATATATCAGCATCAGCTCAGTTCAGCCATCATCATCATCGCCAGCATCGTCAGGAGAAAACATCAGCGGGTGAAGAAAACTCGTCATCATGAGATATAAAATGCACAAAAGTTAAATTTATACAAAAGATATTCCTCACACTTGTTTACACTTTTTACACATAAAAGAAGTGAACGAACGTCTCCTTATGCAAAAAAAAAGTACATGCATGAAAGAAGTTTAAAAGGCAACAACTCAGCAACACATACACGCGCTTGCTTACTCCTACGAAGCAAAATAAAGGCAAAACTTGCACAATGGGGAAGTTAAGAAAACAGTTTTTTAAAAAAATCTTATAAAAATAAATAAATTTCGAAAAATTTCCTAAAAAAATAGGAAATTTTTGAAAAATTCCCTATAAAAATAGGAAATTTTTGAAAAATTCCCTATAAAAATAGGAAATTTTTGAAAAATTCCCTATAAAAATAGGAAATTTTTGAAAAATTCCCTATAAAAATAGGAAATTTTTGAAAAATTCCCTATAAAAATAGAAAATTTTTGAAAAATTCCCTATAAAAATAGGAAATTTTTGAAAAATTCCCTATAAAAGTAGGAAATTTTTGAAAAATTCCCTATAAAAATAGGAAGTTTTTGTAAAAATTTCCCTATAAAAATAGGAAATTTTTGAAAAATTTCCTATAAAAATAGGTAATTTTTGAAAAATTTCCTATCAAAATAGGAAATTTTCAAAAAATTTCTTATAAAAATAGGAAATTTTCTTATAAAAATAGGAAGTTTCTGACAAATTTCCTATAAAAAAAAACAAATTTTCGACAAATTTCCTATAAAAAAGCAAATTTCGACAAATTTCCTATAAAAAAGCAAATTTTCGATAAATTTCCTATGAAAAAAACAAATTTTCGAAAAAATTCCTATAATAATAGAAAATTTTCGGAAAATTCCCTACCAAAAAAGGAAGTTTGCAGAAAATTTTCTATCAAAATAGGAATTTTTCAGAAACTTTCCTATACAAATGTTTGAAAAATTTTTTATTTCTATTTTGGAAAATTTCCTATAAAAAAAGGAAATTTTTGAAAAATTTCCTAAAAAAATAGGAAAAATTTTTTTAATAAATTTTTTCGACAATTGACTATTTATAGAAAATTTTAAGAAAATTTATTGTTTATAGGAAATTTTTGGAACATTGAACATTGACTTTTTATAGGAAATTTTCCGAAAATGGACTTTTTATAGGAAATTTTTCGAAAATTGACTTCTTATAGGAAATATTCCAATAATTTACTTTTTATAGGATATTTTTCGAAAATTGACTTTTGATAGGAAATTTTTCGAAAATTGACTTTTGATAGGAAATTTTTCGAAAATTGACTTTTTATAGAAAATTTTTCGAAAATTTACTTTTTATAGGAAATTTTTCGAATAAAGAGTTATTTTAAGGAAATTTTTTAAAAATTAACTATTTATAGGAAATTTTTTAGAAAATTGACTATTTATAAGAAATTTTCCGAAAATTGATTTTTTATTATACCCTTCACCAATAGGTGAAAGGGTATTATAAGTTTGTGATTCCGTTTGTAATTTTTTTATTAGTGATCGTAGACCCCATAAAAATTATACCGATCGACTCAGAATCGGGAGGAGAATCGATTAAGCGATGTCCGTCTGTCTGTCTGTCTGTCTGTCTGTCCGTCCGTCTGTCTGTCTGTCTGTTGAAATCAAGTTTCTGAAGCCCCTGGAGGATGGACTTACATAAATTATATATCAGATTTTAGGAAGTTCTCCCGCAATGAACGCTATTAAATTTCATTAAAATCGGTTTATAAACACCGAAAATATCGAAAAAAATACCAAAAACTAGACGAAAATTTGAAAATTTTTGATTGAAACACACTTTTAAATAACAAGAGAAAAAAGATACTCCTGGTGTACATGTGATAATATGTTATATATCAGATTGTAGGAAATATTTTCCCAAAGCACTCTGTAAAATTTTATCAAAATCGGTCCATAAACAACTGAGATATCGCCAAAACACTGAATTTGATGTATCGCAAATTGCCCAAAGTACATATTAGAGAATGTTTGTTGAAAAAATTAAATGCAGAAATAGGAAAAACTATCCTCGTTTAGTACGGACCTACATAAATTTTATATCAGATTTTAGGAAATTCCCCCACCAAGCACGTTATTAAATTTTATCAAAAGCGGTCTATAAACAATTGAGATATCGCAATAACACTACATTTGATGTACAGCAAATTGCCCAAAGTACGTGTCTAAGAAATTTTGTTTACATTTTGTAAGTATTGTTTCAGCGATATCTCAGGTGTTTATGGACCGATTGTGATGAAATTTGACATCGTTCTTTATGGGAGGATTTTCTAAAATCTGATATATATACTCCCACAAATCTGATTATGAATACCATTCAAATTGTACCGATCAACTCAGAATCGGCACAAGAATCGATTTCGCGACCTCCGTCCGTCCGTCTGTTTGTTTGCCCGTCCGTCCGTCTGTTTGTTTATCCGTCCGTCTACATGTCCGTCCGTCCACCTGTCTGTCCTTTTTTCTGTTGTAGTCAAGTTTTTGGAGCTCCTGTTTTGTCGATATCTCAGATGTTTATTTTGATGAAGTTTAATAGCGTCCTTCGCAGGGGATTATCTAAATCCTGATGCATTCTGTAATTTGTGGTAGATATAATTTAGCGTTTAAGCGATGGTGTTTTGATCGACAATGTTGAAATTCAGGGTGGGACAATTCAGGAGCTCCACAAATCTGGTTTTAGCAGACAGACACACTGCATTTATCTTAATTTTGTGTCTGACTTTTGAACATTATGATAACATTTGAGAATGTAAAGGGTGTTCTTTTTAGAGGTATAGAACTTCGAATTTAAATAAAACACAAGAAAATCGTTTTAATGTCCATCAATTTGGCTTTATTGGAAGGATAATTTTATGCCATTAATGTTTAAATATGATTTCGGGCATGTGGCCGCCGCGGCTGGCTCGAATGAAGCCAATTCTACAGGTCCAATTTTCAACTACTTTTTCGAGCATATGGGGCTGTATGTTGGCAATAACGCCACGAATGTTGGCTTCCAAGACCCCTAACGTTTCTGGTTTGTTGGCGTAGACGAGCGACTTCACATATCCCCAAAGAAAATAATCCAGTGGTGTCAAATCGCACGATCTTGGTGGCCAATTGACAGGTCCATTCCGCGAAATTATGCGCTCATCGAATGTTTCCTTCAATAAATCAATTGTGACGTGCGCTGTGTGGCATGTAGCGCCGTCTTGTTGGAACCACAACTCATCCACATTCATGCCATCCAATTGGGGAACAAAATAGTCGGTTATCATGGCTCTATACCGGTCTCCATTTATGGTAACTGACTCTCCAGCATTATTTCGGAAGAAGTATGGCCCAATGACTCCACCAGCCCATAAAGCACACCAAACAGTCAGTTTTTGTGGATGTAATGGCGTCTCAAGGGTCTCATGTGGATTCTCTTCACTCCAAATGCGGCAATTTTGCTTGTTGACGTAGCCATTCAACCAAAAATGAGCCTCATCACTGAACAAAATTTTGCGATGAAAATCAGCATCGAGATCAATCTCATTTTCGGCCCATACACCAAAATCACGACGAATTGATGGTCTCGCGGCTTTAATTCTTGCACAAGCTGGATCTTGTAAGGTCGCAAGCCAAGATCTTTGCGCAAAATCTTCCATAAAGTTGATGGACAAAGCTCCAATTGCTGTGCACGGAGGCGAATCGATTCATTCGGGTCCTCTTCAACACTTTGCTCTACAGCGGAAATTGTTTCTTCGGTGCGCACTGTTCGACGTCGCTGCGGATGCGTATTTTCACATAGAGTAAACGTTGTGCGAAAACGATCCATGGTTAACCGAATTAATTGCTCTGATGGACGATTATGTCGACCATAAAATGGACGGAGCTTGCTGTAAACTTCGCGAACTGAACCATTATTTTCGAAATAAATTTGCACGATTTGCAAGCGTTGTTCTTTTGTCAACCTGTTCATGATGAAATGGCAAACCAAACTAAATATTAATCACTTGACAGCTGACAAAATGGCCGCCAGTTAAAAAAGTAATGCCAACTTAAAGTTCTATACCTCAATAAAAAACACCCGATATTATATATCAAATTATAGGTAATCTTCCTAGGAAGTAAAAAAATGCAGCTAATTACATGATATCCGTTCAAAACCTATATGTATATGTATGATATGTAAGTATCTCACATATCAACAAAAATTTAAATTTTTTAATTGCAATTGGGAGAAATCCGTTCACGTTTGACAATTGATCCCGTATAACTTCGCCTAAGGCAATCTCTTAGTAGCTAATAAATGACAAATTATAATAGATACGATGATGACATTTAGTATAAAGACGTTGTACAATATTGATATTCAGGACAATAGCGCCTAAAATAAACTTTCTAGAGGGACAACATTTGACAAAAGTATTTCTGATCTCTTGAAAAGTTCGATATTGAAAATGGGCGAGCTCTATTCACATTTAGTGAAATCTCCCATATAAACCCGACCCGACCGGGAATCGGTTTAATGCTGATAAATTAAATCACATTAAAATTGCACAAAGAACTAGAGCAAAACTTTCCAAACATCCATCGGACAGATCGAAAGAACTATACATCCCAAATATTATTGATGAAGTGTTCATTTTAATTAATTAACTAACTTCAAATTAATAAGTAAACTTTTCCGACAAAGCTGATAACCATCCATTCAAAAGCTATATATTTCACGTATGTATCTAAAACTAAGAGTGTATACCCTATACTTTTAAGGCTTGTATACATTGACAATCATTGTTAAAGCTTTGACCTAAATCAGTCCGCTAACTTCAGAGTTTTACATAACTAATCAAGAACTTTTACTAGTTGGATAATTCGTACGAATTAAAGTGCACAACCCTCACTGGGCACAGCGTTTTTGGGTTGCATGTCAGAATACTTAAACTTCATCAAATCGATGTGCTATTGCAAATCTAAGGGCATCTACATTTTGAAGCATCTTTTCTGCATGGTTTATCTGGTCTATCGAACTTTATTAAATGTTCGTAAAATATGTGTCTATTTTATTTCGAAGCTACTGGCTGGCTTAAATATGCATTCTCTACTTGTAGTCTAGTAATCATTATCTTTCACAAAGGGACCACTTTAGAAACCAAGTGAAGCTTCCCTAGACATCAGCCACCTGCCCAACCTAACCTTTGGGTGCATAACTATTCTATTCTATGATAACGCCACCGAAAAGGTTTTCGTTTTCCGACTTTTAATTTTAAAGACTCTTTGCATATAATACTAGTTTAACCAAATATTGCTACGAATTACATTAAGTACTTTTGGAACACCATTGGTGAAGGGTATCCAAGATTCGGCAAAGCCGAATATACCACTCTTACTTGTTTATAGAGAATTTTTCGAAAATTTACTATTTTATAGGAAATTTTCGAAAATTGACTATTTTATAGGAAATTTTCGAAAATTGACTATTTTATAGGAAATTTTCGAAAATTGACTATTTTATAGGAAATTTTCGAAAATTGACTATTTTATAGGAAATTTTCGAAAATTGACTATTTTATAGGAAATTTTCGAAAATTCCCACTGTTCATCCTAAAACTATGCAAAACTTGTGTTATATGTTTAGTTGAATGTTTGACTGACTGATGGCAGGAAGTTACAAGATGAAGCCACTTACTTCTCTATACTTCCTGATTCGTTTTTATGCACTTTTAAATTTTTCTATTTCTGTGTGATTTTTTCTACTTTTTCTAACAATTCTTCCCCTTATTTTTTCGTTGTTGCATTTTATGCGGTTTGTATTTGATTAAAGTGTTTGAGCGACATTGTAAAAGTTGGTGCATGCTGATGCTGCCACTATTACATTTTTTATGTGAAAATAGAAAAAAAAAATAGAAGAAATATTTTATTATATTTTTATGTTTTATTTTAAGATCCTATTTTCAGCTCTCTTGAATTAGAGTATTTTTTCCACTTTTTTGTCTTCCATACAAACGATGTGAAGTATTCATTTAGAAAAACATTCAAGTTAATAAAGTAATAAAAATGCTTTATAGTTGTTTTTCGAGCATATTTTTCATACTTAAGTTTTTTCGAAGAAAGAAAGAATTTTAAGTGTTTTAACAGGATTTTATGGTGTAAATTTTGAAAAAATTTAAGGCTTTAAAGCGTCTTTTTAAGTTATTTAATCAAAATTTTTCTTGTCTTTTTTTGCAGGTAAACTTTGGTCTTTATAAAATTTTCTAAAGGAAAAAGTAAGTGAATATTTGTTATTAAAGAAAATCTTAAAATGGAACTAAAACTGAACATAAACTGCAGATCATGTCTTATATAAATATCATATATTTTTGAATATATTTTTGTGTTTTTGAAACTTTTATTTAAATTTAAAAAAAAATACCTCAAAGATTATCCTCAGATTATTTATTTGCATTTTAACCTCAAAACTAATATTTATTGTAGCGTAAAATATGATTTTGAAAAAAAAAAACACAAATAAATTTTTCCATTATTAAAATTGCTGTTAGGAGTAATCCACAAATTTTAAATTTTTTTCTTGTTTTTATTTCATTGCACTTCGAACTAATAAATTTATTAAATAAAAAGCCTTTAGCCCAAAAGTTATAAATAAATCGCTTAAATCTCATAAATAAATTGACCACAAAATTTACACGTGAAACCAACTTTGTGTCGGTCTACCTCACATGAAATTACTGGCCCGAGAGCTACAAAGGGAACCGCTAATATAATTTTATTTTATTTATTTTTTTTCGTAATTTTGTTGTTTTAGTTGGCAAAATTATTGAAACCAATATTTAGTTACGTAATAACGTTTTTGGTTCATTCGCTAGTTTCACTTTTTTAATTATATAGATTTATACATTCATATGGAGCTCGATATTTATGTACATCCACAATGTGTGTTTTTGAACTTTTTTTTTTTTTTTGTTCACCTGCAACGGATAGCCTCTATTCGTATTTAAAGTTTTCATTTCATATTTTCTAACCGTGATTATTTTATGTTCTACATTATTTTCACCACAAAAACCACTAAATTTCATACATACTCGTATAAATTTAATACTTTGGAAGGATTCTAGGTTTTCATATCATTCTAAAGCATTAAGGATTTCTAGTCTATAGAAGGAAGAGGAAGTAAATATGGGTATGTACAAGGTTTTGCTAAAAAGCCATAATATGTTTTTATAACTCTAGTATATGGTTATGGGAAAAGTGAAGTTAATGATGATGAAGGTGTTAAATTTCATTTGTCAAAATATCCTATAAATATTCAATTTTCGAAAAATTTTAGTGTATGAAATTTTTCGAAAATTGACGATTTATAGGAGATTTTTCGAAAATTGACTATTTATAGGAAATTTTTCGAAAATTGACTTTTTAAAGGAAATTTTTCGAAAATTTACTTTTTAAGGGAAATTTTTCGAAAATTGACTATTTAAAGGAAATTTTTCGCAAATTGACTTTTTAAAGGAAATTTTTCGAAAATTGAATTTTTAAAAAAAAAAGAAAATTTCGAAAATTGACTAATTATAGAAACTTTTTTGAATATTGACTATTTATAGGAAATTTTTCGAAAATAAACTATTTATAGGAAATTTTTCGAAAATTGACTATTTATAGGAAGTTTTTCGAAAATTGACTTTTGAAAGGAAATTTTTCGCAAATTGACTATTTATAGGAAATTTTTCGAAAATTGACTATTAATAGGAAATTTTTCGAAAATTGACAATTTATAGGAAATTTTAAGAAAATTGACTATTTTTAGGAAATTTTTCGAAAATTGACTATTAATAGGAAATTTTTCGAAAATTGATTATTTACAGGAAATTTTTCGAAAATTGACTTTTTATAGGAAATTTTTCGAAAATTGACTACTTATAGGAAATTTTTTGAAAACTGACTATTTCTATAGAAAATTTTTCGAAAATTGACTATTTATAGAAAATTTTCGAAATTTTAATTTTTATAGGAAATTTTTCGGAAATTTTTCGAAAATTGACTATTTATAGGAAATTTTTCGAGAATTGACTATTTATAGGAAATTTTTCGAAAATCGACTTTTTAAAGGAAATTTTTCGAAAATTGACTTTTTAAAGGAAATTTTTCGAAAATTGACTTTTTAAAGGAAATTTTTCGCAAATTGACTATTTATAGGAAATTTTGCGAAAATTGGCTAATTATAGGAAATTTTTCGAAAATTGACTATTAATAGGAAATTTTTCGAAAATTTACTATTAATAGGAAATTTTTCGAAAATTGACTATTTATAGGAAATTTTCGAAATATGACTATTTATAAGAAATTTTTCGAAAATTGACTATTTATAGGAAATTTTTCGAAAATTGACTAAGTATAGGAAATTTTTCGGAAATTTACTATTTACAGGAAATTTTTTGAAAATTGACTATTTATAGCAAATTTTTAAAAAATTTACTATTTATAGGAAATTTTTCAAAAATTGAGTATTTATAGGAAATTTTTGGAAAATTTATTATTTACAGGAAATTTTTCGAAAATTTACTTTTTATAGGAAATTTTTCGAAAATTGACTTTTAAAGGAAATTTTTCGAATATTAACTATTTATAGGAAATTTTTAGAAACTTGACTATTTATAGGAAGTTTTTCGAAATATGACTATTTATAAGAAATTTTTAAAAAATTTACTTTTTTTAAAAAGGAAAATTGACTAATTGTAGAAAATTTTTTGAAAATTGACTATTTATGGTAAATTTTTCGAAAATTGACTATTTATAGGAAATTTTACGCAAATTGACTTTTAATAGGAAATTTTTCGAAAATTGACTATTTTTTGGAAATTTTTCTAAAATTATCTTTTTAAAGGAAAAATTTCCTACAAATAGTAAGTTTTCGAAAATTTCCTATAAAAAGTAAATATTCGAAAAATTTCCTATAAAATAGTCAATTTTCGAAAATTTCCTATAAAATAGTCAATTTTCGAAAATTTCCTATAAAATAGTCAATTTTCGAAAATTTCCTATAAAATAGTCAATTTTCGAAAATTTCCTATAGAATAGTCAATTTTCGAAAATTTCCTATAAAATAGTCAATTTTCGAAAATTTCCTATAAAATAGTCAATTTTCGAAAATTTTCTATAAAATAGTCAATTTTCGAAAATTTCCTATAAAGTATTCAATTTTCGAAAATTTCCTATAAAATATTCAATTTTCGAAAATTTCCTATAAAATATTCAATTTTCGAAAATTTCCTATAAAATAGTCAATTTTCGAAAATTTCCTATAAAATAGTCAATTTTCGAAAATTTCCTATAAAATAGTCAATTTTCGAAAATTTCCTATAAAATAGTCAATTTTCGAAAATTTCCTATAAAATAGTCAATTTTCGAAAATTTCCTATAAAATAGTCAATTTTCGAAAATTTCCTATAAAATAGTCAATTTTCGAAAATTTCCTATAAAATAGTCAATTTTCGAAAATTTCCTATAAAATAGTCAATTTTCGAAAATTTCCTATAAAATAGTCAATTTTCGAAAATTTCCTATAAAATAGTCAATTTTCGAAAATTTCCTATAAAATAGTCAATTTTCGAAAATTTCCTATAAAATAGTCAATTTTCGAAAATTTCCTATAAAATAGTCAATTTTCGAAAATTTCCTATAAAATAGTCAATTTTCGAAAATTTCCTATAAAATAGTCAATTTTCGAAAATTTCCTATAAAATAGTCAATTTTCGAAAATTTCCTATAAAATAGTCAATTTTCGAAAAATTTCCTATAAAATAGTCAATTTTCGAAAATTTCCTATAAAATAGTCAATTTTCGAAAAATTTCCTGTAAATAGCCAATTTTCGAAAAATTTCCTAGAAATAGTCAATTTTGCGAAAAATTTCCTTTAAATAGTCAATTTGCGAAAAATTTACTATTATTAGTAGACTTTTTAAAAAATTCTAGTTCTGTTCTATTAGTTCCGATCTGGTTCTGTTCTAGTTTAGAGTTTGTAGTACGTCCTTGTTTTTTAAGATATTTGTTTTTGGCTATCGAATTTGGAGCTCTTTTTGTGTTTTAAGCTGCAATTAATCCCCATATTGTATCTAAGATAAATCTTAATTACAGTCTTTATTTCTTTGAAAAACTTCTTTACTTCAGAGCCTTAAAACAATAGTAAACACCAACGAAGTTAACACGAAAAGGAACAAAGGACTCTTTTGTATATTTAAAAAAAGTTTCGACCGACCAATGAATTGTCTTAAGATTTATTATACATGATTAATGGAAACTAAAGAAGAAAATCTTATTGAGCCAAGAGGAGACAAAGAATTATTTAAGAACAAAAAATGGAGCTAAGAAAACAAGTAAACTCAGAAGCAATAAGTCATGCAGTGGCATGCACAAACATGTTTAAAAACCCATAAATAACACTTATTTTTCGCAATACAAGATCACACAAAAAAATAAGTTTCTAGTGGAAATTACAACTTAATTTTTATCACCAACAGCAGAAAGCAAATGTAAAAAAGAAGATTATTCAGACTTCGAAAAGAAATTAAAGAAAATTGTTATATAAAAAGAATAAATGTTATTTCATTAAGTTTATTGAACCATTATCAAGCCTCATTGCCAAAGTCATGTCAATAACAAGAGACTGCACCATTCCTCTGTAATCCATGACAACACCAACTTTAACTATTGTCCTTTTTTAGTTCACTCGAATCGTATATCCTTCCTTTCACTCATTGAAGTGAGTAGAAGAGCATACAGCTAATTTAAAGTGTTGCTGAGAGCAGCAGTGAAGTGACGTTGAAATTAACGGGAGTGTGGGAAAAAGGATGTTGAAATTTAACTAAAACATTAGAGAAAAAAATCTTACTTCCGTCTTCTGAAAACACATATATAAAAGGAATCAGTTTGTTCATTTAACCCTCTTGTTGCCTATAGGCAACATTACATAAATTCGTTCCAAGGTTTCCATTTTCATATGGGTTAGGTAAGGAACGAAGTCTGAGTCATTTGAGTCAAACAGTTTACAAAATTCAAATTTTTGAGTTACATTTGATCATCACTATATTTTTTAATTACTATGTTTCTAAAAACTATGGAAATTTTTTATACATTTTTTATTATTTTTTATGGTTCTAAAAACTATGGAAATTTTTTATAAATTTTCTTAAAACTATGGAAATTTTTTATAAAATTTGGTATTTTTTAAAATGTTGATTCATTGATTTAATCATATCTTTGGAGCGGGTAGTTCAATTTCGTTGAAAGTGACAGAATATAAATGTAAATAATATTATCTTTAAGTTACCTTAAAATACTAGCATATATATTTAACTGATTTGGAGTCATTTTCTCCTTAAAGAAAGAATCGTGTTTTTTGAATACATTTTTTTTTTTTTTAATTTGCAAATTTTTAAAAAAAAAGTTAATCCATTGACTCTATCATATCTTTGGAACGGTTAGCTCAATTTGATTAAAACACACAGAATATAAAAGCAAACAATATTGCCTTTAGCGGCTTTAAAATTATTTTTTGATATTTTAAACGCTTTTGGAGTTATTTGCATTTAAAATAAGAAAATATATTTTTTTTTTTGTAAAAAATTTCAATTTTTTTATTTTTTAAAAATTCACGAAAAATCGAAGGTTACAAAAACCAGCTACTTTTTTACATGATCTAAAAACTGAAAATATTTTAAATAAAATGGGACATATTTCCTGAATATCCACGAATAAATGGAGATTTTATTAACAATAAAGTAAATCAAAGTAATTTCCGTCATTGACACATGTATGGGACCTAGGATCAAATGTAGACCTATTTTCAAGGAATTTAGTAATTTGATCAGATTGTCATTATCTTTAGATTTGGAAGCGTTTTTGCGAATTTCTACTCATTTATGTGGCTTTTGTCAAAAGGTCTTGTATGGAAGTTTCAGTAACTATAGATTTGGGAGCGTTTTTGTGAATTTCGACTTTTATCAAAACGTTTTTTTTTTTTTTTTTGAGAGCTGCTGTCAAATATTGACCGATTGCAACGAAATTTTATGCAGTATTTTTTGTTTATTTTAGCAATTTTTCTGCTTAATTTCATAAGAATAAACAAAAATGTGTGGCCAAAATGTTAATTCCGGAAAATGGGACCTATGGGAGGTACCCGAAATAATAAACCGATTATGGTCATTTTTAATAGCAATGGCGCCACTGCCAAACAAAATGTCTGTTCCAAATTTTAAAAAACTAAAAACAAATCAATGGCTTTAAGGAAAGTAAAACTATATTCCGGGAAGAAAAATATTTGGAGACTAGCCCGAAATTTTGAAAAATGTTGTTTGTTCTTAAAATATGGACCGATTTCTACAAAATTTATTTTTAAAGGCAAAATCTCTTTCAAATTACGTATAAATATACTAAAATTTCTGCCTAAAATCTTAATTTCGGGAAGTGAGACCTACGAGAGGTACCCGAAATTATAAACCGATTTTAGCTAATTTCAATAGAAATGGTCACACTTCCGAAACAAATGTCTGTGCCAAATCTGATAAAGATCAAAGTAAATTTGCGGCTTTGAGAAACGTTAAACTAGATTCCGGCAAGAAAATTTCTTGGGAGGTACCCCAAAATTTTGAACAATTTTTTTTTTATTTTAAAAAGGCTTTGTAATTTTAGCTAAGAAATATTTTATGCCTTTTTATTTCAAGTTTCATGAAAGTATTTTGGAAATTGTGAATTTTACTTCAATTTTTTTGAAAATAATAGAAATTATATGCCAACATTTTTGTTCGGTATTTTCAGGTTTTTCGTAAAAAAAATCACTATTAATCGAAGAATTTTAACAATATTAACTTATATTATTTAGAACATTCATAGTTCAACTATCGAGGAGAAAAGATGGTAAGATTTTTTCATATTCGATTTTTTATGAATTTTTAAAAAATTAAAAATTTTGGATTTTGCACGCAAAAATATTTTTTTCTGATTTCCGATAAGAATAACTCTGAAGCCGTTGATTAGACTTAAATCTTGTATTGCTAGGTCTTGAGTGTAATTTTGTTCTTAAAGCGTTGATATAATAACCAATAAAATTGGTCAACTAGTTTTCAAGATATACTAAACCAACTAAAACAACCTCCTTAAAAATGCCCAAATTTAGAAAAAAAAAATCTATGAAAAAAAAATCTTTGATCTTTTTGAACTTAGGGGACTATAACACAAAAAATAATTGATCTTGAATGTTATTTTGGCTGTTGGTCAGGGGACCATAACACAAAAAAATAGTTTAACTTGAAGGTTTTTTAAAAATTGTGAGTTTTACTTTTTTTTTGTTTATAATATAAAAATTCCGTCATTAATGGGTTAAAATAATACCCACATTCTTCTCTAATGCATTAAAACACCCTTGATAGTAGTTAAGTTTTCTTTAATTTTCAACAGACAAAAAATTATATAAAAACAATAATAATAAAATGTTTTATCTCCCTTAACACTCCTTCAGCTCCTTGGCTCGACTAAAGGTCCTTATTTGGTTTATTCTTATACAAACAGATAGACAGACAGAAGGAAAGTTGGACCGACAGACAGACAGACACTCACATTTAATTTCTTCGTTATTTTTTTTTTTTCGTTTTCATTGTGATAAAATCACTTGTAAGTGCTTTAATGAAAGTAGTTAATATCGTTTTTTTTTTTTTTTTTGGAAAGAAAGTGAGGAAGGGAAAGAAAACGGAAGTTTAAGTAAGAAAACGGAAGTAATGAAATTTTTAACACAGAGTGACAACTAATTGGGGTAACACAAAATAATAGATTTTATTATAAAATCATTAAAATTAGATTTGTTAAACTTGTAGATCACAACAAATTTTATAAAATATAGATGAATTATATTTTCTTAAAAAAGTAAAATGTATCCAATTTTATTAAAAAAAATTATTTTTTAAAAATTCTTTGAATCGAAGAAATTATTTTTAGTAATAATTTAAAAAATTGAATACAAAAAGTAATAAAAAAAAAGTTCTTTTTTATTGCCTTAATCTGGAATTGAACCTGGACTTTATATTCTTAAGACAAAATTAGCACACAACTCTCAAGTTCAATGAGTTCCGGGTTCAAATCCCACTTCATGCAGTAATTTTTTTTTATTTTTTTAAATAGAAATAAATCTTAATTTTAATTCTAAAAAATTATATAAATAATTTAAAATGTATCAATAATTCAAAAATAATAAAAAAAAATTTCGACTCAAGCGGGATTTGAACCTGGACTTTGTTTTGATCTTGTTTAGCCTTGCCCTGAATACAAACAAATTCAAGATCAGTGGTCCTAGGTTCAAATCCTGTCTCGAGCAGTTGATATGTAACTTTTTGCATTTTTATTTTTTTTTTTTTTTTTTTGTTTAGAAGTAGATATGGAATCCTTTTTATAAGAAACTCCATTACTTCACCAACAAATTTATATGAAAATATAAATTTTATAGAAGATAACATTTTTAAATGGAAATTATACTTTTATGAGAAATAAATCTGATGTTTTTTTTATAAAAAAAAAAAAAAATCAGGTGGAAAGGGTATGTTGGATTTGTGCTGATGTCTGTAACGCATAGAAATATTGGCCTGAGACCCACCTTTTAGTATACCGATCGACTCAGAATCGACCCCCTAAGTCGATTGACCGATGTCCGTCCTGCTGGCTGCCTAAATATCCATGTAATCTAACTTTAAAGATAATTTATGATATTTGGCACTAAACCTTATTTTGGTCCATGGACGATCCCTATACCTCCCGTTAGAATGGCTTACCGGAATAAAGTTTTTTAACCTTAACAGCCACAAATTTAAGTGTATTTTAATAATATTTAGAATAAATATTGCTTACAAAAGACAGAGTACCTAATTTTATAGGAATCGGTCTATACCTTCTATATAAGACACAATTTTTAAATACCCAGAACAGCACAAAAACGCTTAAAACGCTAAAAACGTATGTTCTGTAAATCACTTCTACATGATTTTGAAATCACATGAAATTCAAAAAGGCTGTAATTTCTATAACTGTTGAAATTTTCAGAGGATTTATCAATAACTTTCTAGACCTTCTTCATCTTAAGTTCACTGAGTTATAAAATTGTCAAAATAATTTGTGAACAATGAATAATTCGACTTAGAAAATTAATATGATTTCAAAATCATGTGGAATTGATTCGCAGAACATACCTGATTATTGCACTTTTTACTAAAACTTTGCACAGATAAGCATTTTGTAAATATAAACCGATAACCAAAATTTAGTAACAATCAATATACAATCCTATATCGGACCTTCTATCAGAAATGAGTCATTTCAAACGACATAAAAGAACTTAAATCTCGAAATTAAAAATAGCATATACATATATATAGCATATATATATATATATATATATATATATATCATATAGTCGACTTGACCGACTGTAGAATTTCTTCTTTGTTTTAACAGGGGAAAGGTAAAAGAAAAAACTAAATCTTTTAAAGTTTTTTTTTGCATCTTTGATCTTGAAGATTAAATTTTACAATTTTATTTTTTTTTTTTGTTCTTTATACCGAACGGCTTACAAGAAATGAGCCTGAAAAAAATGATCACTTTTTTCGTAAAAATGATATCGAGTCCCCAACTACTTTTGGGCCCATTGAAAAAAATGCATATAGAAATGCTTGAGTTGGTAAAACGCTGGGTGCAACAATTTTTCTCTGGCTACTATTTTTGCACTCTTTCCATATCGGCAGGTATACTTAATATTGGAACTCATTGCTTCAGTTCAGTTTGGCTTGTCTACAACTATGCCTTAACAAAGCATCAAAAAAATAGTCCCAATCATTTCAATTGTCTGAACTCGCTTCTCAATTTCTGATTTCCATCGACAGTTCTTACAAACATATTCTAGAGGTTTTAATATACATATCTAGATCATCTCCGTATTGCACAATCAGTCAAATATGGATCAATTAGAATTAAATTTAGTACAATAACAATACAATGTGTGATTAAGTCTCTATTCTGGGAAGTAGCACCTATGAAAGGTCTCCGAAATAATAGATCGATTTCGGGCAACTTCAATAGCGATTGTCGCAGTACCAAACAGTACCCCAGCCTGACTGGGTTGCCAGTCAGGCTGGATTAGACTGGATTGTCCAGCTTTTTTAGTGCTTGTCCAGTGTCAAGCTAAAATCAAATTTGTCCAGCTGAAAGGTCAAGAATATTTTTAAACAAAAACTAATTTTATAAAAAAGAACGCAATAAAAACTTATTCAAAAGTGTGTTTTTTCTTTTACACTTAAGTGATTTATGCGTCGATTAATTGATTGCTTTGTTGATGCAAACTGGTCCAAAGATTTTTCGTTGAATCTTTTTCTCAAAACTTTATTCCTCTGTCTGTGCAAGTGCCCATGATTCAACACCATATAATTACATGGGTAGTATAAGCGTTTTGTAGAGCATATCTTAAGTTCTTACAGAAGGAGCTTTATTTCAAAATCTGCCTGCTTATGATTCTACATATGATTTCGAAACTTTTGTCGTTATTTATTGACGGCGGTACCAAGGTAAGCAAATTCTTTTACAACCTCGTTGTTATATATCTCAACGGTCACATGTTGTCCAATTTTTGATTGGATTGCCTGCTTATTTTGATTCATTGGCCCAATTTATTAGATTCCTTCTCGATACTTGAAAGGCGACAGTCAAATGACGCAATGTGTGTCCCATAATATTAATGACATCGACACACATGTTTTTGTTGTGTTTTTGGTTGAAATTTGTTTCAGATCTCGGACGATTTTATTTTCTCTCGATATCGCTGCGGTTAATTACGGTATTCGCAATTATAATTATCAAAATTTAAAGATTCGTCGAAGCAAATTATTAAATCAAGTTTTTTTACTATTAATGTCCAGCTAATTTTAGGGTTGTCAAGCTTTTTTCCCCTTTTGTTTAGCTTTTTCAGGATTTGTGTCTGGCAACCCTATCATCGACTGAAGAATTCAATTCTTTGCTCAAAGTTTTTATTATTTTCATTCATTCTATTTTTAGATATATTTACTTTTATGTTCCTTTTGTGATTACATCAATAAGTGTTGCCATAGTTTCACTAAAAGATCTTATTTAGTATATCGTCGTGTGGGAGTTTATGTGCTCTATACGACAAAAAAGCATTATGAGATTTGTACACCATTTTTTTGGCGTATAAAGCAAAACTGCACAAAAAATCTGTTTTGAAGGATACAGAACAAAACATACAATTTTTATCTCAGAAACTAGAAGAGATAGCCGAAAACGGAATGCAAATTTAAAAAATTTAGGGTCGAAAACCTAAAGTGGCATCATTGACTTAAAATGTGTAAAATGTCGGATAGAGCACATAAACTACCGCACGACGATATGTTTGATATTATAATGTTCTTAGGTATATCAAAATGCGAGAGGTGTAAGTAACATAAAAGTTAACATTATTATACCCTTCACCACCATAGGTGGAAAGGGTATTATAAGTTTGTGCTGATGTATGTAACGCATAGAAAAATTTGTCTAAGACCCACCTTTTAGTATACCAATAGACTTAGAATCACTTTCTGAGTCGATTTAGCGATGTCCATCCGTCCGTCTGGCTGGCTGGCCGGATGGCTGGCTGGACCCCCATGTAAACCTTGTAATCAAACTACAGGTCGCAATTCTACAGATAATTTGATGAAATTTGACACAGATAATTTTTTTGATAATGCGACCATGGCTATTTAAATTGGACAAAATCGGTCCATTATTTATGGTACCTTCCATAGGTCCCACTTCAAGGAATTAACATATTGGCCACAAATATCAATATTTTTTCATGAAATTTAAAACAAATACTGCTTATATAAACTAAAATAACTGTACCAAAACTGTACAAACTCTTCTTTAAAAACGCACTAAATGAGACAACAAATCACTAAAACGCTCGTAAATCTAAAGATAATGAAAATGAGTATATTTTTTGCATACATAATTTTTGTGACAAGTGTAATCAATTTGCCAAATTTCGAGATAATCGGTCCACATTTGACCCTAGCTCTCATATAAGTCCAAATGACGGAAACAGGTTAAATATATAAGTTTTCAGAAAATTTTTGTATGATGGCAAAATTTAGCAAATATTTGTCTTTATATAGGAAAAATAACATCTTTGACCTTAGTGGTGAAGGGTATCGTATGGTCGGGCTTGACCGACTATAGCGCTTTCTTACTTGTTTTTTTCTCTGTTTTAGGTTTTCTTAATCGAAACATATGTATGTAAATATTTGTATGCCATTTTGCATTTTATGTCGTCGTCTAAGAGTATGGCTCGTATGGTCCCTTTTATAGTAAAATTTCGATAAAAGGTTTACATGGACAGACTTCAAGCAAGATTGATGAACTTTCGATATGTGTTCTTCTCTGAAAATGGTTTTGAGTTTGATGGCCAGGGTAATTTGGCTAAATGAGCGTCACAAATACAGTATACCTTATTAACTGAAAGGGAAGTGTATGATTTTAAAAAAATTGTGTGAATAATTGTTTATCACTCTGTTGAAAATTTAACATCTTGTTGCAGTTTCCTATATTTTTTGCTTAAAATAATATAAATTTGAATTAAGTTTTACATATTTAGTACTAATTAAAAGAAGTACCAAAGTTAAATGTTTGTTGAGTAGGTTCAGAGAGATTTTCGATTTCATGACTCTGCGACTGACGTGTAGTGTCTGGTAGACTACCAGGTCATTAGGATTATGAGAACTACATATATCACGTCAGTCTTAGAGTGTATATTAAAATATGAACGAATAAAAATTTTTAATTTTATTTCGGAAATCACATACAGTTTAAATATTGACGATGAAATATCATAGATTTAGTGATTTCCATGATCAAAAAAAAAAATAAATAGAAATGACATAAGTCATTTAACATACAAACGACAAACTGCAACATTCAAATTTTTATCACATTATCATTAGCTAAGACTCATTCAATAAAATTTGAATATGAAATGAAATTCCAATATTTTTCCCAATTACTTTTTACTTTCAATAATGACTTTGCGCTTTAAATATTCTAACAACTCCTTCATTTACACTTTCGTACCGAAATTGGAAGCGCAAAAACTAATGCAATTGAGTCATCGTTGAAATTTTGCCAAAAACTTTTTCAAGCTTTTTTGTTTGCAAAAAAAAAAAAAAGAAAATGACTAAAGGGCTTTCGAAAACAATTCAAAATGTTTATTCAAAAAGTGTGATAAATGACAATTATGTTTGATTTAATATCACTTCACTTACCATGACAATAATGACTCCCAAAATAAACAGATAAAAATAAAATTAGATGAAATAAAAGAAGTCAAAATAAATTAAATAAATGTTTTCTTAGTCTCTAATGGCTGTCGAGGAATGAACATTTAAGGAAATATTTAGTTAATGTTTAATATTCATTAGGGGAAGGAAGGATAGAACAAACATTTATCCTGTTTAAGTGAAGCTTTTAAAGATGAATAATTCAGACAAATGAATTTCTTTAGGCAAACAAATTAAAAGGCGTTTTGGAGTAGGTATTTTAGTACAATAGTTACAAGTGTTGACATATGTTAAGGAAAGCACAGTGGGAAAGACTTACATATAAAATTTGTACTTACAAAAATTCGCATTTGGTACAAAAATTTATATCAATCGATTTTTTTTAACTTCTTATAAAAATAAGAAATTTTTATTTCACTCGAGTATATTCCAATATAGTAGAGTGCACTCTTAAGACAGTTTGCCTAACCTTTTCTGTAGCTAATGCTTAGTTATTCCACCTCGGTAGGATATTTACACAAACATTTTTTAAGAAAAAAAAGAAAACGCGAATTATACATTACATATGTTTGTACCAACTTTTTTTGTTGAATAGGGAAAATAATTACAGTTCTATTGTCAATCAGATGTTCTACCCCAGGGATGGTAAACATCGTACAATTGTACTTTTTTTATGTACCATAACGCTTAATCGACAAAAACTTTAAACTATAAAAATATTAAATTCTTGAAAAATTTTCTATACAAATAAAAACTTTTTGAAAAATTAAAAAAAAATCCTTTAAAAAACTCCTATAAAACTAAGAAATTTTAGAAGAATTACCTAAAGAAAAAGAAAAATTCAAAATTTAAAAGAAAAGAAAAAATTTAAATTTTTGGAAAATGTTTAAAAAATTTTTTTTTTGAAAATTTCATGTAAAAATAATAAATTTTTTGAAAATTTCATGTAAAAATAATAAATTTTTTTAAATTTTCTATGAAGATAAGAAATTTTTGAAAAGTTTCCTATAGGATTAAAAAAATTTTTTAAATGTCCTATAAAAATCAGGCATTTTTCAAAATGAAAATAAGAAATTTTTGGTAAATTTCCTATAAAAAATTTTAAAAATTTCCTATTAAAATAAGGAATTTTTGAAAAATGTTCTTATAAATAAGACATTTTTTTATATGTTTCCTATGAAAATACAAAATTTGTTGAAAATTTTTAAGTTTAAAAAAATTTCTTATTAACAAAAGAAAAATTTACTATAAAAATTAAAAATTTTCAGAAATTTCCTATAAAATAAAGAAATTTCCTCTAAAAATAAAAAAAAAATTAAAAAGGTTTATCAAACATTTTGGGACATGAAACATTTAAGTAAAAAGTTTTACTTAGTGTATTGCATTAAGATCCCAATTTATTACAATAATTTATTATTGTAATAGTTTTTTGATAAAACCAAAAAATATTGGTGGGGAAACCATTCCTCGACTCGTTTCAATATAAGATATAATGTGTGGTTTTCGCTCTGTCTAGAATTAGAGGTAATCCTCCAGATGAGATGGCCTAACCAACCAACGAAGCTAGTCGGGGGAAATTTTCCTATAAATAGTCAATTTTCGAAATATATTTTGTATAAATAGTCAATTTTCGAAATATATTTTGTATAAATAGTCAATTTTCGAAAAATTTCCTATAAATAGTCAATTTTCAAAAAATTTTAATAAATATAATATTTTTAACAAATTTTAACAATAATAAATTTTCTTAAAATTTCCTATAAACCAAATTTTTTTTGAGATTTCTAATAAATAGCTAATATTTGAAAAATTTTCTATTAATAATAAATTTTCAAAATATTTCCTATAAATAGATAATTTTTGAAAAATTTCCTATAATAGTAAATTATCAAAAAATTTCCTATAAATAGTCAGTTTTCGAAAAATTTCCTGTAAATAGTCAGTTTTCGAAAAATTTTCTATAAATAGTCAATTTTTTAAAAATTTCCTATAAATAGTCAGTTTTCGAAAAATTCCTATAAATAGTCAATTTTTGAAAAATTTACTATAAATAGTCAATTTTCAAAAAATTTCCTATAAATAAAAAACAAGTAAAGTTTTTGAAAAATTCCCTATAAATAGTAAATTTTCAAGAAATTTCTTATAAATAGTCAGTTTTGAAAAAAATTTTCGAAAAATTTCCTATAAATATTGAATTTTCGAAAAATTTCCTATAAATATTAAATTTTCGAAAAATTTCCTATAAATATTAAATTTTCGAAAAATTTCCTATAAATATTAAATTTTCGAAAAATTTCCTAAAAATATTAAAGTTTCAAAAAATTTCCTATAAATAGTCTATTTTCGAAAAATTTCCTATAAATAGTCAATTTTCGAAAAATTTCCTATAAATAGTCAATTTTTTTTTAATTTCTTATAAATGGTCAATTTTCAAGAAATTTCCTATAAATAGTCAATTTTGAAAAAAATTTCCTATAAATATTATATTTTCGAAAAATTTCCTATAAATATTGAATTTTCGAAAAATTTTCTATAAATATTGAATTTTTGAAAAATTTTCTATAAATAGTCAATTTTCGAAAAATTTCCTATAAATAGTCAATTTCCAGAAATTTCCTATAAATTGTCAATTTTCGAAAAATTTCCTAAAAATAGTCAATTTTATTAAATTACCTTTAAATGGTCAATATTCGATAAATTTCGTTGTCATTTCATTTCATAAATTATTTAAATATCTTTAAAGAATTTCTGAAAGGGATGTTTTTTTTTTTTGTAATGACACTTTTCACAGAACTGAAAAAATGTTTAAAATTTTTTCTCTAAATGGAATTCTTGCTTATCTTTTACCACAAGAATTTTTCATATTTTTTGTTACTTTAGAAATTTTAAATGTACAGAATCAAAAAAAAAGAAAGAATTTAACTTTTAAAATATTACTCAAAGAATTTTTTTTACTAGATTTTTTTAATCTTGGCAAAGCAATTTGATTTTTTAGGTAAAAATAATCCTAATTTTTATTTTTGTAAAAAGGTATTTTCTCTTACATATTTTTAAAAATAAATATTTTTATTAAATATTTTTTGCAATAAATAATTGTAAGAGAATTGTTAATTTCGTTCTGAGCTACACTAAAAAATGTATGAAATATTAGTTTGTCAAGAGGTACTACACCAATCCTATAATTGATATTATCTATGTTCAAAATGACAACATTTACATATCTATGTAATATTTATGTTCGGCCGATATAATTTTCAATTTAAAAATCTTTGGTCTCAAAAAGACTTTAAATTGATTTATTGTGTTATCAGAATGAACGCATAAATTGAAAATTATGTAACGTCGTTTCTTTATTTATAAAACGTTGTTTTCTGATGATGTGTATGAGTTTAAAACAATTTATACCGTATACAAAAATTCGTTATGTACAAAAAAATTTTTATTTCAACATTTTTTTGTCCAGAATTTTATTATATTGAATGTAATGTAATGTAGTTTTACATCTACTAAAATACATTTCTACATACATATAAGTTTGAGCTTTTTTTCATGTGTTATTCATGTTTTTATGGTGGCAATCCAAATAAAAAGTCCTTTTTCCTAAAGTTTCTCCAAAAGTGTTTATTACTTTAATGGCTTTTTACATAGAATGTCATTTTAATTAAATTGTATGACTAATAAAATGTGTTGTAAAAAATAATTGAAAAAAAAGCTTTGAATAATATTGTAAAACATTTAAGAAGAAAAGAGAAAGAACAATATACCCCCCATTCTTTTTGATGGTGGGTATAAAAATAGAGCACTTGGGGGTAGATGGCAGAAATAAATTAAAAAAAAAATAAATTTAAAAGAAAACTTATTTAGTAAATTTGATCAAATTTCTTTAGAAATTTAATGATTGCAAGATTTAATTTTAAACAAGTAAGAAAGTTCTGTAGTCGGTCAAGCCCGACCATACGATACCCTTTACTACTAAGGCCAAAGGTGTTCTTTTGTGTATAAAAACAAATATTTGCTAACTTTTGCCATCATATAAACATTTTTTCAAGGCTTACATACTTATATCTTAAAAAATATCTTATAGTCAATTTTCGAAAAATTTCCTATAAATAGTCAATTTTCGAAAAATTTCCTATAAATATAAAATTTTCGTAAAATTTCTATAAATAGTCAATTTTCGAAAAATTTCCTATAAATATTTAATTTTTAAAAAATTTCCTTTAAATATAAAATTTTCGAAAATTTCCTATAAATAGACAATTTTTGAAAAATTTCCTATAAATATTTAATTTTTAAAAAATTTCCTATAAATAGTAAATTTTCGAACAATTTCCTTTAAATATAAAATTTTCGAAAATTTCCTATAAATAGACAATTTTCGAAAAATTTCCTATAAATAGTCAATTTTCGAAAAATTTCTATAAATATTAAATTTTCAAAAAATTTTTTATAAAAAGTCAATTTTCAAAAAAATTTCCTATAAAAAGTCAATTTTCGAAAAATTTCCTATAAATAGTCAATTTTCGAAAAATTTCCTATAAATAGTCAATTTTCAAAAAATTTCCTATAAATGTCAATTTTCGAAAAATTTCCTATAAATAGTCAATTTTCGAAAAATTTCCTATAAATAGTCAATTTTCGAAAAATTTCCTATAAATAGTCAATTTTCGAAAAAATTCCTATAAATAGTCAATTTTCTAAAAATTCCTATAAATAGTCAATTTTCGAAAAATTTCCTATAAATATTAAATTTTTGAAAAATTTCCTATAAATAGTCAATTTTCGAAAAATTTCCTATAAATATTAAATTTTCGAAAAATTTCCTATAAATATTAAATTTTTGAAAAATTTCCTATAAATAGTCAATTTTTGAAAAATTTCTTATAAATAGTCAATTTTCGAAAAATTTCCTATAAATAGTCAATTTTCGAAAAATTTCCTATAAATAGTCAATTTTCGAAAAATTTCCTATAAATAGTCAATTTTCGAAAAATTTCCTATAAATAGTTAATTTTCGCAAAATTTACATAAAAGGTCAATTTTCGAAAATTTTTCTATAAATAGTTAATTTTCGAAAAATTTTCTTTAAAATTACTTACGAAATTCAATTACTATAGAATTTTATATTTGAACATTTTTTACTTTGATAAAATTCGTTTAAGAAAATTATTACTGCGTTAAAATTTCTTAAGAAAAAGTATCTCTGTCATAATATGACTTAAGAAATGTGTCACCGTGACACATTTCTTAAGTCAAAAAATGTTTCACTTTAATATGTGGATTTTCTTGTCCAGATTTCTTACAGCGATTAAATTTCTTTTAAAAATCTATCACTGTGGAAAAACTATAGTAAAAAATGTATCATCCTGAAGAAGATTTCATAAAATCATTGATTTTTTCATAGAAAAAATATCACTTAGGTTTTTTAGGATCAATTTTAAAAAAATTATCACTATAAAGAATTTTTATAGAAAATTAATCGCTGTAATAAATTTTATGTAAAAGATAATATAGAAGTTACTAAGAAATTTTCGTAATTTCTTTAGAAAATTTATCGTTGTGATAATTTCTTTTAAGAAAAATTTACTTAAAAAAAATGTATCCTTATGTTAAAATTTACTCAGAAAATTATCAATGTTATGATAATTCTTTAGAAAATATTTCTTATCTACAAAAAAATTTCCTTACAATATTTATGACTGAATGCATATCTTTAATAAAATACAAAAAACTATATCTTTTTTTATAATATCGATTTCAAAAGAAATTATAATTTAAAGGATAGAAAAATTATATGTATCATGTTTGCCATCCTTGGGTTAGAAAAGATGTCATTATTTTAATTAAAACAAAAATGTGATCTTGCTTCTTAAACTTCAAGGTGTTAATATACGCATTTCGAATACATAAAGTATATAATTCTCGTTTTCTTTTTTTTACAAAAGTTTGTATATATAGCAGATTTATCTAGCATAGGTTGGCGGTCTTAGCATTCCCCGTAGAAAAGGTTGTTCACACTCCCTTAATTGTGAAATCACTCGTTTGTAATAAAAGTTGCTAATTGATGAAAAATGTTGACCATGAATGTGGTAAAATAAAGCGCTTTACTGAGATTTCAGGCTTTAGTAGGTGAAGTGCATAAAATAAAGCCTAGGGAATGCTAAAAGTTGATCGCTAACTTTTTTATAACTTGAAGGAAAAGAAGGTTGAACGATCGATTCATTCATATCATCACAAAAATAAAAAGTTTTTTTTTAATAGAAAAAAAATAGGGTATGCTAAAAGTTTATCGCTTACTTTTTATAAAATGTTTTTATACTAGAAAAAAAAAAAGAATATTAATCAATCGATCGATCATCACTTCATTACATGGTGTCACAATTGTGCAACTTTTTTAAAAACATGGAAAGCGACCTAGTAGGGGTTATGGGCCTAGGTGAGTACATACAAAAACCATTTTCAAAGATTTCTAAACACTTGCAAAATTTTGAGATATTCGCAAAAAACTGTTTTCAAGTGGGTCGTAGTGGTCGAAATATATTTTATATAAATAGTCAATTTTCGAAAAATTTCCTATAAATAGTCAATTTTCAAAAAATTTTTTATAAATATAATATTTTTAACAAATTTTAACAATGATAAATTTTCTTAAAATTTCCTATAAACTAAATTTGTTTGAAATTTCGAAGAAATATTATTTGAAAAATTTTCTATTAATAATAAATTTTCAAAATATTTGCTATAAATAGTCAATTTTCGAAAAATTTCCTATATTAGTATATATTCAAAAAATTTCCTATAAATAGTAAATTTTCAAAAAATTTCCTATAAATAGTCAATTTTCGAAAAATTTCCTGTAATTAGACAATTTTCGAAAAATTTCCTATAAATAGTCAATTTTTGAAAAATTTCCTATAAATAGTCAATTTTTGAAAAATTTCCTATAAATAAAAAACAAGTTAAATTTTCGAAAAATTTCCTATAAATAGTAAATTTTCAAGAAATTTCCTATAATAGTCAGTTTTGAAAAAAATTTTCGAAAAATTTCCTATAAATATTGAATTTTCGAAAAATAAATATTGAATTTTCGAAAAATTTCCTATAAATAGTCAATTTTTGAAAAATTTCCTATAAATAGTCCATTTTCGAAAAATTTCCTGTAAATAGTCAGTTTTCCTATAAATAGTAAATTATTTTAAAATTTCTTATAAATGGTCAATTTTCAAGAAATTTCCTATAAATAGTCAATTTTGAAAAAAAATTCCTATAAATATTAAATTTTCGAAAATTTTCCTATAAATATTGAATTTTCGAAAAATATCCTATAAATATTGAATTTTCAAAAAATTTCCTATAAATATTCAATTTTAGAAGAATTTCCCATAAATAGTCAATTTTCAAAAAATTTCCTATAAATAGTCAATTTTCGAAAAATTTCCTATAGTCAATTTTTAAAAGTCCGTCCGTCTGGACGGCTGACTGGCTGGACCCCATGTAAGCCCCGTAATCAGAGTACAGGTGGCAATACATAAGATAATTTGATGAAATTTGGCACAAATCATTTTTTTGATAGCACGACCATTCATTAAAATCGTTTCATTATTTATCGTACCTCCCATAGGTCCCACTTCCCGGAATTGATATTTTGCTCACAAATATCAATATTTTTTTCATGAAATTTAAAAACTATACTGCTTATGTTAACCAAAATCAATGTATCAAATTTTTGAAAACAGTCAACATTTGACCATAGCTTCCATACAAACTCTTTTATCAAAACGCACTAAATCAGACAAAAATCGCTCGTAACAAAAACATCTTATTTAGAGGAAAGTATATTGATATCATGTTTCCCATCTCTGGGTTAAAGACCAACAATGTGATCTTCTTCTTTATCTTAAACTATAAGCAGTTGGTATTCACATTTTAAATATAATTCTCGTTTTCTTTTTCTTTACAAAAGTTTGTATATATAGCAAATTTATCTTGCTTGGGGTGGCGGTCTCTGCATTCCCCGTAGAAAAGGTTGTTCACACTCCCTTAATTGTGAAATCACTCGTTTGTAATAAAAGTTGCTAATTGATGAAAAATGTTGACCATTAATGTGGTAAAATTAAAGCGCTTTACTGAGATTTCAGGCTTTAGTAGGTGAAGTGCATAAAATAAAGCCTAGGGAATGCTGAAAGTTGATCGCTAACTTTTTTATAACTTGAAGGAAAAGAAGGTTGAACGATCGATTCATTCATATCATCACAAAAATAAAAAGTTTTTTTTGATAGAAAAAAAAGTAGATTAATCAAAATAGGGTATGCTAAAAGTTTATCGCTTACTTTTATAAAATGTTTTTATACTAGAAAAAAAAGAAGATTAATCAATCGATCGATCATCACTTCATTACATGGTGTCACAATTGAGCAACTTTTTTAAAAACATGGAAAGCGACCTAGTAGGGGTTATGGGCCTAGGTGAGTACATACAAAAACCATTTTCAAAGATTTCTAAACACTTGCAAAATCTTGAGATATTCGCAAAAAACTGTTTTCAAGTGGGTCGTAGTGGTCGAAATATATTTTATATAAATAGTCAATTTTCGAAAAATTTCCTATAAATAGTCAATTTTCAAAAAATTTTAATAAATATAAAATTTTTAACAAATTTTAACAATGATAAATTTTCTTAAAATTTCCTATAAACTAAATTTTTTTTGAAATTTCTAATAAATAGCTAATATTTGAAAAATTTTCTATTAATAATAAATTTTCAAAATATTTCCTATAAATAGTCAATTTTTGAAAAATTTCCTATAATACTAAATTTTCAAAAAATTTTCTATAAATAGTCAATTTTTGAAAAATTTCCTATAGATAAAAAACAAGTTAAATTTTCGAAAAATTTCCTATAAATAATAAATTTTCAAGAAATTTCCTATAAATAGTAAATTTTCAAGAAATTTCCTATAATAGTCGGTTTTGAAAAAAATTTTCGAAAAATTTCCTATAAATATTGAATTTTCGAAAAATTTCCTATAAATATTAAATTTTCGAAAAATTTCCTATAAATATTAAATTTTCGAAAAATTTCCTATAAATAGTCAATTTTTGAAAAATTTCCTAAAAATAGTCCATTTTCAAAAAATTTCCTGTAAATGTCAGTTTTCGAAAAATTTCCTATTAATAGTAAATTTTTTTTAAATTTTTTATAAATGGTCAATTTTCAAGAAATTTCCTATAAATAGTCAATTTTGAAAAAAAATTCCTATAAATATTAAATTTTCGAAAATTTTCCTATAAATATTGAATTTTCGAAAAATATCCTATAAATATTGAATTTTCAAAAAATTTCCTATAAATATTAAATTTTAGAAGAATTTCCCATAAATAGTCAATTTTCAAAAAATTTCCTATAAATAGTCAATTTTCGAAAAATTTCCTATAGTCAATTTTTGAAAGTCCGTCCGTCTGGACGGCTGGCTGGCTGGACCCCATGTAAGCCCCGTAATCAGAGTACAGGTGGCAATACATAAGATAATATGATGAAATTTGGCACAAATCATTTTTTTGATAGCACGACCATTCATCAAAATCGTTTCATTATTTACCGTACCTCCCATAGGTCCCACTTCCCGGAATTGATATTTTGCTCACAAATATCAATATTTTTTTCATGAAATTTAAAAACTATACTGCTTATGTTAACCAAAATCACTGTATCAAATTTTTTAAAACAGTCAACATTTGACCATAGCTTCCATACAAACTCTTTTATCAAAACGCACTAAATCAGACAAAAATCGCTCGTAACAAAAACATCTTATTTAGAGGAAAGAAGATTGATATCATGTTTCCCATCTCTGGGTTAAAGACCAACAATGTGATCTTCTTCTTTATCTTAAACTATAAGCAGTTGGTATTCACATTTTAAATATAATTCTCGTTTTCTTTTTCTTTACAAAAGTTTGTATATATAGCAAATTTATCTTGCTTGGGGTGGCGGTCTCTGCATTCCCCGTAGAAAAGGTTGTTCACACTCCCTTAATTGTGAAATCACTCGTTTGTAATAAAAGTTGCTAATTGATGAAAAATGTTGACCATGAATGTGGTAAAATAAAGCGCTTCACTGAGATTTCAGGCTTTGGTAGGTGAAGTGCATAAAATAAAGCCTAGGGAATACTAAAAGTCTGATCGCTAACTTTTTTTATACTTGAAAAAATAGAAGATTATACGATCAATATCATCCATTCACATTATTTTTTTAAAGATAATCGAGAGAGAAAAAGTATTACATTATTTTTTGTTTATAAACATGTATACAAAGGAAATGTTTAGAAAAAAGAAGTGTTTGTGAAAAAGTTGTTAATAAATTGTACATTTTTTAAAAAGAAATATAATTTTTCTTGAAAAATTTTTAATAAAAAATAATAATCAACAAAATTAAAACGAGTTTGCCCGAGCTGGCATTCGAACCCGGGAATCAAGTTTTATCTATTCGACATATTCGCTTAAAAGTAAAGATTAGAATTCCAGGTTCAAATCCCAGTTGGGGCAAACAAAAAAATTATTTTTTTTATTTCCTTAAACATAATTCTCAACAAAAAACCTCAAACAAACTTACAATATTGGATCGATGCAAGCTAGCCTTTACAACACCGGTTTCCTGCAAAATTAACAATATCGGCGCTAGCCCCATAACTAACAGTGCTTGCACAAAATTGTAATTCATTATCAAATATGACATTTTGAAGTAATAATGAGTTTAATTTAGAGTTCCCTTAACTTATTACCTACAATATTGCATATTTAAGAGTCATCAGATTTGTACATGTATGTAAATTTTCAAATATCCACAAATGTGTCCTTTATTATCCTTTAGTTAGTTTTTTTTTTGGAAAACTAGAAAACTTTATTTTAATATTACCTTCATTAAGGCTTTTATGCAGGTTAAGCAGATTTTGTATAGGTTTAGGGTGATACATCAAATTAAAATTTTCTATAGAAATATTTTTTTACAGAAAAATTTTCTATAGAAAAATGTTCCTACTGAAAAATTTTCTATATAATTTTTTTCTAACGAAAAATTTTCTATAGAAATTTATTTCTAACTAAAAATTTTCTATAGAAATTTATTTCTAACTAAAAATTTTCTATAGAAATTTATTTCTAACGAAAAATTTTCTATAGAAATTTATTTCTAACGAAAAATTTTCTATAGAAATTTATTTCTAACGAAAAATTTTCTATAGAAATTTATTTCTAACGAAAAATTTTCTATAGAAATTTATTTCTAACGAAAAATTTTCTATAGAAATTTATTTCTAACGAAAAATTTTCTATAGAAATTTATTTCTAACGAAAAATTTTCTATAGAAATTTATTTCTAACGAAAAATTTTCTATAGAAATTTATTTCTAACGAAAAATTTTCTATAGAAATTTATTTCTAACGAAAAATTTTCTATAGAAATTTATTTCTAACGAAAAATTTTCTATAGAAATTTATTTCTAACGAAAAATTTTCTATAGAAATTTATTTCTAACGAAAAATTTTCTATTGAAATTTATTTCTAACGAAAAATTTTCTATAGAAATTTATTTCTAACGAAAAATTTTCTATAGAAATTTTTTTCTAACGAAAAATTTTCTATAGAAATTTTTTTCTAACGAAAAATTTTCTATAGAATTTTTTTTCTAACGAAAAATTTTCTATAGAAATTTATTTCTAACGAAAAATTTTCTATAGAAATTTATTTCTAACGAAAAATTTTCTATAGAAATTTATTTCTAACGAAAAATTTTCTATAGAAATTTATTTCTAACGAAAAATTTTCTATAGAAATTTATTTCTAACGAAAAATTTTCTATAGAAATTTATTTCTAACGAAAAATTTTCTATAGAAATTTATTTCTACCCAAAAATTTTCTATAGAAATTTATTTCTAATGAAAAATTTTCTATAGAATTTTTTTTCTAATGAAAAATTTTCTATTGAAATTTTTTTCTAACGAAAAATTTTCTATAGAAATTTTTTTCTAACGAAAAATTTTCTATAGAAATTTTTTTCTAACGAAAAATTTTCTATAGAAATTTTTTCTTACGAAAAATTTTCTATAGGAAATTTTTTCTACCGAATGTTATTAAAAGTCCTAATTGCCTGCAACTCCGCTTTCATTTCCCACAGGGCTATATCCACAATGTTTGCTTATTTGATTTGTCAAACACATTAGATGAACGAGAGGACAGCGGTGTTACCCAACCACATTTATGTCTACTCAACTAGTGCCAGAAAGACCATCATCATAGAAATTCAATCACATGTAATTAAAATCACACAAAATGACAATCACATGTCACCCCCGGAGTTAAAGGCAAAAGTTGCAGTCTCAACACATTAAAAAAGTTGAAGAAGTGGAAGGAAGGTGGCGATGAAGGGCGGAAAACTGAACTATAATTTCATTTTATTATTTTTACTCTATGAGACTTTAATTCATTATTATTACTATCACCAGTAAAACTAGCAGTAGCAACATTATTATCATTATCGTCATCATCATCAGTGTCATCAAATATCACACGAAAACTTGAAAATAAAATAGAAAAAAAAAAATACATTATTACTCGTATTTATTCTGATGTTCAGGGCAATTTACGTCTATAATTTGTCTTGTGGAGCAGCAGCGTTTTTACTATGGCAATCAGTCAGTCTGTCTGTCTGTCTCTTTGTCATGGAGCCGGTGTGGGCTGTTGCTTTATCAGGCCATTCATCCATTAACTTGAATATTTCATTATATTTGGAAATTTTTCTACAAGTCTTTACATGAGTGTCTTAAGTACTTTTGGGGTTTTTGTAAGTGAATACAAATTTTTGAAAAGTTTAAAATATTTCAAAATTTAATTTTTAAATCTAGAAGTTCTTTTTTGGTTTGCGGTTATAAGTTTAGAGCTTTTAACAGAACTAGAATAGAACTAGAAAAGAATTAGAACGGAACATAAGCAGAAATTTTCTATAGAAATACCGAAAATTTTTTTATAAACATTTTTATTACGAAACATATTCTATGGAAATTTTCATAGGGAAAAATTTTCTACAGAAGTTTTTTTCTACCGAAAATTTTTTTATAGAAATTTTTTTCTACCGAAAAATTTTGTACAGAAATTTTTTTCTAGCAAAAAATTTTCTATAGAAATTTTTTTCCAACAAATAATTTTCCATTAGAATTTTTTTTCTAGCGAAAATTTTTTTTATAGAAATACAAATTTTTTCTACCGAAAAATTTTCTCTAGAAATTTTTTCTACCGAAAAATTTTCTATAGAAAATATTAGAAAAAATTTCTATAGAAATTTTTTCTACCGAAAAATTTTCTATAGAAATTTTTTCTACCGAAACATTTTCTATAGAAATTTTTTCTACCGAAAAATTTTCTATAGAAATTTTTTTCTAGCGAAAAATTTTCTATAGAAAATTTTTTGTAGCGAAAAATTTTCTATAGAAATTTTTTTCTAGCGAAAAATTTTCTATAAAAATTTTTTTCTAGCGAAAAGTTTTCTATAGAAATTTTTTTCTAGCGAAAAATTTTCTATCGAAATTTTTTTCTACCGAAAAATTTTCTATACAAATGTTTTTCTACCGAAAAATGTTCTATACAAATGTTTTTCTACCGAAAAATGTTCTATAGAAATTTTTTCTACCGAAAAATGTTCTATAGAAATTTTTTCTACCGAAAAATTTTCTATAGAAATTTTTTCTACCGAAAAATTTTCTATAGAAATTTTTTCTACCGAAAAATTTTCTATAGAAATTTTTTCTACCGAAAAATTTTCTATAGAAATTTTTTCTACCGAAAAATTTTCTATAGAAATGTTTTTCTACCGAAAAATTTTCTATAGAAATGTTTTTCTACCGAAAAATTTTCTATAGAAATGTTTTTCTACCGAAAAATTTTCTATAGAAATTTTTTCTACCGAAAAATTTTCTATAGAAATTTTTTCTACCGAAAAATTTTCTATAGAAATTTTTTCTACCAAATAATTTTCTATAGAAATTTTTCTACCGAAAAATTTTCTATAGAAATTTTTTCTACCGAAAAATTTTCTATAGAAATTTTTTCTACCGAAAAATTTTCTATAGAAATTTTTTCTAACGAAAAATTTTCTATAGAAATTTTTTCTAACGAAAAATTTTCTATAGAAATTTTTTCTAACGAAAAATTTTCTATAGAAATTTTTTCTAACGAAAAATTTTCTATAGAAAATTTTTCTACCGAAAAATTTTCTATAGAAATTTTTTCTACCGAAAAATTTTCTATAGAAATTTTTTCTACCGAAAAATTTTCTATAGAAATTTTTTCTACCGAAAAATTTTCTATAGAAATTTTTTCTACCGAAAAATTTTCTATAGAAATTTTTTCTACCGAAAAATTTTCTATAGAAATTTTTTCTACCGAAAAATTTTCTATAGAAATTTTTTCTACCGAAAAATTTTCTATAGAAATTTTTTCTACCGAAAAATTTTCTATAGAAATTTTTTCTACCGAAAAATTTTCTATAGAAATTTTTTCTACCGAAAAATTTTCTATAGAAATTTTTTCTACCGAAAAATTTTCTATAGAAATTTTTTCTACCGAAAAATTTTCTATAGAAATTTTTTCTACCGAAAAATTTTCTATAGAAATTTTTTCTACCGAAAAATTTTCTATAGAAGTTTTTTCTACCGAAAAATTTTCTATAGAAGTTTTTTCTACCGAAAAATTTTCTATAGAAGTTTTTTCTAGCGAAAAATTTTCTATAGAAATTTTTTCTACCGAAAAATTTTCTCTAGAAAATTTTTCTACCGCTAAATTTTCTATAGAAATTTTTTCTACCGAAAAATTTTCTATAGAAATTTTTTCTACCGAAAAATTTTCTATAGAAATTTTTTCTAACGAAAAATTTTCTATAGAAATTTTTTCTACCGAAAAATTTTCTATAGAAGTTTTTTCTACCGAAAAATTTTCTATAGAAGTTTTTCCTAGCGAAAAATTTTCTATAGAAATTTTTTCTAACGAAAAATTTTCTATAGAAAATTTTTCTACCGAAAAATTTTCTATAGAAATTTTTTCTACCGAAAAATTTTCTATAGAAATTTTTTCTACCGAAAAATTTTCTATAGAAATTCTTTCTAACGAAAAATTTTTTATAGAAATTCTTTCTAACGAAAAATTTTCTATAGAAATTTTTTCTAACGAAAAATTTTCTATAGAAATTTTTTCTAACGAAAAATTTTCTATAGAAATTTTTTCTAACGAAAAATTTTCTATAGAAATTTTTTCTAACGAAAAATTTTCTATAGAAATTTTTTCTAACGAAAAATTTTCTATAGAAATTTTTTCTAACGAAAAATTTTCTATAGAAATTTTTTCTAACGAAAAATTTTCTATAGAAATTTTTTCTAACGAAAAATTTTCTATAGAAATTTTTTCTAACGAAAAATATTCTATAGAAATTTTTTCTAACGAAAAATTTTCTATAGAAATTTTTTCTAACGAAAAATTTTCTATAGAAATTTTTTCTAACGAAAAATTTTCTATAGAAATTTTTTCTAACGAAAAATTTTCTATAGAAATTTTTTCTAACGAAAAATTTTCTATAGAAATTTTTTCTAACGAAAAATTTTCTATAGAAATTTTTTCTAACGAAAAATTTTCTATAGAAATTTTTTCTAACGAAAAATTTTCTATAGAAATTTTTTCTAACGAAAAATTTTCTATAGAAATTTTTTCTAACGAAAAATTTTCTATAGAAATTTTTTCTAACGAAAAATTTTCTATAGAAATTTTTTCTAACGAAAAATTTTCTATAGAAATTTTTTCTAACGAAAAATTTTCTATAGAAATTTTTTCTAACGAAAAATTTTCTATAGAAATTTTTTCTAACGAAAAATTTTCTATAGAAATTTTTTCTAACGAAAAATTTTCTATAGAAATTTTTTCTAACGAAAAATTTTCTATAGAAATTTTTTCTAACGAAAAATTTTCTATAGAAATTTTTTCTACCGAAAAATTTTCTATAGAAATTTTTTCTACCGAAAAATTTTCTATAGAAATTTTTTCTACCGAAAAATTTTCTATAGAAATTTTTTCTACCGAAAAATTTTCTATAGAAATTTTTTCTACCGAAAAATTTTCTATAGAAATTTTTTCTAACGAAAAATTTTCTGTAGAAAATTTTTCTACCGAAAAATTTTCTATAGAAATTTTTTCTACCGAAAAATTTTCTATAGAAATTTTTTCTACCGAAAAATTTTCTATAGAAATTTTTTCTACCGAAAAATTTTCTATAGAAATTTTTTCTACCGAAAAATTTTCTATAGAAGTTTTTTCTACCGAAAAATTTTCTATAGAAGTTTTTTCTACCAAAAAATTTTCTATAGAAGTTTTTTCTACCGAAAAATTTTCTATAGAAATTTTTTTCTACCAAAAAATGTTGTACAGAAATTTTTTTTCTAGCAAAAAATTTTCTATAGAAATTTTTTCTACCGAAAAATTTTCTATAGAAATTTTTTCTACCGAAAAATTTTCTATAGAAATTTTTTCTACCGAAAAATTTTCTATAGAAATTTTTTCTACCGAAAAATTTTCTATAGAAATTTTTTCTACCGAAAAATTTTCTATAGAAATTTTTTCTACCGAAAAATTTTCTTTAGAAATTTTTTCTACCGAAAAATTTTCTATAGAAATTTTTTCTATCGAAAAATTTTCTATAGAAATTTTTTTTAACGAAAAATTTTCTATAGAAATTTTTTCTAACGAAAAATTTTCTATAGAAATTTTTTCTAACGAAAAATTTTCTATAGAAATTTTTTCTACCGAAAAATTTTCTATAGAAATTTTTTCTACCGAAAAATTTTCTATAGAAGTTTTTTCTACCGAAAAATTTTCTATAGAAGTTTTTTCTACCGAAAAATTTTCTATAGAAGTTTTTTCTACCGAAAAATTTTCTATAGAAATTTTTTTCTACCAAAAAATGTTGTACAGAAATTTTTTTTCTAGCAAAAAATTTTCTATAGAAATTTTTTCTACCGAAAAATTTTCTATAGAAATTTTTTCTACCGAAAAATTTTCTATAGAAATTTTTTCTACCGAAAAATTTTCTATAGAAATTTTTTCTACCGAAAAATTTTCTATAGAAATTTTTTCTACCGAAAAATTTTCTATAGAAATTTTTTCTACCGAAAAATTTTCTATAGAAATTTTTTCTACCGAAAAATTTTCTATAGAAATTTTTTCTACCGAAAAATTTTCTTTAGAAATTTTTTCTAGCGAAAAATTTTCTTTAGAAATTTTTTCTACCGAAAAATTTTCTATAGAAATTTTTTCTATCGAAAAATTTTCTATAGAAATTTTTTTTAACGAAAACTTTTCTATAGAAATTTTTTCTAACGAAAAATTTTCTATAGAAATTTTTTCTAACGAAAAATTTTCTATAGAAATTTTTTCTACCGAAAAATTTGCTATAGAAATTTTTTCTACCGAAAAATTTTCTATAGAAATTTTTTCTACCGAAAAATTTTCTATAGAAATTTTTTCTACCGAAAAATTTTCTATAGAAATTTTTTCTACCGAAAAATTTTCTATAGAAATTTTTTCTACCGAAAATTTTTCTATAGCAATTTTTTCTACCGAAAATTTTTCTATAGAAATTTTTTCTACCGAAAAATTTTCTATAGAAATTTTTTCTACCGAAAAATTTTCTATAGAAATTTTTTCTACCGAAAAATTTTCTATAGAAATTTTTTCTACCGAAAAATTTTCTATAGAAATTTTTTCTACCGAAAAATTTTCTATACAAATTTTTTCTACCGAAAAATTTTCTATACAAATTTTTTCTACCGAAAAATTTTCTATAGAAATTTTTTCTACCGAAAAATTTTCTATAGAAATTTTTTCTACCGAAAAATTTTCTATAGAAATTTTTTCTACCGAAAAATTTTCTTTAGAAATTTTTTCTACCGAAAAATTTTCTTTAGAAATTTTTTCTACCGAAAAATTTTCTTTAGAAATTTTTTCTACCGAAAAATTTTCTATAGAAATTTTTTCTATCGAAAAATTTTCTATAGAAATTTTTTTTAACGAAAACTTTTCTATAGAAATTTTTTCTAACGAAAAATTTTCTATAGAAATTTTTTCTAACGAAAAATTTTCTATAGAAATTTTTTCTACCGAAAAATTTGCTATAGAAATTTTTTCTACCGAAAAATTTGCTATAGAAATTTTTTCTACCGAAAAATTTTCTATAGAAATTTTTTCTACCGAAAAATTTTCTATAGAAATTTTTTCTACTGAAAAATTTTCTATAGAAATTTTTTCTACCGAAAAATTTTCTATAGAAATTTTTTCTACCGAAAATTTTTCTATAGAAATTTTTTCTACCGAAAATTTTTCTATAGAAATTTTTTTTAACGAAAACTTTTCTATAGAAATTTTTTCTAACGAAAAATTTTCTATAGAAATTTTTTCTAACGAAAAATTTTCTATAGAAATTTTTTCTATCGAAAAATTTTCTATAGAAATTTTTTCTACCGAAAATTTTTCTATAGAAATTTTTTTTAACGAAAAATTTTCTATAGAAATTTTTTCTACCGAAAAATTTTCTATAGAAATTTTTTCTACCGAAAAATTTTCTATAGAAATTTTTTCTATCGAAAAATTTTCTATAGAAATTTTTTTTAACGAAAACTTTTCTATAGAAATTTTTTCTAACGAAAAATTTTCTATAGAAATTTTTTCTAACGAAAAATTTTCTATAGAAATTTTTTCTACCGAAAAATTTGCTATAGAAATTTTTTCTACCGAAAAATTTTCTATAGAAATTTTTTCTACCGAAAAATTTTCTATAGAAATTTTTTCTACCGAAAAATTTTCTATAGAAATTTTTTCTACCGAAAAATTTTCTATAGAAATTTTTTCTACCGAAAATTTTTCTATAGAAATTTTTTCTACCGAAAATTTTTCTATAGAAATTTTTTCTACCGAAAAATTTTCTATAGAAATTTTTTCTACCGAAAAATTTTCTATAGAAATTTTTTCTACCGAAAAATTTTCTATAGAAATTTTTTCTACCGAAAAATTTTCTATAGAAGTTTTTTCTACCGAAAAATTTTCTATAGAAGTTTTTTCTACCGAAAAATTTTCTATAGAAGTTTTTTCTACCGAAAAATTTTCTATAGAAATTTTTTTCTACCAAAAAATGTTGTACAGAAATTTTTTTTCTAGCAAAAAATTTTCTATAGAAATTTTTTCTACCGAAAAATTTTCTATAGAAATTTTTTCTACCGAAAAATTTTCTATAGAAATTTTTTCTACCGAAAAATTTTCTATAGAAATTTTTTCTACCGAAAAATTTTCTATAGAAATTTTTTCTACCGAAAAATTTTCTATAGAAATTTTTTCTACCGAAAAATTTTCTATAGAAATTTTTTCTACCGAAAAATTTTCTTTAGAAATTTTTTCTACCGAAAAATTTTCTTTAGAAATTTTTTCTACCGAAAAATTTTCTTTAGAAATTTTTTCTACCGAAAAATTTTCTATAGAAATTTTTTCTATCGAAAAATTTTCTATAGAAATTTTTTTTAACGAAAACTTTTCTATAGAAATTTTTTCTAACGAAAAATTTTCTATAGAAATTTTTTCTAACGAAAAATTTTCTATAGAAATTTTTTCTACCGAAAAATTTGCTATAGAAATTTTTTCTACCGAAAAATTTTCTATAGAAATTTTTTCTACCGAAAAATTTTCTATAGAAATTTTTTCTACCGAAAAATTTTCTATAGAAATTTTTTCTACCGAAAAATTTTCTATAGAAATTTTTTCTACCGAAAAATTTTCTATAGAAATTTTTTCTACCGAAAAATTTTCTATAGAAATTTTTTCTACCGAAAAATTTTCTATAGAAATTTTTTCTACCGAAAATTTTTCTATAGAAATTTTTTCTACCGAAAATTTTTCTATAGAAATTTTTTCTACCGAAAAATTTTCTATAGAAATTTTTTCTACCGAAAAATTTTCTATAGAAATTTTTTCTACCGAAAAATTTTCTATAGAAATTTTTTCTACCGAAAAATTTTCTATAGAAATTTTTTCTACCGAAAAATTTTCTATAGAAATTTTTTCTACCGAAAAATTTTCTATAGAAATTTTTTCTACCGAAAAATTTTCTATAGAAATTTTTTCTACCGAAAAATTTTCTATAGAAATTTTTTCTACCGAAAAATTTTCTATAGAAATTTTTTCTACCGAAAAATTTTCTATAGAAATTTTTTCTACCGAAAAATTTTCTATAGAAATTTTTTCTACCGAAAAATTTTCTATAGAAATTTTTTCTACCGAAAAATTTTCTATAGAAATTTTTTCTACCGAAAAATTTTCTATAGAAATTTTTTCTACCGAAAAATTTTCTATAGAAATTTTTTCTACCGAAAAATTTTCTATAGAAATTTTTTCTAACGAAAAATTTTCTATAGAAATTTTTTCTACTGAAAAATTTTCTATAGAAATTTTTTCTACCGAAAAATTTTCTGTAGAAATTTTTTCTACCGAAAAATTTTCTATAGAACGAAAAATTTTCTATAGAAATTTTTTCTACTGAAAAATTTTCTATAGAAATTTTTTCTACCGAAAAATTTTCTGTAGAAATTTTTTCTACCGAAAAATTTTCTATAGAAATTTTTTCTACCGAAAAATTTTCTATAGAAATTTTTTCTACCGAAAAATTTTCTATAGAAATTTTTTCTACCGAAAAATTTTCTATAGAAATTTTTTCTACCGAAAAATTTTCTATAGAAATTTTTTCTAACGAAAAATTTTCTATAGAAATTTTTTCTAACGAAAAATTTTCTATAGAAATTTTTTCTAACGAAAAATTTTCTATAGAAATTTTTTCTAACGAAAAATTTTCTATAGAAATTTTTTCTAACGAAAAATTTTCTATAGAAATTTTTTCTAACGAAAAATTTTCTATAGAAATTTTTTCTAACGAAAAATTTTCTATAGAAATTTTTTCTAACGAAAAATTTTCTATAGAAATTTTTTCTAACGAAAAATTTTCTATAGAAATTTTTTCTAACGAAAAATTTTCTATAGAAATTTTTTCTAACGAAAAATTTTCTATAGAAATTTTTTCTAACGAAAAATTTTCTATAGAAATTTTTTCTACCGAAAAATTTTCTATAGAAATTTTTTCTACCGAAAAATTTTCTATAGAAATTTTTTCTACCGAAAAATTTTCTATAGAAATTTTTTCTACCGAAAAATTTTCTATAGAAATTTTTTCTACCGAAAAATTTTCTATAGAAATTTTTTCTGCCGAAAAATTTTCTATAGAAATTTTTTCTACCGAAAAATTTTCTATAGAAATTTTTTCTACCGAAAAATTTTCTATAGAAATTTTTTCTACCGAAAAATTTTCTATAGAAATTTTTTCTACCGAAAAATTTTCTATAGAAATTTTTTCTACTGAAAAATTTTCTATAGAAATTTTTTCTACTGAAAAATTTTCTATAGAAATTTTTTCTACCGAAAAATTTTCTATAGAAATTTTTTCTACCGAAAAATTTTCTATAGAAATTTTTTCTACCGAAAAATTTTCTATAGAATTTTTTTCTACCGAAAAATTTTCTATAGAAATTTTTTCTACCGAAAAATTTTCTATAGAAATTTTTTCTACCGAAAAATTTTCTATAGAAATTTTTTCTACCGAAAAATTTTCTATAGAAATTTTTTCTACCGAAAAATTTTCTATAGAAATTTTTTCTACCGAAAAATTTTCTATAGAAATTTTTTCTACCGAAAAATTTTCTATAGAAATTTTTCCTCCGAAAAATTTTCTATAGAAATTTTTTCTACCGAAAAATTTTCTATAGAAATTTTTTCTACCGAAAAATTTTCTATAGAAATTTTTTCTACCGAAAAATTTTCTATAGAAATTTTTTCTACCGAAAAATTTTCTATAGAAATTTTTTCTACCGAAAAATTTTCTATAGCAATTTTTTCTACCGAAAAATTTTCTATAGAAATTTTTTCTACCGAAAAATTTTCTATAGAAATTTTTTCTACCGAAACATTTTCTATAGAAATTTTTTCTACCGAAAAATTTTCTATAGAAATTTTTTCTACCGAAAAATTTTCTATAGAAATTTTTTCTACCGAAAAATTTTCTATAGAAATTTTTTCTACCGAAAAATTTTCTATAGAAATTTTTTCTACCGAAAAATTTTCTATAGAAATTTTTTTCTAGCGAAAAATTTTCTATAGAAATTTTTTTCTAGCGAAAAATTTTCTATAGAAATTTTTTTCTAGCGAAAAATTTTCTATAGCGAAGAATTTTCTATAGAAATTTTTTTCTGACGAAAAATTTTCTATAGAAATTTTTTCTACCGAAAAATTTTTTCTAGAAATTTTTTCTACCGAAAAATTTTCTCTAGAAATTTTTTCTACCGAAAAATTTTCTCTAGAAATTTTTTCTACCGAAAAATTTTCTCTAGAAATTTTTTCTACCGAAAAATTTTCTCTAGAAATTTTTTCTATCGAAAAATTTTCTATAGAAATTTTTTCTACCGAAAAATTTTCTATAGAAATTTTTTCTACCGAAAAATTTTCTCTCTTCTGTCAAAACGCACTAAATGAGACAAAAATCAGTAAAACGCTAATAAATCTGAAGATAATGAGAACTTAGAATTTATTTGCATACATAATTTTTTGAAAACTGTGATCAATTTGCCAAATTTCGAGATAATCGGTCCATATTTGATCATAGCTCTCATATAAGTCCAAATGACGAAGACAGCTTAAATATATAAGTTTTGGGAAAATGTTTGTATGATGGAAAAATTTAGCAAATATACAGGAAAAATAACACCTTTGAACTTAGTGGTGGAGGGTATCGTATGTTCGGGCTTGACCGACTATATCACTTTCTTACATGTTTTTTTTAAGTCTAGTCAGACTTAAATTTTTCATATTTTCTATTTAGTTTTAAATCCCGTAGACATTTATTTATTTATTTATTTGTTAAAGTATAAATTTTGGCTACTTGCTCTCCTATTTTATTTATTATTTTCCCTGGCCACTTCCGCTTGTCTGTTCCCCCCGTCTTCCTTAAATATCCTTGTCTATGCAAATGTATTGGTTTTTGTGGTCTTGTATTTTTTCCATTTGGTTGAGTTTCTCTTTCTCTTAAATAATGTAATAAAACATAAATCACAAAATGCAAATTCATTTAAGTCAAATAATTTATTATTGTTTATATTGCTTTTGTTTAAATTAAAAACCTTTAAAAAAAAAAACTCAAGAAAAAAAACGACATATAAAACTGTAACAACTGAATTTATCTGAATCTATCCTTGAGCATTTTAAATCGAGCAAAAAAGGAATAAAATGCTAACATACATCTTTGGAGATTTAGAAATGTCAAAAAATCTACATACGCTTGTAAATATTTGGTAAAACTTTGTCGGTACAAATAACCTGAGGATGTACTTAGTTTTAATGGCTACAAATAAATTTAAATACATATTTCTAACACACATTAATTTAAATCTGCAATTTGTTTAAACATTAAATTTTTTTTTTGAAATTTCTATAAAAATTCTATAAAAGATTTTTAATTTCTATAGAAAAATTTTCAGTAGAAAAAAAATTCTATAGAAAACTTTTCGGTAGAAAAAAATTTCTATAAAAATTTCAATTGAAAATTTTTCGCTAGAAAAAAATTTCTATAAAAAATTTTTCGGTAGAAAATTTTTTTCTATAGGAAATTTTTCTGTAAAAAAATTTGTGTAGCAAATTTTTTTGTAAAAAAAAATTTATAAAACATTTTTCAATAAAAAAAAAATTCTATAGAAAATTTTTCGTTAGAAAAAAATTTCTATAGAAAATTTTTCGTTAGAAAAAAATTTCTATAGAAAATTTTTCGTTAGAAAAAAATTTCCATAGAAAATTTTTCGTTAAAAAAAATTTCTATAGAAAATTTTTCGTCAGAAAAAAATTCTATAGAAAATTTTTCGTCAGAAAAAATTTCTATAGAAAATTTTTCGTCAGAAAAAATTTCTATAGAAAATTTTTCGTCAGAAAAAATTTCTATAGAAAATTTTTCGGTAGAAAAAATTTCTATAGAAAATTTTTCGGTAGAAAAAATTTCTATAGAAAATTTTTCGGTAGAAAAAATTTCTATAGAAAATTTTTCGGTAGAAAAAATTTCTGTAGAAAATTTTTCGTCAGAAAAAATTTCTATAGAAAATTTTTCGTCAGAAAAAATTTCTATAGAAAATTTTCCGTCAGAAAAAATTTTTATAGAAAATTTTTCGTCAGAAAAAATTTCTATAGAAAATTTTTCGTCAGAAAAAATTTCTATAGAAAATTTTTCGTCAGAAAAAAATTTCTATAGAAAATTTTTCGTCAGAAAAAATTTCTATAGAAAATTTTTCGTCAGAAAAAATTTCTATAGAAAATTTTTCGGTAGAAAAAATTTCTATAGAAAATTTTTCGGTAGAAAAAATTTCTATAGAAAATTTTTCGGTAGAAAAAATTTCTATAGAAAATTTTTCGGTAGAAAAAATTTCTATAGAAAATTTTTCGTCAGAAAAAATTTCTATAGAAAATTTTTCGTCAGAAAAAATTTCTATAGAAAATTTTTCGGCAGAAAAAATTTCTATAGAAAATTTTTCGGCAGAAAAAATTTCTATAGAAAATTTTTCGGCAGAAAAAATTTCTATAGAAAATTTTTCGTCAGAAAAAATTTCTATAGAAAATTTTTCGTCAGAAAAAATTTCTATAGAAAATTTTTCGTCAGAAAAAATTTCTATAGAAAATTTTTCGTCAGAAAAAATTTCTATAGAAAATTTTTCGTCAGAAAAAATTTCTATAGAAAATTTTTCGTCAGAAAAAATTTCTATAGAAAATTTTTCGTCAGAAAAAATTTCTATAGAAAATTTTTCGTCAGAAAAAATTTCTATAGAAAATTTTTCGTCAGAAAAAATTTCTATAGAAAATTTTTCGTCAGAAAAAATTTCTATAGAAAATTTTTCGTCAGAAAAAATTTCTATAGAAAATTTTTCGTCAGAAAAAATTTCTATAGAAAATTTTTCGTCAGAAAAAATTTCTATAGAAAATTTTTCGTCAGAAAAAATTTCTATAGAAAATTTTTCGTCAGAAAAAATTTCTATAGAAAATTTTTCGTCAGAAAAAATTTCTATAGAAAATTTTTCGTCAGAAAAAATTTCTATAGAAAATTTTTCGTCAGAAAAAATTTCTATAGAAAATTTTTCGTCAGAAAAACTTTCTATAGAAAATTTTTCGTCAGAAAAAATTTCTATAGAAAATTTTTCGTCAGAAAAAATTTCTATAGAAAATTTTTCGTCAGAAAAAATTTCTATAGAAAATTTTTCGTCAGAAAAAATTTCTATAGAAAATTTTTCGTCAGAAAAAATTTCTATAGAAAATTTTTCGTCAGAAAAAATTTCTATAGAAAATTTTTCGTCAGAAAAAATTTCTATAGAAAATTTTTCGGTAGAAAAAAATTTCTATAGAAAATTTTTCGGTAGAAAAAAATTTCTATAAAAAATTTTTCGGTAGAAAAAAATTTCTATAGAAAATTTTTCGGTAGAAAAAAATTTCTATAGAAAATTTTTCGGTAGAAAAAAATTTCTATAGAAAATTTTTCGGTAGAAAAAAATTTCTATAGAAAATTTTTCGGTAGAAAAAAATTTCTATAGAAAATTTTTCGGTAGAAAAAAATTTCTATAGAAAATTTTTCGGTAGAAAAAAATTTCTATAGAAAATTTTTCGGTAGAAAAAAATTTCTATAGAAAATTTTTCGGTAAAAAAAAATTTCTATAGAAAATTTTTCGGTAGAAAAAAATTTCTATAGAAAATTTTTCGGTAGAAAAAAATTTCTATACAAAATTTTTCGGTAGAAAAAATTTCTATACAAAATTTTTCGGTAGAAAAAATTTCTATAGAAAATTTTTCGGTAGAAAAAATTTCTATAGAAAATTTTTCGGTAGAAAAAATTTCTATAGAAAATTTTTCGTCAGAAAAAATTTCTATAGAAAATTTTTCGTTAGAAAAAATTTCTATAGAAAATTTTTCGTTAGAAAAAAATTTATATAGAAAATTTTTCGTTAGAAAAAAATTTCTATAGAAAATTTTTCGTTAGAAAAAAATTTCTATAGAAAATTTTTCGTTAGAAAAAAATTTCTATAGAAAATTTTTCGTTAGAAAAAAATTTCTATAGAAAATTTTTCGTTAGAAAAAAATTTCTATAGAAAATTTTTCGTTAGAAAAAAATTTCTATAGAAAATTTTTCGTTAGAAAAAAATTTCTATAGAAAATTTTTCGTTAGAAAAAAATTTCTATAGAAAATTTTTCGTTAGAAAAAAATTTCTATACAAAATTTTTCGTTAGAAAAAAATTTCTATAGAAAATTTATCATTAGAAAAAAATTTCTATAGAAAAAAATTTCTATAGAAAATTTTTCGTTAGAAAAAAATTTCTATAGAAAATTTTTCGTTAGAAAAAAATTTCTATAGAAAATTTTTCGTTAGAAAAAAATTTCTATAGAAAATTTTTCGTTAGAAAAAAATTTCTATAGAAAATTTTTCGTTAGAAAAAAATTTCTATAGGAAATTTTTCATTAGAAAAAAATTTCTATAGAAAATTTTTCGTTAGAAAAAAATTTCGATAGAAAATTTTTCGTTAGAAAAAAATTTCTATAGAAAATTTTTCGTTAGAAATAAATTTTTATAGAAAACTTTTCGTTAGAAAAAAATTTCTATAGAAAAATTTTTCATATAAAATTTTTAATAGTTTCGTTATAAAAATTTCTTAGAAAATTTCTGGTTTTAAAAATTTCTAGAAAAAGTTTCTGTTCTAGTTCTGTTTAAGTTCTGTTCTAGTTGTGGCTTTCTTCACAAGAATATCCCATATTTTTAAAACAATAAAAATTTAATATTTTCCAAACAATCAAATCTTGAATTTATCTTTGACAGATGATGTCCAATGTCTTTGTCACTCAACAAAAAATGGGGAAAAATCTTCATTTAGCCTGTGGTCATTTTTTTTTCTTAGTTTAACTTTCCCTTCCATCTTTTAAAGTCTTTAGTTTCTAGACACAAACCATTTCCGCTTCCCTTCAATTTTCTTCAAACTTACAAAAATATTTTGTAATAAATAAAATATTTGTTTAAAAATATTTTATTTTTTCCTTCCCATTTTACAAAAATTGTAAATTGTAAGACACAAACGGACAGACATTCTTGTAAACATAAATTTAAATTTGTTTCTGGAGAAAATGAAAATTAATGGCATTTTAAAATGAAATTATTTCTATATTTTGTCTTAAGATTTTTTGTTCTTTTTCTGAATTTTTTTTATTTAACTTAAATATTTTATTTCTTTAAGGAATAACATTTCAAACTTGTAATATAAGAATAATTGAATTTTATTTAAAATGAAATGAATTTTACTTCTATGGGGGGTTTTGGGGAGAGGTTTTGGATCAGTCACTTAAAAGGGGGTTGTATTATAAATTTTAAATGTAAAAAGTTTTATTAAATGTACAATAATAATTTAATATTTTGTAAGGAATTCATTCATATTCATGTTTTTTGCATTTTAAGATATTTTACATACAAAAGTATTTGTAATTGCTGGGAAATAAATAAAGTTAATTGAGCTTGAATTTATTAGATTTATAAAATGAAAATATTATTCAAGTCATAAAAGATTTCAATTTGTAAAGAAACATAAATACAAAAAATTGTTTATGGATTAAGTAAATGTTTATGTAACACAATATCTTCGAAATAGGATCTTTGGATATGTATAAGTAAAAATAATTAAATAATACCCAGTAAATTTAACGGTAATGCCTTTTGCATTACCCAACAGTTTACTTTGCAATGTATACTATAATTTAGTTAAAGATGTAATAGATTCTCTTATCTCTTTACAGGTAAATAAAAAATTAATCGACTGACTTGTCACAGCCCTAATGATGAGTAAGTAAGTAAGTTACTACGTATATTAGGGTGCATCATATTTTACGAAATATTAAGGAGTTTTTGAAAAATTTCCTTTAAAAATAGAAAATTTTTGAAAAATTTCCTTTAAAAACAGGAAATTTTTGAAAAATTTCCTTTAAAAATAGGAAATTTTTGAAAAATTTCCTTTAAAAATAGGAAATTTTTGAAAATTTTCCTTTAGAAATAGGAAATTTTTGAAAAATTTCCTATAAAAATAGGAAATTTTTGAAAAATTTCCTATAAAAATAGGAAATTTTTGAAAAATTTCCTATAAAAATAGTAAATTTTTGAAAAATTTCCTATAAAAATAGAAAATTTTTGAAAAATTTCCTATAAAAATAGAAAATTTTTGAAAAATTTCCTTTAAAAATAGAAAATTTTTGAAAAATTTCCTATCAAAATAGAAAATTTTTGAAAAATTTCCTTCAAAAATAAAAAATTTTTGAAAAATTTGCTATAAAAATAGAAAATTTTTGAAAAATTTGCTATAAAAATAGAAAATTTTTGAAAAATTTCCTATAAAAATAAGAAATTTTTAAAAATTCCCTATAAAAACAAGAAATTTTTAAAAAATTTCCTATAAAAACAAGAAATGTTTGAAAGATTTCTTAAAAACATAAAAAAATTTATGATCAATTTCCTATAAAAATAAGAAATTTTTGAAAAATTTCCTATAAAAATAGGAAAATTTCGAAAAATTTCCTATAAGAATAGGAAATTTTTGAAAAATTTCCTATAAAAATAGGAAATTTTTGAAAAATTTCCTATAAAAATAGGAAATTTTTGAAAAATTTCCTATAAAAATAGGAAATTTTTGAAAAATTTCCTATAAAAATAGGAAATTTTTGAAAAATTTCCTATAAAAATAGGAAATTTTTGAAAAATTTCCTATAAAAATAAGAAATTTTTGAAAAATTTCCTATAAAAGTAGGAAATTTTTGAAAAATTTTCTATAAAAATTGGAAATTTTTGAAAAATTTCCTATAAAATAGAAAATTTTTTAAAAATTTCCTATAAAAAAAGAAAATTTTTTAAAAATTTCCTATAAACATTTCCTATAAAAATAGGAAATTTTTGAAAAATTTCCTATAAAAATAGGAAATTTTTGAAAAATTTCCTATAAAAATAGGAAATTTTTGAAAAATTTCCTATAAAAATAGGAAATTTTTAAAAAATTTCCTATAAAAATAGGAAATTTTTGAAAAATTTCCTATAAAAATAGGAAATTTTTGAAAAATTTCCTATAAAAATAGGAAATTTTTGAAAAATTTCCTATAAAAATAAGAAATATTTGAAAAATTTTTAAGAAATTTTTGAACAATTTCTTATAAAAATAAGAAAGTTTGCAAAAATTTCCTATCAAGATAAGGCATTTTTGAAAAATTGTCTATATAAATAAGAAATTTTTGAAAAATTGTCTATAATAATAAAAAAATTTTTAAAAATTTCCTATAAAAATAAGAAATTTTTGAAAAATTTCCTATAACAATTAGAAATTTTTGAAAAATTGTCTATAAAAATAAGAAATTTTTGAAAAATTTCCTATCAAAATAAGAAATTTTTGAAAAATTTCCTATCAAAATAAGAAATTTTGCAAAAATTTCCTACAAAGATAAGAAATTTTTGAAAAATTGTCTATAAAAATAAGAAGTAAAAAATTTCCTATAAAAAATAAGGAATTTTTTGAAAAATTTTCTATAAAAATGAGAAATTTTTAAAGAATTTTCTATAGAAATTTTTGAAAAATTTTCTTAAAAATTTTCGTATAAAGACAAGGAATTTTTTAAAAATTTTCTATAAAAACAACAAATTTTTGAAAAATTTTCTATAAAAAAAAGAAAGTTTTGAAAACTTTCCTGTAAAAATAAGAAATTTTTGAAAAATTTCGTAGGAAACAAAGAAATTTTTGAAAAATGTCGTATAAAAATTAGAAGTTTTGAGTTGTATTTAAATTAATACTGTAATAGTAAAATAAGTTTCTTAAAAAAAGCATCTTAATTTTATTCAAATGTAATCTAATAAAGCGGCAAATGGGGACATTATAACATTTATGTCACAATTTTCCCAAGTAATTACATATTTAGCAGATAACTAATTAAATCCCCCCATTTAATTCATACAAGTTCTTAATTATAAGCTCATAAAAGTTTATAAAAAGTTAAATTTTTCTTGTATTTCTTGTATTTTCCTTGTCGCCAGGGATTTCTTAACAAATTGCCAACATGTAGAGGAAAACTTTGTTAGATTTTAAGAAAATTTATTTCAGTTCTATAATTAGCAATATATCAAAAAAAGTAGGTTTTTAAATTTCAAGATAATCACATGAATTTATATACATTTTTTCAGACACATATTCAGCTATCCTTCGTGCTTCATAAAATGGCCCAAGCTATTTTGGTTCCTGAAATACACGGTGTTTTCTATAATTTTGGCTTTTAAACTAGAAGCAAATTTGGCGCTGTAACTTTCTTAATAGGTCATAAATTAAACTTTTTCAAATTTGTATAGTTAGATAAGTGTAAAAGATTTCATCACCATAAAAAAAACATCAGTACACTTAGAGAAAAGATATATATAAAAGATAATGCAGGAGTGAAAAAAGTATAAAATTTGCATTTAAAATGGCACAAAAGCGGATAAAGATTTTGAGACCAAATTTTACATACAGATAGCTACTATTGATATCTAAAAATTTGATATGGCGCTTCCCGATTAAATGTTTGGTTCTTCGACAAATTGAGAAAAACTATCAAAAAAAATGAAAAAAGGGTAAAAATTCTGCATTTTTAATATTTGTCTTCCTATAACTCATTAACTAAGAAACGCATCGAGAAGCGCCATATCAAAATTTTAGATAAACATGTTCTTAATATGTGTGCAAATTTTTCGAGAAAAATATTTAGCCATTTTTGTGCCATTTAAAAAACAAGCAAGCCTATTTGTGTCATTTTTCACTTGTTCACCTTCGAAAGACACATTGATGTATGATAGCAATGTGGTACTTAAAACTATATTGCTCAAATTCACGAACAAATATCCTGAGGCCTACAGTGAAGCAAAAATAATACGCGATTAAATCGCGACCATTGATTTTCTTCTACATCTTAAAGTATGTATACAGCCTACATTGAACCTCTTAAATTCGTAAAATGTAACAAGACAACAGTGGCTTCTGATCATTTTGTGTTCTAGGAATCTAAAAATTAAATATTTAGTAATATGGAAACTTGCCACCAAAAAAAAGTCCGACGAAAAAAATGTTTTCAATACCTCATCGATTTACAGCGATTATATTTTTTAAAAGTAGAGATGGAAAATGAAATGGACTTAAAAAACAAATTAACATATTGAGAAACTAACCAATTTCGCGAAATCTGCGAAATCTGGCTAACAAGATTTTTGCATATGGATGCTGAAGTTAAAGAAAAGTTAAAAACTTTCACTTTTATATGGAATTTAAGCCATACCCTTTCTCATTACAAAAACATTATTTTTACTTCTAATGTTGTAAACAGTGACTAAATTTTACACAAAATTTTAAAACAATCGTTCAAAAAAGTATCAGAATTGGAATACTGTTAACTACTTTTGTCCCTAGAATTCTTATTTTTTGTCTGAATTTCATCGCAGATATCTCTTTTGAAAGGTTTTGAAAGCATCTATTTTTGTGTTTTTAAAAATGCTACAAAAGATTGCCGCAAGGTGGCGGTATTGACATGTTTCTTACAAATGTATCAAATACATATTATTTGGATCTTTTTCGATGTTGGTACATTCAGAAAAAAGTTAGACCAAATACTCCTGAACAAAGTCGCGGAACATTGTCAAACCAAATTTGTATCTTTTAATTATTAAAAATGCGATTTTCATATGTAACCTAAAAATAGCGCCATCTTTTAGCAGAATTTAGAAACAAAAAAGTTGTAAGACAAACATTATTTTTATAATCCCAGAGATTCATTTTCTACAATAAAAAAGTTCTTTTTCGCAAAAAGCCGTTTTTGATATATTGCTATCTATAATCACATACAAATGATTCCCCCAAACAATTTTATTTATTCCCAACAAAATAATCGTGCCTGTTGTACTTATTTTGCAAGTGTTTTCTCAAAAATATAAGAAATATTCTGACTCGTTTACAAGAATTTTATTTACTCGCATTTAGCAAAAAAAAAAAAAAAACAAATAAAAAACTAGGAAGAAAATAATAAAATATGCTGATTTTTTCTACTACTCGTATAGTCAGGAAATTATAATAGAATCTCAGATTTTCTCCAACAAAACGGAAGTTTATAAAAAATTGGAATATACGAGTACTCGAATACACATACACGTATTTTTCATACACATGTAAAAAGTAAAAAAACGTGCATTTTGTATTTAAATGTGAATGTTTAGGTATATATGAGGATTACACTAGGCAACACGAAAAATTTTAACTACACGAAGTTTAAAAACTTAACAGCTTAAAAAAAATTTTGAAATTTCCTATATATATAAGAAAAAAAAAACATTTTTGAAAATTTTTCATTAAAAATAGGAACTGTTTGAAAAATTTCCCATCAAAAAAAAAAAATGAAATTTTTTAAAAATTTTCTATAAAAAAAGAAATTTTTGAAAAATTTCCTACCAAAATAAGAAATTTTTGAAAAATTTTCTACAAAAATAAGAAATTTTTGAAAAATTTCCTATAAAAATAAGAAATTTTTGAAAAATTTCCTATAAAAATAAGAAATTTTTGAAAAATTTTTTTTTATAGGAAACTTTAAAATATTTGTTATTTTTTAGGCAATTTTTCAAAAATGTCTTAGTTTTATAGGAAATTTTTCAAAAATTTTCTATTTTTATAGGAAATTTTTCAAAAAATTGTTTTTTTTATAGGGAATTTTTCCAAAATTTATTTTTTTTATAGGGAATTTTTCTAAAATTTTTTATTTTTTCATGGGAAATTTTTTTAAAATTTATTTTTTTTATAGGAAATTTTTGAAAATTTTCTTATTTTTATAGGAAATTTTTCAAATTTTTTTTATTTTTATAGGAAATTTTTCAAAAAATCTCTTATTTTTATAGGAAATTTTTCAAAAATTTCTTATTTTTATAGTATTTTTTTTTAAATTTCTTATTTTTATAGGAAATTTTTCAAAATTTTTTTATTTTTATAGGAAATTTTTCAAAAATTTCTCATTTTTATAGGAAATTTTTCAAACATTTCTTATTTTTATAGGAAACTTTAAAACATTTCTTTTTTTTAGGAAGTTTTTCAAAAATTTAGTTTGTTTATAGGAAATTTTTAAAAAATTTTGTTTTTTTTATAGGAAATTTTTCAAAACATTCTTATTTTTATAGGAAATTTTTAAAAAATTTCTTATTTTTATAGGAAACTTTAAAAAATTTCTTAATTTTTTAGGAAATTTTTCAAAAATCTCTTATTTTTATAGGAAATTTTTTAAAAATTTCTTTTTTTTATAGCAAATTTTTCAAAAATGTATTTTTTTTTATAGGAAATTTTTCAAAAATTTCTTATTTTTATAGGAAAATTTTCATAAATTATTTTTATAGAAAAATTTTCAAAAATATCTTATTTTTATACGAAACTTTGAAACATTTCTTTTTTTTAGGAAATTTTTCAAAAATGTCTTATTTTTATAGGAAATTTTTCAAATATTTTCTATTTTTATAGGACATTTTTCAAAAATTTTATATTCTGATAGAAAAATTTTCAAAAATATCTTATTTTTATAGGAAATTTTTCAAAAATTTCTTATTTTTATAGGAATTTTTTTAAAAATTTCTTATTTTGATGGGAAATTTTTCAAGAATTTCTGATTTTTATAGGAAATTTTTCAAAAATTTCTTATTGTTATAGTGTATTTTTCAAAATTTTCTTATCATTATTGAGAATTTTTCAAAAAAATTTAATTTTTATAGAAAATTTTTTAAAAATTCCTTATTTTTATGAGAATTTTTTAAAAAGTTTCTTATTTTTATCGGAAACTTTTCAAGAATTTCCATTTTTGGTAGGAAATTTTTTTAAATTTTCCTATTTTTATAGGAAATTTTTCAAAAAAAATTTTATTTTTATCGAAAATTGTAAAAACATTTCTTATTTTTATATGAAAATTTTCAAAAAATTCGTATTATCTTTTAGGAAATTTTTCAAAAATTTCTTATATTTTTTACGAAATTTTTAAAAAATTTGTTATTTTTTAGGTAATTTTTCAAAAATTTTTAAATTTTAAAGAATTTTTAAATATCTCCAATTTCTTGTTTCCTAGTGTTTTTTGTAATTGAAATATACATTTTAGTTTATTTTCTTCCATCTTTCCCTAAAAAAAATTCGAATTCAGTTAAATTTGTAAGCAGTTTCTTGAAGATTTTTTTCTTATATTTTTCATTGAATACAAGTGAGTTGTAGTACGAGATGTAATAGTAATTTTTTTTTCTATTTTATATAAGATTCTCTAGATTACGAATGTAAATATCAGAGTGTATATTTGTAATTTGTTAAGTATATAATGTATAATTTATATTATCACCCAAATGTAAGTTTGCCTATGTAAAACAAGACGAACCAGTAAAAACACTTAAGAAGTGACACATTTTCGTAACGTAAGAAAAAGATACATATAATGAAGAAAATTATCATTGACATACAATTTGCCATAATTGTATAGAATGAAAATTATAGCTCTTAAATGTAAAATATGCGAAATTTTTTTTAACCATTTTCTATGTTGCTGTATCGTAAATGTAAATTACATTTAAGATCCTATACGTGAAATGAATACTCAAGTTGGGTAAAGGAGGTTTAGTGATAAAAAATAAGGTTTTAGTTTTATTTAAAAATTTGTTATAGAATTGACATACATAATAAGGTGTAACAGATTTTGAAGGAAAGTGAAAAGCTTTTCAAATTTTTATAGATGACAAAATTTAATATATGTATTTCCAATGATAAAATTTTAAGCTACTAAATAATAAGGAAACTTTAATATTTCAGCTGAGGGAATCATTGAAATCGATTTTTGAGCTATAAGAAAATTTACCACCCATCTTCCAAATTATTTCATTACATAAGACTCAAATTTTAATTTATATAATAATTTGAAAGACTTTTTCCCTTGAGACATTTCCTTTTAAATCCTTTGATATTGCCATAATAAATAATTTCATATGTTTTTTGCTTATCAAAAATTTGCATAAGAGTATTTCTATTTATATATTTATCTTTATTTTAGAATAATTTTACAGTTTCATTATAATCTTGTATTTACTTCTAGTGAATTCTACATGAGATTATAATAAAAGTAAAGCAATTCATTCCCTTTTTTATAAAATCTGATCACGTTTCTTAGCACTTAATATAAATAAAGTCGTCTTAAATTTCCGGTTTCAAAATAGAATTACACCCACACAAAATATAATAAAAGTACTTTGGCAAAAAAAGTACACATATATACATAGGGGTCCCCAATTTTCAGAAAGTGTGAAATTGAATAGTAAATCCTTTTTATAGGAAATTTTTCAAAAATTTCCTATTTTTATAGGAAATTTTTCAAAAATTTCCTATTTTTATAGGAAATTTTTCAAAAATTTCCTATTTTTATAGGAAATTTTTCAAAAATTTCCTATTTTTATAGGAAATTTTTCAAAAATTTCCTATTTTTATAGGAAATTTTTCAAAAATTTCCTATTTTTATAGGAAATTTTTCAAAAATTTCCTATTTTTATAGGAAATTTTTCAAAAATTTCCTATTTTTATAGGAAATTTTTCAAAAATTTCCTATTTTTATAGGAAATTTTTCAAAAATTTCCTATTTTTATAGGAAATTTTTCAAAAATTTCCTATTTTTATAGGAAATTTTTCAAAAATTTCCTATTTTTATAGGAAATTTTTCAAAAATTTCCTATTTTTATAGGAAATTTTTCAAAAATTTCCTATTTTTATAGGAAATTTTTCAAAAATTTCCTATTTTTATAGGAAATTTTTCAAAAATTTCCTATTTTTATAGGAAATTTTTCAAAAATTTCCTATTTTTATAGGAAATTTTTCAAAAATTTCCTATTTTTATAGGAAATTTTTCAAAAATTTCCTATTTTTATAGGAAATTTTTCAAAAATTTCCTATTTTTATAGGAAATTTTTCAAAAATTTCCTATTTTTAAAAGAAATTTTTCAAAAATTTCCTATTTTTATAGGAAATTTTTCAAAAATTTCCTATTTTTATAGGAAATTTTTCAAAAATTTCCTATTTTTATAGGAAATTTTTCAAAAATTTCCTATTTTTATAGGAAATTTTTCAAAAATTTCCTATTTTTATAGGAAATTTTTCAAAAATTTCCTATTTTTATAGGAAATTTTTCAAAAATTTCCTATTTTTATAGGAAATTTTTCAAAAATTTCCTATTTTTATAGGAAATTTTTCAAAAATTTCCTATTTTTATAGGAAATTTTTCAAAAATTTCCTATTTTTATAGGAAATTTTTCAAAAATTTTTTAATAGGAAATTTTTCAAAAATTTCCTATTTTTATAGGAAATTTCTCAAAAATTTCCTATTTTTATAGGAAATTTCTCAAAAATTTCCTATTTTTATAGGAAATTTTTCAAAAATTTCCTATTTTTATAGGAAATTTTTCAAAAATTTCCTATTTTTATAGGAAATTTTTCAAAAATTTCCTATTTTTATAGGAAATTTTTCAAAAATTTCCTATTTTTATAGGAAATTTTTCAAAAATTTCCTATTTTTATAGGAAATTTTTCAAAAATTTCCTATTTTTATAGGAAATTTTTCAAAAATTTCCTATTTTTATAGGAAATTTTTCAAAAATTTCCTATTTTTATAGGAAATTTTTCAAAAATTTCCTATTTTTATAGGAAATTTTTCAAAAATTTCCTATTTTTATAGGAAATTTTTCAAAAATTTCCTATTTTTATAGGAAATTTTTCAAAAATTTCCTATTTTTATAGGAAATTTTTCAAAAATTTCCTATTTTTATAGGAAATTTTTCAAAAATTTCCTATTTTTATAGGAAATTTTTCAAAAATTTCCTATTTTGATAGGAAATTTTTCAAAAATTTCCTATTTTTATAGGAAATTTTTCAAAAATTTCCTATTTTTATAGGAAATTTTTCAAAAATTTCCTATTTTTATAGGAAATTTTTCAAAAATTTCCTATTTTTATAGGAAATTTTTCAAAAATTTCCTATTTTTATAGGAAATTTTTCAAAAATTTCCTATTTTTATAGGAAATTTTTCAAAAATTTCCTATTTTTATAGGAAATTTTTCAAAAATTTCCTATTTTTATAGGAAATTTTTCAAAAATTTCCTATTTTTATAGGAAATTTTTCAAAAATTTCCTATTTTTATAGGAAATTTTTCAAAAATTTTCTATTTTTATAGGAAATTTTTCAAAAATTTCCTATTTTTATAGAAAATTTTTCAAAAATTTCCTATTTTTATAGAAAATTTTTCAAAAATTTCCTATTTTTATAGGAAATTTTTCAAAAATTTCCTATTTTTATAGGAAATTTTTCAAAAATTTCCTATTTTTATAGGAAATTTTTCAAAAATTTCCTATTTTTATAGGAAATTTTCCAAAAATTTCCTATTTTTTTAGGAAATTTTTCAAAAATTTCCTATTTTTTTAAGAAATTTTTCAAAAATTTCCTATTTTTATAGGAAATTTTTCAAAAATTTCCTATTTTTATAGGAAAATTTTCAAAAATTTCCTATTTTTATAGGAAAATTTTCAAAAATTTCCTATTTTTATAGGAAATTTTTCAAAAATTTCCTATTTTTATAGGAAATTTTTCAAAAATTTCCTATTTTTATAGGAAATTTTTCAAAAATTTCCTATTTTTATAGGAAATTTTTCAAAAATTTCCTATTTTTATAGCAAATTTTTCAAAAATTTCCTATTTTTATAGGAAATTTTTCAAAAATTTCCTATTTTTATAGGAAATTTTTCAAAAATTTCCTATTTTTATAGGAAATTTTTCAAAAATTTCCTATTTTTATAGGAAATTTTTCAAAAATTTCCTATTTTTATAGGAAATTTTTCAAAAATTTCCTATTTTTATAGGAAATTTTTCAAAAATTTCCTATTTTTATAGGAAATTTTTCAAAAATTTCCTATTTCTATAGGAAATTTTTCAAAAATTTCCTATTTTTATAGGAAATTTTTCAAAAATTTCCTATTTTTATAGGAAATTTTTCAAAAATTTCCTATTTTTATAGGAAATTTTTCAAAAATTTCCTATTTTTATAGGAAATTTTTCAAAAATTTCCTATTTTTATAGGAAATTTTTCAAAAATTTATATTTTTATAGGAAATTTTTCAAAAATTTCCTATTTTTATAGGAAATTTTTCAAAAATTTCCTATTTGTATAGGAAATTTTTCAAAAATTTCCTATTTTTATAGGAAATTTTTCAAAAATTTCCAATTTTTATAGGAAATTTTTCAAAAATTTCCTATTTTTATAGGAAATTTTTCAAAAATTTCCTATTTTTATAGGAAATTTTTCAAAAATTTCCTATTTTTATAGGAAATTTTCCAAAAATTTCCTATTTTTATAGGAAATTTTTCAAAAATTTCCTATTTTTATAGGAAATTTTTCAAAAATTTCCTATTTTTATAGGAAATTTTTCAAAAATTTCCTATTTTCATAGGAAAATTTTCAAAAATTTCCTATTTTCATAGGAAAATTTTCAAAAATTTCCTATTTTTATAGGAAAATTTTCAAAAATTTCCTATTTTTATAGGAAATTTTTCAAAAATTTCAGTAATTTTTGCGAATATATTTCTTTATTTGGTAAAATAAGGGGCACCCTACTATACACATATGATTCTAGATGGATAGATATCCTTTAGCTAAAAAGGAGGGAGGTCAGGCAAATATGAATGTTTGTAAATAATTCTGTAAGATATAAAAAATAACATCAGTAAATGATGACTAAAATTTGTATTTCGTTGTCCCAGTCCTCAATTCATAACTTGTTTTTTATCACTTCAAATAAATGCTCTTAGTTCTAATCTATGAATTTTAAATTCAAATTAAAACTAAAGAAAATTTTCAAAACTACAAATATCAACAATTTATATATGCTTCTTTTATTTGTTTGAAAATTTTAATTTGAAATTATATATTCAAAGCAGGATTTTATGTTTTTCTGTTAAACAACAGAATCAGAACTTCTATGTTTTCATTCTAATTAATTTGATGTTTTATTTAAATCTTATTTATCTTTGTGGAAATTTTTTTTGTGTGATTTTCTTTTTAGTTTCTTTTTTTTTTTTTTGGAAACAAAAAATTAAATAAAAACTATATAAACAAAATTATGGTTTCAAAAATGTGTGTATGTGAAGCCAAAGGGACACAACTCCAATATTTAAGTTTTATCTGTCTGAAAACAAGCAAAAACTAAATTTATATAACCACCACAGTTTGTGTATAAATTAAAACCTTTTTACACTTTAAATTGTCTAAAAAACTAGAAACTTTTCCAAAATATTCTTAGCAAAAAAAAAGGTCAGAAAAAGTAGAGGAAAGTTTATCCTATTTAACACTAGACCAACCAAAGTTTGGATTTCATTTCGTTATAGTTATTTACTTAAAGTAAACAAGTTTAAGCTCTAGAGTTTTACAGGCCTTAAAGGAATTTTGTCTTAAACAATTGGAAAAACAAAGTTCCAAAGTATTTCAAATCCCCTATTAGAAGTTTAAGAGCATCGTCTTTCATTTGCTTTATATCAATTTTGATCTTTTATAAACCTCTTCAAAACATCTATCTTTAAATTTGTTGATCTATTTTTCCTACTGGGTCATCTTTTAACAACCTTTTGCTTTATGTCACTTGATTTTTTATATATAAACCTACATATTTCCTTTTTATTCTACCCCCGAGTTTAAACTTTTCGAAAGAATTTTCTATGGACAATTGACCTTTTTTTTTGAACTTTATATATCTGTGTATGTGTTAAAAGGTGTTTGTCTGAGTGTGTTTATGTTTAGTTTTTTAATGTAAGCAAAAATCACAAAATTTTGTAAAACTAAATTTAACAAAGTTTTATTTGGTTACAAGACCAAACAAATTTTTGTAACTCCCATCAGATTTTTTGGAAAATTTTGGTACCAAAAATTGTTAAAAACAATCTTTAAGGCTAAAAACCAAAGAATTTGAAAATTTTTTAAGAGTGGAAAAATATTGTAAAATATTAAAAGGGGGGCCTATTAGACCATCCAACTTGGCATGTAAGAAAGGCATATCATCATGCTATCATTTTGTGAAATATTGAAATTCTTGTTTTTCAGTCTGAAAACATAGTATTCTTCTTAACTTGAATGACCTTCTATTGTCCAATTATAAATCATTTACATATGAATAGTCTATTTTTTGGCTCTAAGTCTCTAAACAGTTAAATTTTCTGCCATAAGTCCATTAGTGAAACTGTCCGACTTCGAATTTTATTTAGTCCAAATTTAAACTCAAATTCGCTTGATTAGTTTATCATACAGCCCAATTATCAATCACAATATGTCCCAATATTTTCGATCATAATATGTCTACTAGGGTAAAATCCCCTCATTAATTTACATTTTCACAAAATTCTACGATTTCAAATCGCAGGTACGCCAAAACGTTTTAAGATATTGACTTCAATAATTTTGAGTTTTATTTTTGTATTTCTTCGTTTTATGACACTGGAAAGAAAATTTATAATTTTTAATATTTGTTGAACAACATTTTCAAAAAATCACAAAATGGTTTTTGAAACCGACCTCAGAAAGAAGAATATTTTTTAATATGAAAAAAAAACTAAGTAAATTTAACTAAATTTTTACGAAACTTAACTATTTTACAGGTCAGAGAATTGTTAATTATGCTTTATTTTGATATTGCTTTATGTAGAAGTAAATTTTTTGCTGCATATTTTTAGGCATGTTATCAAGAACATGAATTTTGTGAGAAAAATTGCAATAACTCCAAAACTACTTAATGATTTTTTTTTATTTTGATGACTTAAAATAAAGCAACTTTAGTTCTCTTTTACATTTTATTATTTTTTTTAATTATTAAATTCTTATTGGTTAAAATTTTGGCAAAAACCAAAAATACTCCAATTATTCCCCATGTAAATAGTTTTTACAGTTTGTAGGCGGATACCTTCCCCTGATGCAAACTACATAAAATTTTTCCTAACATGTTTTTTTTTTTGTTACGTAGACCCTTTCAGTGGAATTTTAAGGTGATATTTCTCCATATGTAGCCAAACTTTCAATCGTAGGATTTTATATAGCCCATTTATCAATCAAAAGTTTCTATATAACCAAACTTTAAATTTGTAGGTTTCTAAGAAGCCCAATTTTTGATCCTGGATCTCTTATTGCCAAATTTTTAATCGTGGGGTTTTATGTAGGCCAATAATCAATTGTAGGTCTATATATAGCCAAATTTTTAATCGTGTGTTTCCATATAGCCCAATTAACGACCGTTTGGGTCTTTATAGTCCAAGTTTTGATAGTGGGGGGTTTATATAGTCCAATTTTCAATTGTATATCTTTATATAGCCCAATTATTAATTGAAGGTGTCCATATAGCTCAATTTTCAATCGTAGGTTTTTATATACAGCAAAATTCACAATCTCTCTATATATCCCAATTATCAATTGTAGATTTCTCTGTAGTCTAATTTTCAATCGTAGGTTAATATATAGCCCAATTATGAATCTTGGGTCTCTATATATCATAGGTTTCTATATAGTTCAATTATCAATAGTCTCTAGCAAAATCTTCAGTCGTAGGATCTATATAGCCAAAGTATCAATCATTGGTTTCTATTTAGATCAATTTTCAGTAGCAGGTTTCTAAATATATCTAAATTTTTAAACGTAATTTCTATTTTTGATCGTAAGTCCCTATATAGTCCAATTTTCAGTCGTAGATCTCTATATATTAAAATTTTAGCTTTCTAAAAGCCCAAATTTTAATTGTATTGATCAATAGTTTTTTTTCTATATATCTGGTCCAGTTCTTAGCCAAGGGTATCCATATACATATCCTAATTTCCAAGCATTAATTTAATGTAATCCTGTGTTCAATAAATGGTTTTTATTTGGTCCAATTCCTTGTAGCCTTATAGATAATCAGAATTTTGATTCTTAATCTCTACATAATCAAATTTGTAATTTTTAGTCACTACTTCTTTTAATGGCTTATACAGAACATTTTTTTCTATTAGACAAATTTACTTATTTCTGAAATTCTAAAATTCTGAATTCTAATCTAAAGCATTATCATGACCTATTTAGCTTACATGACCTAGCTAACGTTAACTTTTAAAATGCTTAACTATGTCATTGTCGGTACACTCATGGTTCATACGACACCGATAATCTCCGTAAACGCAAATTGGTTCAAAGACATTTCCTAAAATGTAGCTCTAGAACACACCAAGTACTGCCTTATCTATTTCCGTATGTGTCCAGGCTTCTTAACTATATACCTGCCTTATCAAGCTTTATTTTAAAAATTTGTGACAATATAAAGATTCTTTATATTGTCACAAATTTTTAAGTTATCCGCCCCATTGTGCAAAGTTCACTACTTTTAATTCTTCCCCTAGTTTCTATAATGTTTCTGTTGATGTTGTTGTTATTCTGTTTATGTCTATAAGCAGAGCAACATGTTTCTCTTATTTGCTGTAAAGGGTATAGCAACATTTTTCTCTTTTATCTACATTCTCTCTCTCTGTTACTGTTAACTTCAGATAATCTATTTGTACAACGTATGTGTGAGCGTGTTCTGGATCATGTGAGAACGTATTGGAACATGTATGAACTTTCGAAAGCCACATTGTTAGTGTAATAAACAACAGCAGCTCTTTATTTACGTCTGCAGAAAATGCTAGAAACTCTCTTCTCTACTACATAAGGCCGATGGACGAATATTGTGGAACAGTTTTATTTGAGACGCGTATAAGAGAACAGTGTGACTAAGAATATTTGTAAAGCAGTTTTGTGAAGTTTGTTTACAGTTTTTTTGAAAGTGTATTTAAAGTGATTAACTCTAAAGTTAATAAAAGTATTACTTTGTAAAACTACATAAAGTGTTTTAATTTTGTTTTCAGTTGTTTGCAAAAAGAATTCCTTCCATATTTTTTTAAAGGAAAAATTTAACAATATTATATGTAGAGCTTGTAACGATAATACATTCTTACTGGTTTTCTTTAGAAAAGAAAGTTGCCAATAACTTAAATTGTTTATATACAATTTTTCTATAATATTAATTTCCTTTGGGAAAATTATCGATAAAAATAACTAAAGTCATAAAATATTAGATATCTTCTATATTATCCCTGACCTTAATCTTCTATGTTTAATCAAAATATGTCTACAAATAAGCCATTGATTTGCACAATCTAAAGTTTTATTTTTTTTTATTTTTGCACATTTCTCATTACCAACCTTTAACTTTCACTTAATACTCGATGGAATAGTACCAAATCCCACTAAGACCAACTAAATAATTAATGTCTCCTATAACTTTTGATGGCTTTTCTCATTAAACTTTTCCCTATGAAATGCTTAAGCCGCTGCGCTGCTACTGAACTCGAACAGCTCATTTTCATTAAAAAAGACTTCACAAACAAGTCGTATTAATTAATTCCTTATTATAAATCTCGACATGTAGATTTAACTAAGTTTGAGTTCGGAACATCTGGGTAAGGGCTTTTGGCTCTTGCGTCAGCATGTGTACAATTAAATAAATATTTACTTTTGGTTCTTTTTTTGTGATGATTTTTAGATGAGGATATAAAAATATGTATGTATGTGTGTATGTATTTATGTATTGCAGTATACATATCCTTTCATAGGAACACTTGTGTGTGGGAATAATAAAATAAATTAAAATTTAGCTATTTACATTGTAGGTCCTGTTGCTAACTAAATATCAGAAACACTTACTGTAAGCATTTAGTGGAACTATAACAGATAAACCCGGCAGTTTGAGAGATGAAAATTTTCCAAACAATATAAGCAGATAATAGATTCCTATAGTTAAACATAAATATTTTATAAATAAGAGCTTTTGGGTGTTAAGAGGTTTATTTTGTAAGCACTTATTTTTAAATATGTAACATTAAGTAAATTTTAAGCTGCAGGGTAACACGCATGTATATAACTACGTATATCAATCGTGGGCTTCTAAATAGCCCAATTTTCAATCGTAGGTAAAAGTATCAATCATAGGTTTCTATATACCCAAATTATCAATCGTAGGTCTCTATATAGCCCAATTTTCAATCGTAGGTAGAAGAATCAATTATATTCTATATACCCAAATTATCAATCGTAGGTCTCTATATAGTCCAATGTTCAATCGTAGGTAAAAGTATCAATCACAGGTTTCTATATACCCAAATTATCAATTGTAGGTCTCTTTATAGCCCAGTTTTCAATCGTAGGTAAAAGTATCAATCATAGGTTTCTATATAACCAAATTATCAATCGTAGGTCTCTATATAGCCCAATTTTTAATCGTAGGTAAAAGTATCAATCGTAGGTCTCTATATAGCCCAATTTTTAATCGTAGGTATCAATCATAGGTTTCTATATATCCCAACTATCAATCGTAGGTCTCTATATAGTCCAATTTTCAATCGTAGGTAAAAGTATCAATCATAGGTTTCTATATACACAAATTATCAATCGTAGGTCTCTATATAGCCTAATTTTCAATCGTAGGTAAAAGTATGAATTATAGGTTTCTATATACCCAAATTATCAATCGTAGGTCTCTATATAGCCCAATTTTCAATCGTAGGTAGAAGTATCAATCATAGGTTTCTATATACCCAAATTATCAATCGTAAGTCCCTATATAGCCCAATTTTCAATCGTAGGTAAAAGTATGAATTATAGGTTTCTATATACTCAAATTATCAATCGTAGGTCTCTAGATAGCCCAATTTTTAATCGTAGGTAAAAGTATCAATCGTAGGTCTCTATATAGCCCAATTTTTAATCGTAGGTAAAAGTATCAATCTTAGGTTTCTATATATCCAAACTATCAATCGTAGGTCTCTATATAGTCCAATTTTCAATCGTAGGTAAAAGTATCAATCATAGGTTTCTATATACCCAAATTATCAATCGTAGGTCTCTATATAGCCTAATTTTTAATCGTAGGTAAAAGTATCAATCATAGGTTTCTATATACCCAAATTATCAATCGTAAGTCCCTATATAGCCCTATTTTCAATAGTAGGTAAAAGTATCAATCATAGGTTTCTATATATCCAAATTATCAATCGTAGGTCTCTATATAGTTCAATTTTCAATCGTAGGTAAAAGTATCAATCATAGGTTTCTATATACCCAAATTATCAATCGTAAGTCCCTATATAGCCCTATTTTCAATAGTAGGTAAAAGTATCAATCATAGGTTTCTATATAACCAAATTATCAATCGTAGGTCTCTAGATAGCCCAATTTTTAATCGTAGGTAAAAGTATCAATCATAAGTTTCTATATATCCAAACTATCAATCGTAGGTCTCTATATAGTCCAATTTTCAATCGTAGGTAAAAGTATCAATCATAGGTTTCTATATATCCAAATTATCAATCGTAGGTCTCTATATAGCCCAATTTTCAATCGTAGGTAAAAGTATCAATCATAGGTTTCTATATACCCAAATTATCAATCGTAAGTCCCTATATAGCCCAATTTTCAATCGTAGGTAAAAGTATGAATTATAGGTTTCTATATAACCAAATTATCAATCGTAGGTCTCTAGATAGCCCAATTTTTAATCGTAGGTAAAAGTATCAATCATAGGTTTCTATATATCCAAACTATCAATCGTAGGTCTCTATATAGTCCAATTTTCAATCGTAGGTAAAAGTATCAATCATAGGTTTCTATATACCCAAATTATCAATCGTAGGTCTCTATATAGCCTAATTTTTAATCGTAGGTAAAAGTATCAATCATAGGTTTCTGTATACCCAAATTATCAATCGTAAGTCCCTATATAGTCCAATTTTCAATCGTAGGTAAAAGTATCAATCATAGGTTTCTATATATCCAAATTATCAATCGTAGGTCTCTATATAGCCCAATTTTCAATCGTAGGTAAAAGTATCAATCATAGGTTTCTATATACCCAAATTATCAATCGTAGGTCTCTATATAGTCCAATGTTCAATCGTAGGTAAAAGTATCAATCATAGGTTTCTATATACCCAAATTATCAATCGTAGGTCTCTATATAGCCCAATTTTCAATCGTAGGTAGAAGTATCAATCATAGGTTTCTATATACCTAAATTATCAATCGTAGGTCTCTATATAGTCCAATGTTCAATCGTAGGTAAAAGTATCAATCATAGGTTTCTATATACCCAAATTATCAATCGTAGGTCTCTATATAGTCCAATGTTCAATCGTGGGTTTCTATTTAGCTTAATTTTCTATCGTAGGTCTCTATATAGCCAAAGTATCAATCATTAGTTTCTATATACTGCAATTATCAATCGTACGGTTCTATAGAGTAAAATTTTTTAATCGTAGGTCTCGATATATAGCAAAATTTTTAAACATAGTTTCTACATAGACCAATTTCTTATTATGGGTCTCTATATAGTCCAATTTTTAATTCTATTCCCTGTATATTTTAAATCGTAGGTCACTGTATAGCCAAAGTATCAATTATAGGTTTGTATACAGCCCAATTTTCAATCCTAGGTTTCTATATAGCCCAATTATCAATCATAGGGGTCTATATAGCACAATTATCAATCGTGGGTCTTTGTATAGCCAAATTATCTATCGTAGGTCTCTTTATAGTAAAGTCGTAATTTCTACATTTTATTTTAATAGTGGGCCTCTATATAGTCCAATTTTTAACTAAATTTTAAGCTGCAGGGTAACATGTATATAACTTTGTATATCTAAATTTCTATACATATGTAAATACCTCTTCACTGCTCCATTGTTTGTCATGGTTTACAAGTTCAAATTAATTTTTTTTCATTTATCGCCCAACTTCCAAAAAAACGAAAACACCAAAACCCAAAAAAAGGGAATCTACTAAATCTACTAAATCTACAAAAACGAATCTAAGCAGGACACTAATGGCAGGACTACAGAAGTAACAAAAAAAAAAACTTGAATTTTCGGGGGAAAAAAAGTGCCAAATAAACAAAAAGTGGAAATGATAAAATTAGCACGTACTTCATATACATGAACCAAACAAATACCAACATATACAATCATACATACACAGCAGCCGGCACACTTACACAATAAAGAACAAAAACTAAAAACACACGCAGGCAGTTTTTAACACATACAAGTTTTGGATCCTTATATATAACAATACAAACAATTTGCACAAGAAAAAAGTTAAATAAATTTAATTAAATAGAAGGATTTTTTTTACAAAACTCCAAAAAGGTTCCGAAAACTTTTATTTTGAATCCAAAATAAAAAAAAAATGGCTAAGAAAAAGTATTCGATGTCGTCGCAATTCCATAAAAAAGATAGATTTACTTTTCTAAAGAATTATAAGACTCCATATCCATAGTCCAATTTTTAATCTAATCTAGTCTCTATACAGACCAATTTTGTATAGTATAAGTCTGTTTAACCCCTTTTTTAATCGTAGGTACCTATATAGCCCAATTTCTAAATGTAGGTCTGTATATCGCCCGATTTATAATCCTAGGTCTTAATAAAGCCAAATTTTAAGAAAGATTAATTTTTCTATAGAAAAGTTTACGATGGCTTAAATTTTCTATATATAAAGTCTTGCTATCGCTAAATTTTTTATAGAAAAGTTTGTATAAATTTATATTTTCTAACGAAAAGTTAAAGAAAGCAAGACTTTTCTATAGAAAATTTAAAGATCGTAAGAAATTTCAACAGAAAAGTTTGTGATAGCAAGACTTTTCTATAGAAAAGTTTTTAATAGCAAGACTTTTCTATAAAAAAGTTTGTGATAGCAAGACTTTTCTATAGAAAAGTTTGTGATAGCAAAAATTTTCTATAGAAAAGTTGGTGATAGCGAGACTTTTCTATAGAAATGTTGGTGATAGCAAAACTTTTTTATGGAAAAGTTTGTGCTAGAAAGACTTTTCTACAGAAATGTTTGGAATAGCAAGACTTCTTGCTATCGCAAAATTTTCTATAGAAAAGTCTTGCTATAGCAAAACTTTCTGTAGAAAAGTCTTGCAATCACCAACATTTCTATAGAAAAGTCTCGCTATCACCAACTTTTCTATAGAAAATTTTTGCTATCACAAACTTTAAAATTTTCCATAGAAAACTCTTGATATCGTAAAATTTTCTATAGAAAACTCTTGCTATCGCCAATTTTTCTATAGAAAACTCTTGCTATCGCCAATTTTTCTATAGAAAACCCTTGCTATGGCAAAATTTTCTATAGAAAACTCTTGCTATGGCAAAATTTTCTTTAGAAAACTCCTCCTATCGCAAAGTTTTCTATAGAAAAGTTTTGCTATTGCAAAATTTTCTATAGAAAAGTCTTGCTATCGCAAAATTTTTTATAGAAAAGTCTTGCTATCGCAAAATTTTCTATAGAAAAGTCTTGCTATCGCAAAATTTTCTATAGAAAAGTCTTGCTATCGCAAAATTTTCTACAGAAAAGTCTTGCTATCGCAAAATTTTCTATAGAAAAATCTTGTTATCGCAAAATTTTCTATAGAAAACTCTTGCTATCGCAAAATTTTCTATAAAAAACTCTTGCTATCGCAAAATTTTCTATAGAAAAGTCTTGCTATCGCAAAATTTTCTATAGAAAAGTCTTGCTATCGCAAAATTTTCTATAGAAAAGTCTTGCTATCGCAAAATTTTCTATAGAAAAGTCTTACTATCGCAAAATTTTCTAAAGAAAACTCTTGCTATTGCAAAATTTTCTATAGAAAACTCTTGCTATCGCAAAATTTTCTATAGAAAACTTTTACTATCGCAAAATTTTCTATAGAAAACTTTTACTATCGCAAAATTTTCTATAGAAAACTTTTACTATCGCAAAATTTTCTATAGAGTACTCTTTCTATCGCTAAATTTTCTATAGAATACTCTTTCTATCACTAAATTTTCTATAGAATACTCTTTCTATCGCTAAATTTTCTATAGAATACTCTTTCTATCGCTAAATTTTCTATAGAATACTCTTTCTATCGCTAAATTTTCTATAGAAAACTCTTGCTATCGCAAAATTTTCTATAAAAAACTCTTGCTATCGCAAAATTTTCTATAGAAAACTCTTGCTATCGCAAAATTTTCTATAGAAAACTCTTGCTATCGCAAAATTTTCTATAGAAAACTCTTGCTATCGCAAAATTTTCTATAGAAAAGTCTTGCTATCGCAAAATTTTCTATAGAAAACTCTTGCTATTGCAAAATTTTCTATAGAAAACTCTTTCTATCGCAAAATTTTCTATAGAAAACTCTTGCTATCGCAAAATTTTCTATAGAAAACTCTTGCTATCGCAAAATTTTCTATAGAAAACTCTTGCTATCGCAAAATTTTCTATAGAAAACTCTTGCTATCGCAAAATTTTCTATAGAAAACTCTTGCTATCGCAAAATTTTCTATAGAAAACTCTTGCTATCGCAAAATTTTCTATAGAAAACTCTTGCTATCGCAAAATTTTCTATAGAAAACTCTTGCTATCGCAAAATTTTCTATAGAAAACTCTTGCTATCGCAAAATTTTCTATAGAAAACTCTTGCTATCGCAAAATTTTCTATAGAAAACTCTTACTATCGCAAAATTTTCTATAGAAAAGTCTTGCTATCGCAAAATTTTTTATAGAAAACTCTTGCTATCGCAAAATTTTCTATAGAAAACTCTTGCTATCGCAAAATTTTCTATAGAAAACTCTTGCTATCGCAAAATTTTCTATAGAAAACTCTTGCTATCGCAAAATTTTCTATAGAAAACTTTTACTATCGCAAAATTTTCTATAGAAAACTTTTACTATCGCAAAATTTTCTATAGAGTACTCTTTCTATCGCTAAATTTTCTATAGAATACTCTTTCTATCGCTAAATTTTCTATAGAAAACTCTTGCTATCGCAAAATTTTCTATAAAAAACTCTTGCTATCGCAAAATTTTCTATAGAAAACTCTTGCTATCGCAAAATTTTCTATAGAAAACTCTTGCTATCGCAAAATTTTCTATAGAAAACTCTTGCTATCGCAAAATTTTCTATAGAAAACTCTTGCTATCGCAAAATTTTGTATAGAAAACTCTTGCTACCGCAAAATTTTCTATAGAAAACTCTTGCTATCGCAAAATTTTCTATAGAAAACTCTTGCTATTGCAAAATTTTCTATAGAAAACTCTTTCTATCGCAAAATTTTCTATAGAAAACTCTTGCTATCGCAAAATTTTCCATAGAAAACTCTTGCTATCGCAAAATTTTCTTAAGAAAACTCTTGCTATCGCAAAATTTTCTATAGAAAACTCTTGCTATCGCAAAATTTTCTATAGAAAACTCTTGCTATCGCAAAATTTTCTATAGAAAACTCTTGCTATCGCAAAATTTTCTATAGAAAACTCTTGCTATCGCAAAATTTTCTATAGAAAACTCTTGCTATCGCAAAATTTTCTATAGAAAACTCTTGCTATCGCAAAATTTTCTATAGAAAACTCTTGCTATCGCAAAATTTTCTATAGAAAACTCTTACTATCGCAAAATTTTCTATAGAAAAGTCTTGCTATCGCAAAATTTTTTATAGAAAACTCTTGCTATCGCAATATTTTCTATAGAAAACTCTTGCTATCGCAAAATTTTCTATAGAAAACTCTTACTATCGCAAAATTTTCTATAGAAAACTCTTGCTATCGCAAAATTTTCTATAGAAAACTCTTGCTATCGCAAAATTTTCTATAGAAAACTCTTGCTATTGCAAAATTTTCTATAGAAAATTCTTACTGTCGCCAATTGTTTTTAGAGAAAACTCTAGCTATCGCCAATATTTCTATAGAAAGCTCTTGCTATCCTGCTATCGCAAAATTTTCTATAGAAAATTTTTGCTATCGCAAAATTTTCCATGGAAAACTCTTGTTATTTCAAAGTTTTCTATAGAAAAGTCTTTCTATAGAAAATAGTTGCTATCGCAAACTATCGTTTACATTTCTTTAAAAAAGTTGACGATAATAATCCTTTTATTCCTTAATTGAATTTATATGTTAAAACCATTAAGCGTGAAATAGAATTTTTTTTCCATTATTCGCTTTTGTTTTTTTAGGCGCAAGCATGCGGCTACAAAAATTCTAGCGTGAGTTCTAAGCAAAATTATTTCCTTTGCATAAATTTTTGTTAAATATTGTAATTTTTCCCACAACATAAATTTCTAATATTTCTTTTTCTGCTACATATTTTCATAATTTAGTTCTTTTATTTGCCACCACCAAGAATATTTATTGTAACAATAAAAGAAAAATATTATTTCGTTTAATAGCGAAAACACAAATACCACATTTTTTCACTTGAAGAAGATGAAAATCTTTAGTGAAATTGCAATTGCATGTTAGGGAAATTATACTGGAGTTTTCCTACAATTTCCCCCCTTCCTTAATAAATAACAATTTCATGTTCATTTCAATGCTTTCATGTCATTAACAGAAGCATTTGCTTGATTTATGGCGTTTGGTCGTTTGTATTTGATTGATATTTTGAGTGAAACTCAAGAAATGTTACTTAAATGTCCCGCAAACGACCAGAGACGAAGATCGGAAGGAAGGACCCGAAGAAATTGCTAATGAAACATATTTATTAAGTGATTTATGATTACCATTAAATGAAATTATTTGCCCAGGCTTTTAGGGCAGGATTTTGCAATTATATTTAAGTAAAGAACCAAAAACTACGTAAATAATGGCAATAAATTAAAGGGAAAATTAAGAGCGAAAAAATGGACTTGAAAGGCTCTAAACCCTTAAGTTTTAATGTGAAAACATTAAAGTTCATTTAAACTACAAAGTAATGTATTCACTACATGACATTTTATTTTACATTATTTTGTTTAACAACGTCTTTTCCTGAAAACCTTATTAACTTAATGGGCCACACATTAATAGTACAAACTGACTGGCTCTGACTCTGCTCTAAACATTTTAAGGGATCCAAGTGGTCGAGTGTCGGTGTTAAATGTACAAGTTAATGAAACAAGTTTAAAATTTGTTCGAAAATAAATGGAAAACTTGCACGAGTACTAACTACTAAAAAGTAACTAACAATAAAAAATTAAAATGAAGAGAAAATAATAAAAAACTTATAATGTGCAAGGGCAAGTTAACTGTCCTATGGATAGGCAGTAATAAGGACAGACAAAAAGACAGACCATTATAAAGATCCTAAACTTACTGGTAAACTATTTAATGAAAATAAGGGAAAACGTTAAGGTGAAACTGGAAAACCTAGTAAAATTGGCCAGTTACTCCATGTATTAAAAAGTTATAAATAGCAAAACTCTTCCATAGAAAAGTAAAAGATAGTAAGACTTTTGTATAAAAAAGTTAAAGATAGCAAGACTTTTCCATAGAAAAGATAAAGATAGCAAGAGTTTTCTATAGAAAAATTAGAGATAACAATTGTATTCTTTAGAGAAATTTTCGACAGCCAGAGTTTTCTATAGAAAAATTGGCGATAGCTGGAGTTTTCTATAAAAAATGGCGATAGGAAGAGTTTTCTATAGAAAAATTGGCGATAACAAGAGTTTTCTATAGAAAAATTGGCGATAGCAAGAGTTTTCTATAGAAAAATTGGCGATAGCAAGAGTTTTCTAAAGAAAACTTGGCGGTAGCAGGAGTTTTCTATAGAAAAATTGGCGATAGCAAGAGTTTTCTATAGAAACATTTGCGATAGCAAGAGTTTTTTATAGAAAAATTGGCGATAGCAAGAGTTTTCTATAGAAAAATTGGCTATAGCAAGAGTTTTCTAAAAAAAATTTTGCGATAGCAAAAGTTTTCTATAGAAAACTTGGCGATAGCAAGAGTTTTCTATAAGAAAATTGGCGATAGCAATACTTTTCTATAGAAAACTTGGCGATAGCAAGAGTTTTCTATAGAAAAATTGGCGATAGCAAAAGTTTTTTATAGAAAAATTGGCGATAGCAAGAGTTTTCTATAGAAAAATTGGCGATAGCAAGAGTTTTCTATAGAAAATTTTGCGATAGCAAGACTTTTCTATAGAAAATTTTGCGATAGCAAGACTTTTCTATGGAAAATTTTGCGATAGCAAGACTTTTCTATGGAAAATTTTGCGATAGCAAGACTTTTCTATAGAAAATTTTGCGATAGCAAGACTTTTCTATGGAAAATTTTGCGATAGCAAGACTTTTCTATAGAAAATTTTGCGATAGCAAGACTTTTCTATAGAAAATTTTGCGACAGCAAGACTTTTCTATAGAAAATTTTGCGACAGCAAGACTTTTCTATAGAAAATTTTGCGACAGCAAGACTTTTCTATAGAAAATTTTGCGACAGCAAGACTTTTCTATAGAAAAATTGGCGATAGCAAGACTTTTCTATAGAAAAATTGGCGATAGCAAGACTTTTCTATAGAAAAATTGGCGATAGCAAGAGTTTTCTATAGAAAAATTGGCGATAGCAAGAGTTTTCTATAGAAAAATTGGCGACAGCAAGAGTTTTCTATAGAAAAATTGGCGATAGCAAGAGTTTTCAATAGAAAAATTGGCGATAGCAAGAGTTTTCTAAAGAAAACTTGGCGGTAGCAGGAGTTTTCTATAGAAAAATTGGCGATAGCAAGAGTTTTCTATAGAAACATTTGCGATAGCAAGAGTTTTTTATAGAAAAATTGGCAATAGCAAGAGTTTTCTATAGAAAAATTGGCTATAGCAAGAGTTTTCTAAAAAAAATTTTGCGATAGCAAAAGTTTTCTATAGAAAACTTGGCGATAGCAAGAGTTTTCTATAAGAAAATTGGCGATAGCAATACTTTTCTATAGAAAACTTGGCGATAGCAAGAGTTTTCTATAGAAAAATTGGCGATAGCAAAAGTTTTTTATAGAAAAATTGGCGATAGCAAGAGTTTTCTATAGAAAAATTGGCGATAGCAAGAGTTTTCTATAGAAAATTTTGCGATAGCAAGACTTTTCTATAGAAAATTTTGCGATAGCAAGACTTTTCTATGGAAAATTTTGCGATAGCAAGACTTTTCTATGGAAAATTTTGCGATAGCAAGACTTTTCTATAGAAAATTTTGCGATAGCAAGACTTTTCTATGGAAAATTTTGCGATAGCAAGACTTTTCTATAGAAAATTTTGCGATAGCAAGACTTTTCTATAGAAAATTTTGCGACAGCAAGACTTTTCTATAGAAAATTTTGCGACAGCAAGACTTTTCTATAGAAAATTTTGCGACAGCAAGACTTTTCTATAGAAAATTTTGCGACAGCAAGACTTTTCTATAGAAAAATTGGCGATAGCAAGACTTTTCTATAGAAAAATTGGCGATAGCAAGACTTTTCTATAGAAAAATTGGCGATAGCAAGAGTTTTCTATAGAAAAATTGGCGATAGCAAGAGTTTTCTATAGAAAAATTGGCGACAGCAAGAGTTTTCTATAGAAAAATTGGCGATAGCAAGAGTTTTCAATAGAAAAATTGGCGATAGCAAGAGTTTTCTAAAGAAAACTTGGCGGTAGCAGGAGTTTTCTATAGAAAAATTGGCGATAGCAAGAGTTTTCTATAGAAACATTTGCGATAGCAAGAGTTTTTTATAGAAAAATTGGCAATAGCAAGAGTTTTCTATAGAAAAATTGGCTATAGCAAGAGTTTTCTAAAAAAAATTTTGCGATAGCAAAAGTTTTCTATAGAAAAGTCTTGCTATCGCAAAATTTTCTATAGAAAAGTAAGAGTGGTATATTCGGCTTTGCCGAATCTTGGATACCCTTCACCAATGGTGTTCCAAAAGTACTTAATGTAATTCGTAGCAATATTTGGTTAAACTAGTATTATATGCAAAGAGTCTTTAAAATTAAAAGTCGGAAAACGAAAACCTTTTCGGTGGCGTTATCATAGAATAGAATAGTTATGCACCCAAAGGTTAGGTTGGGCAGGTGGCTGATGTCTAGGGAAGCTTCACTTGGTTTCTAAAGTGGTCCCTTTGTGAAAGATAATGATTACTAGACTACAAGTAGAGAATGCATATTTAAGCCAGCCAGTAGCTTCGAAATAAAATAGACACATATTTTACGAACATTTAATAAAGTTCGATAGACCAGATAAACCATGCAGAAAAGATGCTTCAAAATGTAGATGCCCTTAGATTTGCAATAGCACATCGATTTGATGAAGTTTAAGTATTCTGACATGCAACCCAAAAACGCTGTGCCCAGTGAGGGTTGTGCACTTTAATTCGTACGAATTATCCAACTAGTAAAAGTTCTTGATTAGTTATGTAAAACTCTGAAGTTAGCGGACTGATTTAGGTCAAAGCTTTAACAATGATTGTCAATGTATACAAGCCTTAAAAGTATAGGGTATACACTCTTAGTTTTAGATACATACGTGAAATATATAGCTTTTGAATGGATGGTTATCAGCTTTGTCGGAAAAGTTTACTTATTAATTTGAAGTTAGTTAATTAATTAAAATGAACACTTCATCAATAATATTTGGGATGTATAGTTCTTTCGATCTGTCCGATGGATGTTTGGAAAGTTTTGCTCTAGTTCTTTGTGCAATTTTAATGTGATTTAATTTATCAGCATTAAACCGATTCCCGGTCGGGTCGGGTTTATATGGGAGATTTCACTAAATGTGAATAGAGCTCGCCCATTTTCAATATCGAACTTTTCAAGAGATCAGAAATACTTTTTTTTAATGTGATTTAATTTATCAGCATTAAACCGATTCCCGGTCGGGTCGGGTTTATATGGGAGATTTCACTAAATGTGAATAGAGCTCGCCCATTTTCAATATCGAACTTTTCAAGAGATCAGAAATACTTTTGTCAAATGTTGTCCCTCTAGAAAGTTTATTTTAGGCGCTATTGTCCTGAATATCAATATTGTACAACGTCTTTATACTAAATGTCATCATCGTATCTATTATAATTTGTCATTTATTAGCTACTAAGAGATTGCCTTAGGCGAAGTTATACGGGATCAATTGTCAAACGTGAACGGATTTCTCCCAATTGCAATTAAAAAATTTAAATTTTTGTTGATATGTGAGATACTTACATATCATACATATACATATAGGTTTTGAACGGATATCATGTAATTAGCTGCATTTTTTTACTTCCTAGGAAGATTACCTATAATTTGATATATAATATCGGGTGTTTTTTATTGAGGTATAGAACTTTAAGTTGGCATTACTTTTTTAACTGGCGGCCATTTTGTCAGCTGTCAAGTGATTAATATTTAGTTTGGTTTGCCATTTCATCATGAACAGGTTGACAAAAGAACAACGCTTGCAAATCGTGCAAATTTATTTCGAAAATAATGGTTCAGTTCGCGAAGTTTACAGCAAGCTCCGTCCATTTTATGGTCGACATAATCGTCCATCAGAGCAATTAATTCGGTTAACCATGGATCGTTTTCGCACAACGTTTACTCTATGTGAAAATACGCATCCGCAGCGACGTCGAACAGTGCGCACCGAAGAAACAATTTCCGCTGTAGAGCAAAGTGTTGAAGAGGACCCGAATGAATCGATTCGCCTCCTTAATTGAATTTATATGTTAAAACCATTAAGCGTGAAATAGAATTTTTTTTCCATTATTCGCAAGAGTTTTCTATAGAAAAATTGGCGACAGCAAGAGTTTTCTATAGAAAAATTGGCGATAGCAAGAGTTTTCAATAGAAAAATTGGCGATAGCAAGAGTTTTCTAAAGAAAACTTGGCGGTAGCAGGAGTTTTCTATAGAAAAATTGGCGATAGCAAGAGTTTTCTATAGAAACATTTGCGATAGCAAGAGTTTTTTATAGAAAAATTGGCAATAGCAAGAGTTTTCTATAGAAAAATTGGCTATAGCAAGAGTTTTCTAAAAAAAATTTTGCGATAGCAAAAGTTTTCTATAGAAAACTTGGCGATAGCAAGAGTTTTCTATAAGAAAATTGGCGATAGCAATACTTTTCTATAGAAAACTTGGCGATAGCAAGAGTTTTCTATAGAAAAATTGGCGATAGCAAAAGTTTTTTATAGAAAAATTGGCGATAGCAAGAGTTTTCTATAGAAAAATTGGCGATAGCAAGAGTTTTCTATAGAAAATTTTGCGATAGCAAGACTTTTCTATAGAAAATTTTGCGATAGCAAGACTTTTCTATGGAAAATTTTGCGATAGCAAGACTTTTCTATGGAAAATTTTGCGATAGCAAGACTTTTCTATAGAAAATTTTGCGATAGCAAGACTTTTCTATGGAAAATTTTGCGATAGCAAGACTTTTCTATAGAAAATTTTGCGATAGCAAGACTTTTCTATAGAAAATTTTGCGACAGCAAGACTTTTCTATAGAAAATTTTGCGACAGCAAGACTTTTCTATAGAAAATTTTGCGACAGCAAGACTTTTCTATAGAAAATTTTGCGACAGCAAGACTTTTCTATAGAAAAATTGGCGATAGCAAGACTTTTCTATAGAAAAATTGGCGATAGCAAGACTTTTCTATAGAAAAATTGGCGATAGCAAGAGTTTTCTATAGAAAAATTGGCGATAGCAAGAGTTTTCTATAGAAAAATTGGCGACAGCAAGAGTTTTCTATAGAAAAATTGGCGATAGCAAGAGTTTTCAATAGAAAAATTGGCGATAGCAAGAGTTTTCTAAAGAAAACTTGGCGGTAGCAGGAGTTTTCTATAGAAAAATTGGCGATAGCAAGAGTTTTCTATAGAAACATTTGCGATAGCAAGAGTTTTTTATAGAAAAATTGGCAATAGCAAGAGTTTTCTATAGAAAAATTGGCTATAGCAAGAGTTTTCTAAAAAAAATTTTGCGATAGCAAAAGTTTTCTATAGAAAAGTCTTGCTATCGCAAAATTTTCTATAGAAAAGTAAGAGTGGTATATTCGGCTTTGCCGAATCTTGGATACCCTTCACCAATGGTGTTCCAAAAGTACTTAATGTAATTCGTAGCAATATTTGGTTAAACTAGTATTATATGCAAAGAGTCTTTAAAATTAAAAGTCGGAAAACGAAAACCTTTTCGGTGGCGTTATCATAGAATAGAATAGTTATGCACCCAAAGGTTAGGTTGGGCAGGTGGCTGATGTCTAGGGAAGCTTCACTTGGTTTCTAAAGTGGTCCCTTTGTGAAAGATAATGATTACTAGACTACAAGTAGAGAATGCATATTTAAGCCAGCCAGTAGCTTCGAAATAAAATAGACACATATTTTACGAACATTTAATAAAGTTCGATAGACCAGATAAACCATGCAGAAAAGATGCTTCAAAATGTAGATGCCCTTAGATTTGCAATAGCACATCGATTTGATGAAGTTTAAGTATTCTGACATGCAACCCAAAAACGCTGTGCCCAGTGAGGGTTGTGCACTTTAATTCGTACGAATTATCCAACTAGTAAAAGTTCTTGATTAGTTATGTAAAACTCTGAAGTTAGCGGACTGATTTAGGTCAAAGCTTTAACAATGATTGTCAATGTATACAAGCCTTAAAAGTATAGGGTATACACTCTTAGTTTTAGATACATACGTGAAATATATAGCTTTTGAATGGATGGTTATCAGCTTTGTCGGAAAAGTTTACTTATTAATTTGAAGTTAGTTAATTAATTAAAATGAACACTTCATCAATAATATTTGGGATGTATAGTTCTTTCGATCTGTCCGATGGATGTTTGGAAAGTTTTGCTCTAGTTCTTTGTGCAATTTTAATGTGATTTAATTTATCAGCATTAAACCGATTCCCGGTCGGGTCGGGTTTATATGGGAGATTTCACTAAATGTGAATAGAGCTCGCCCATTTTCAATATCGAACTTTTCAAGAGATCAGAAATACTTTTTTTTAATGTGATTTAATTTATCAGCATTAAACCGATTCCCGGTCGGGTCGGGTTTATATGGGAGATTTCACTAAATGTGAATAGAGCTCGCCCATTTTCAATATCGAACTTTTCAAGAGATCAGAAATACTTTTGTCAAATGTTGTCCCTCTAGAAAGTTTATTTTAGGCGCTATTGTCCTGAATATCAATATTGTACAACGTCTTTATACTAAATGTCATCATCGTATCTATTATAATTTGTCATTTATTAGCTACTAAGAGATTGCCTTAGGCGAAGTTATACGGGATCAATTGTCAAACGTGAACGGATTTCTCCCAATTGCAATTAAAAAATTTAAATTTTTGTTGATATGTGAGATACTTACATATCATACATATACATATAGGTTTTGAACGGATATCATGTAATTAGCTGCATTTTTTTACTTCCTAGGAAGATTACCTATAATTTGATATATAATATCGGGTGTTTTTTATTGAGGTATAGAACTTTAAGTTGGCATTACTTTTTTAACTGGCGGCCATTTTGTCAGCTGTCAAGTGATTAATATTTAGTTTGGTTTGCCATTTCATCATGAACAGGTTGACAAAAGAACAACGCTTGCAAATCGTGCAAATTTATTTCGAAAATAATGGTTCAGTTCGCGAAGTTTACAGCAAGCTCCGTCCATTTTATGGTCGACATAATCGTCCATCAGAGCAATTAATTCGGTTAACCATGGATCGTTTTCGCACAACGTTTACTCTATGTGAAAATACGCATCCGCAGCGACGTCGAACAGTGCGCACCGAAGAAACAATTTCCGCTGTAGAGCAAAGTGTTGAAGAGGACCCGAATGAATCGATTCGCCTCCTTAATTGAATTTATATGTTAAAACCATTAAGCGTGAAATAGAATTTTTTTTCCATTATTCGCTTTTGTTTTTTTAGGCGCAAGCATGCGGCTACAAAAATTCTAGCGTGAGTTCTAAGCAAAATTATTTCCTTTGCATAAATTTTTGTTAAATATTGTAATTTTTCCCACAACATAAATTTCTAATATTTCTTTTTCTGCTACATATTTTCATAATTTAGTTCTTTTATTTGCCACCACCAAGAATATTTATTGTAACAATAAAAGAAAAATATTATTTCGTTTAATAGCGAAAACACAAATACCACATTTTTTCACTTGAAGAAGATGAAAATCTTTAGTGAAATTGCAATTGCATGTTAGGGAAATTATACTGGAGTTTTCCTACAATTTCCCCCCTTCCTTAATAAATAACAATTTCATGTTCATTTCAATGCTTTCATGTCATTAACAGAAGCATTTGCTTGATTTATGGCGTTTGGTCGTTTGTATTTGATTGATATTTTGAGTGAAACTCAAGAAATGTTACTTAAATGTCCCGCAAACGACCAGAGACGAAGATCGGAAGGAAGGACCCGAAGAAATTGCTAATGAAACATATTTATTAAGTGATTTATGATTACCATTAAATGAAATTATTTGCCCAGGCTTTTAGGGCAGGATTTTGCAATTATATTTAAGTAAAGAACCAAAAACTACGTAAATAATGGCAATAAATTAAAGGGAAAATTAAGAGCGAAAAAATGGACTTGAAAGGCTCTAAACCCTTAAGTTTTAATGTGAAAACATTAAAGTTCATTTAAACTACAAAGTAATGTATTCACTACATGACATTTTATTTTACATTATTTTGTTTAACAACGTCTTTTCCTGAAAACCTTATTAACTTAATGGGCCACACATTAATAGTACAAACTGACTGGCTCTGACTCTGCTCTAAACATTTTAAGGGATCCAAGTGGTCGAGTGTCGGTGTTAAATGTACAAGTTAATGAAACAAGTTTAAAATTTGTTCGAAAATAAATGGAAAACTTGCACGAGTACTAACTACTAAAAAGTAACTAACAATAAAAAATTAAAATGAAGAGAAAATAATAAAAAACTTATAATGTGCAAGGGCAAGTTAACTGTCCTATGGATAGGCAGTAATAAGGACAGACAAAAAGACAGACCATTATAAAGATCCTAAACTTACTGGTAAACTATTTAATGAAAATAAGGGAAAACGTTAAGGTGAAACTGGAAAACCTAGTAAAATTGGCCAGTTACTCCATGTATTAAAAAGTTATAAATAGCAAAACTCTTCCATAGAAAAGTAAAAGATAGTAAGACTTTTGTATAAAAAAGTTAAAGATAGCAAGACTTTTCCATAGAAAAGATAAAGATAGCAAGAGTTTTCTATAGAAAAATTAGAGATAACAATTGTATTCTTTAGAGAAATTTTCGACAGCCAGAGTTTTCTATAGAAAAATTGGCGATAGCTGGAGTTTTCTATAAAAAATGGCGATAGGAAGAGTTTTCTATAGAAAAATTGGCGATAACAAGAGTTTTCTATAGAAAAATTGGCGATAGCAAGAGTTTTCTATAGAAAAATTGGCGATAGCAAGAGTTTTCTAAAGAAAACTTGGCGGTAGCAGGAGTTTTCTATAGAAAAATTGGCGATAGCAAGAGTTTTCTATAGAAACATTTGCGATAGCAAGAGTTTTTTATAGAAAAATTGGCCATAGCAAGAGTTTTCTATATAAACATTGGCGATAGCAAGAGTTTTCTATAGAAAAATTGGCGATAGCAAGAGTTTTCTATAGAAAAATTGGCGATAGCAAGAGTTTTCTATAGAAAAATTGGTGATAGCAAGAGTTTTCTATAGAAAAATTGGCGATAGCAAGAGTTTTCTATAGAAAAATTGGCGATAGCAAAAGTTTTTTATAGAAAAATTGGCGACAGCAAGAGTTTTCTATAGAAAAATTGGCGATAGCAAGAGTTTTCTATAGAAAATTTTGCGATAGCAAGACTTTTCTATAGAAAATTTTGCGATAGCAAGACTTTTCTATGGAAAATTTTGCGATAGCAAGACTTTTCTATGGAAATTTTTGCGATAGCAAGACTTTTCTATAGAAAATTTTGCGATAGCAAGACTTTTCTATGGAAAATTTTGCGATAGCAAGACTTTTCTATAGAAAATTTTGCGATAGCAAGACTTTTCTATAGAAAATTTTGCGACAGCAAGACTTTTCTATAGAAAATTTTGCGACAGCAAGACTTTTCTATAGAAAAATTGGCGATAGCAAGACTTTTCTATAGAAAAATTGGCGATAGCAAGAGTTTTCTATAGAAAAATTGGCGATAGCAAGAGTTTTCTATAGAAAAATTGGCGATAGCAAGAGTTTTCTATAGAAAAATTGGCGACAGCAAGAGTTTTCTATAGAAAAATTGGCGATAGCAAGAGTTTTCTATAGAAAAATTGGCGATAGCAAGAGTTTTCTATAGAAAAGTTTGCGATAGCAAGACTTTTCTATAGAAAACTTGGCGATAGCAAGAGTTTTCTATAAAAAATTTGGCGATAGCAAGACTTTTCTATAGAAAATTTTGCGATAGCAAGACTTTTCTATAGAAAATTTTGCGATAGCAAGACTTTTCTATAGAAAATTTTGCGATAGCAAGACTTTTCTATAGAAAATTTTGCGATAGCAAGACTTTTCTATAGAAAATTTTGCGATAACAAGACTTTTCTACAATAAATTTTGCGATAGCAAGACTTTTCTACAATAAATTTTGCGATAGCAAGACTTTTCTACAATAAATTTTGCGATAGCAAGACTTTTCTATAAAAAATTTTGCGATAGCAAGACTTTTCTATAGAAAATTTTGCGATAGCAAGACTTTTCTATAGAAAATTTTGCGATAGCAAGACTTTTCTATAGAAAATTTTGCGATAGCAAGACTTTTTTATAGGAAGTTTTGCGATAGTAAGACTTTTCTATAGAAAGTTTTGCTATTGCAAGACTTTTCTATAGAAAATTTTGCGAAAGCAAGATTTTTGTATGGAAAATTTGGCATTAGCCAGACTTTTCTGTTAAAAATTTCGCGATAGTAAAACTTTTCTATAGAAAGTTTTTTAAATAAGTGGGTGATAGCAAGACTTTTCTTAAGAAAAGTTTGTGATAGCAAGACTTTTCTATAAAAAAGTTTGTTATAACTTAGTTAAGCTTTTGCCAACTTTTCTATAGAAAAGTAAAGCTTTCGCCAACTTTTCTATAGAAAAAGTTAAGCGTTCATCAAATTTTCTATGGAAAAATAAAGCTTTCGCCAACTTTTCTATAGAAAAGTTAAGCTTTCGCCAACTTTTAAAAAGTTAATGCTTTTGCCTTCTTTTCTATAGAAAAGTTAAACTTTCGCCAACTTGTCAATAGAAAGGTTAATATAGAGAAGTTAAGCTTTCGCCAACTTTTTTTTGAAAAGTTAAGCTTTCGCCAACTTTTTTTTAGAAAAGTTAAGCTTTCGCCAACTTTTTTTTATAGAAATCATAAATATTTAGTTTTTTTTGTAGAAAATTTATCTGTTATTTTACATGGAATTATTATTCTGTTTGCCCTATTGTGCATTCCAAATAAGTGGACAGCATTACATATACTTTGTCCTTTAAGCACCTAGAATCTACTTACCAATATCTTTTTTCCTTTCGTTGATTTTCAACATCCTTCCTCAACAACTTTTCTTGTCTATATAGTTTTTTATTGGCCACATCTTAAGTTGAAGTAGCAGCATTTACTCGTTCTTTAACAGGTATTAAATTAAATAAATTTTGTATTCGAGCCTTTATGAGTTTAGTGTAGGCAATTAATTATTATGGCTTTACTGGAGAATTACACCCATATTTACAACGTGTAGAGCTTGAGCTTTCTTTTCTGCTGCCTTTTATGCAAAAAGAAGCAATTTTTTATAGTTATCCCTTTTTTGTTGCTTTTGTGTATTTATTTTATAGACATGGACTAAAAATGGTAACTGAGTGTGGTCCTGACAGGACATAGAGTCGACTCTACATGAAGCCAAATGAAATTCACTTAAATGAAAATTGCTAAAAAGAAACCAAAATAATTTTTATTGAAATTAATTAGAAAATTTATCGAGACTAATTTCAAAGGATTATTTTTGCTTCCAAAGAGTCTGGAAAATTTATGGAAATTTTCGAAAATGTTTAAGGTTGAAGAATATGACATGAAATCAATCTCCAGGTTTAAATTTCCATTTTTTTATGTTTAAACAAATTTAAATAATTTTTACTCAAAATTATTCACTTCTTGTTTGCATTAACTCTTGTGTAATTTTCATTAAAGAAAATCTCATTATGGTTTCATCACTTAAAGTTGACTTGGCTTTTTTTTTTTTTTGAGGACACAACAAATATTTATTCCAACTTTGGCTTTTATTAAATATTTTCTGTAATAAGTAAAAATCCTGAAACATAAGTGCAATACTCGAACATTCATATGATTGAAGGTTTATGTCTGTCTTTTTGTTTAATATTAATTTTCAACATCATTCCACAGAATTAAAGGCGAAGAACGATTTTTGCAAATTAATATAAAATTTATGAGATTTTTCATCTCGTTCACTTTAGCCGGCGTCCATGCGTAAGTATTTATAAGGAGAGAATGTGTAAAATGTGTAATTAAATTCATACCCGCATTCTCCTGCAGATAAATAATTTATGATAAACTTTAATTATAGATAATGACAGGAAAGTGCCATGCGAACGTAAGGAGGATTTAGGAAAGACCAAAATATTAATAACTTATTGAAAAACTTAAAAGAAAATTTAAGAAATTTATTATATTTCGAAAGAAAGGCTGACAATAGAATGGAAGAAAAGTGGACAACAGAAACACTATCATCAACTTTTCTATAGAAAATATTTAATATCGTCAACTTTTCTATAGAAAATATTGACTATCGTAAACTTTTCTATAGAAAATATTGACTATCGCCAACTTTTCTATGGAAAACTTGACGTTAGTCTTAGTTTTCAATAGAAAAGTTGACGTTAGTCTTAGTTTTCTATAGAAAAGTTGACATTAGTCTTAGTTTTCTATAGAAAAGTTGACGTTAGTCTTAATTTTCTATAGAAAAGTTGACGTTAGTCTTAATTTTCTATAGAAAAGTTGACGTTAGTCTTAGTTTTCTAGAGAAAACTTGACGATAGTCTTAGTTTTCTATAGAAAAGTTGACGTTAGTCTTAGTTTTCTACAGAAAACTTGACGTTAGTCTTAGTTTTCTATAGAAAATTTGACGTTAGTCTTAGTTTTCTATAGAAAATTTGACGTTAGTCTTAGTTTTCTATAGAAAACTTGACGTTAGTCTTAGTTTTCTATAGAAAACTTGACGTTAGTCTTAGTTTTCTATAGAAAACTTGACGTTAGTCTTAGTTTTCTATAGAAAACTTGACGTTAGTCTTAGTTTTCTATAGAAAACTTGACGTTAGTCTTAGTTTTCTATAGAAAACTTGACGTTAGTCTTAGTTTTCTATAGAAAACTTGACGTTAGTCTTAGTTTTCTATAGAAAACTTGACGTTAGTCTTAGTTTTCTATAGAAAACTTGACGTTAGTCTTAGTTTTCTATAGAAAACTTGACGTTAGTCTTAGTTTTCTATAGAAAACTTGACGTTAGTCTTAGTTTTCTATAGAAAACTTGACGTTAGTCTTAGTTTTCTATAGAAAACTTGACGTTAGTCTTAGTTTTCTATAGAAAACTTTACGTTAGTCTTAGTTTTCTATAGAAAACTTGATGTTAGTCTTAGTTTTCTATAGAAAACTTGACGTTAGTCTTAGTTTTCTATAGAAAACTTGACGTTAGTCTTAGTTTTCTATAGAAAGCTTGACGGTAGTCTTAGTTTTCTATAGAAAAGTTGACGTTAGTCTTAGTTTTCTATAGAAAAGTTGACGTTAGTCTTAGTTTTCTATAGAAAAGTTGACGTTAGTCTTAGTTTTCTATAGAAAAGTTTACGTTAGTCTTAGTTTTCTATAGAAAAGTTGACGTTATTCTTAGTTTTCTATAGAAAATTTGACGTTAGTCTTAGTTTTCTATAGAAAACTTGACGTTAGTCTTAGTTTTCTATAGAAAACTTGACGTTAGTGTTAGTTTTCTATAGAAAACTTGACGTTAGTCTTAGTTTTCTATAGAAAACTTGACGTTAGTCTTAGTTTATAGAAAATTTGACGTTAGTCTTAGTTTTCTATAGAAAACTAAGACTAACGTCAAGTTAGACCTATCGTCTACTTTTCTATACAAAGCTAGACCTATCGTCAACTTTTCTATAAAAAACTAGACCTATCGTCAACTTTTCTATAAAAAACTAGACCTATCGTCAACTTTTCTATAGAAAACTAGACCTATCGTCAACTTTTCTATAGAAAACTAGTCCTATCGTCATTTTTCTATAGAAAACTAGACCTATCGTCAACTTTTTTATAGAAAACTAGACCTATGATCAACTTTTCTATAGAAAACTAGACCTATTGTCAACTTTTCTATAGAAAAGTAGACCTATCGTCAACTTTTCTATTGAAACTTAGACCTATCGTCAACTTTTCTATAGAAAACTAGACCTATCGTCAATTTTTCTATAGAAAACTAGAACTATCGTCAACTTTTTTATAGAAAACTAGAACTATCGTCAACTTTTCTATAGAAAACTAGACCTATCGTCAACTTTTCTATAGAAAACTAGACCTATCGTCAACTTTTCTATAGAAAACTAGACCTTTCGTCAACTTTTCTATAGAAAACTAGACCTATTGTCAACTTTTCTATAGAAAACTAGACCTATAGTCAACTTTTCTACAGAAAACTAGACCTATCGTCAACTTTTCTATAGAAAACTAGACCTATCGTCAATTTTTCTATAGAAAACTAGACCCATCGTCAACTTTTCTACAGAAAACTAGACCTGTCGTCAACTTTTCTATAGAAAACTTTGCCTTTCGTCAAGTTTCCTATAGAAAACTTTGCCTTTCGTCAACTGTTCTATAGAAAACTTTGCATTTCATCAACTTTTTGTATACATTTCTAAAAATTTTCCAAAATATTTTGTCTTCCCTTATCACGTCTTTATGTGTTAATTTAAATAAATTGTCATCATTAGACTGACATCGATATCCTATGCCCTTTTGCCAGAATTAGAGTAATGGAGTAGTACTTTACTTATTCATATAAATTAGAGTTTGCATTTACTTTGAGTGCAAACCTGGTACATTTTTACAACATTAGAATCATTTTTCATACTGTCGGTGTTCATGTATTTTATATCTGTCCCATGCCTGCCCTAATGGACGTATTGAGGTGATTTTGTATAAGAGTTTTTCTTTATGTAGTTTTCTATATTGTAGTTATTTTCTGGTATCTATAAGTAAGTCTACATGTTAAAGTTTTGTGTTTTTGAATGTCTGAGTTTTGTATGAAAATGAAGAGTATAGTGTGTTTTGTAAACGTATGAAGTAACAAGTATAATGTCATTAATAAATTATAATGTTAACAACATTTCACATTAACCCACAATTAAGTAAACGATGTACAATGATAATGGTAATGATAACGTTCATGATTATAATGGCGACAAAAAAGTTTTTAATAAATTGTTATTTTTTGTAAAGAATGTAGTTTTCTAGAATAAAACCGTGATGTTAAAATATTTCTAGGTTCTTTAAATTTATATTTATCTTACAGAATATTCTTAAATGAATGAAAAAATAAATATCCATTCCCTTAAAAATACTCTTTTACTTAAACAAATATTTTGTTAGCGTATATTGGATTTTTTCAAAATCATCGTCGGAAAAACTAATATTGCCTCAATATTATTTTCAATTTTTCCAAACGCTATTCATCTTTTATATCAAAAAAGAAAACAAACTTGATGTTTATTCATAAATATTTGACTTAAAAAAGCAATTTCGTTTATTGCAACAAAACTGCAATATTTATAAAAAAGTGAGCAAAAATATTGTAACAAGTCAATAAAATCGAGATTGATGGAAATAAAATTTTATTAAGGCACTTAAATATTTTAATATTGTTAACAAAATATTGGAAAAAGAAATTCAAAGTATTTCAATAAAGCACTTTTAACTTTATATGAATTAAAAAGCTTTCAATTTTGTATTTTTGAAGGAATCGTATTAAAAACATCAAATACTTGAGATAAGTGGCGGATACTTGATAAATTTTATATGAAAATCAATCATACGCATACAAGAACTTAAAATATTGACTTAGTTTCTTATAGAAAAGTTGACGAAAGGCAAAGTTTTCTATAGAAAAGTAGACGAAAGGCAAACTTTTCTATAGAAAAGTTGATGAAAGACAAAGTTTTCTATAGAAAAATTCACGAAAGCAAATTTTTCTATCGAAAAATTGATACAAAACAAAGTGTTTTATAGAAAAGTTGATAAATAATAAAGTTTTCTATAGAAAAGTTGACGAAATACAACGTTTTCTATAGAAAAGTTGACGAAAGGCAAAGTTTTTAATAGAAAAGTTGACGAAAGAGAAAGTTCTCTATAGAAAACTTGATGAAAGAAACAGTTTTTTAACAAAAAATTTGATGAAAGACAAAGTTTCCTATAGAAACGTTGATGACTGACAAAGGTTTCTACAGAAAATTTGAAAAAAGACAAAGTTTTCTACCGAAAAGTTGACTAAAAGTCTAGTTTTCTGTAAAGAAGTTGACGAAAGGCCTAGTTCTGTATAGAGAAGTTGACGATAGGCCTCGATTTTCAAAGAGAAGTTGATGAAATTCTTAGTTTTCTCTAAAGATGTTGACGAATGGCAAGGTTTTCTATAGAAAAGTTGGCGATAGGTCTAGTTTTCTAAAGAAAAGTTGACGATAGGTCTAGTTTTCTATAGAAAAGTTGACGATAGGTCTAGTTTTCTATAGAAAAGTTGACGATAGGTCTAGTTTTCTATAGAAAAGTTGACGATAGGTCTAGTTTTCTATAGAAAAGTTGACGATAGGTCTAGTTTTTTATAGAAAAGTTGACGATAGGTCTAGTTTTCTATAGAAAAGTTGACTATAGGTCTAGTTTTCTATAGAAAAGTTGACGATAGGTCTAGTTTTCTATAGAAAAGTTGACGATAGGTCCAGTTTTCTATAGAAAAGTTGACGATAGGTCTAGTTTTCTATAGAAAAGTTGACGATAGGTCTAGTTTTCTATAGAAAAGTTGACGATAGGTCTAGTTTTCTATAGAAAAGTTGACGATAGGTCTAGTTTTCTATAGAAAAGTTGACGATAGGTCTAGTTTTCTATAGAAAAGTTGACGATAGGTCTAGTTTTCTATAGAAAAGTTGACGATAGGTCTAGTTTTCGATAGAAAAGTTGACGATAGGTCTAGTTTTCTATAGAAAAGTTGACGATAGGGGTAGTTTTCTATAGAAAAGTTGACGACAGGGGTAGTTTTCTATAGAAAAGTTGACAATAGGTCTAGTTTTCTATAGAAAAGTTGACAGTTATCAGTATACCAATACACTTTCTGTGTATTTTTTTAAAGCAAAACAAAATTTTTAATCTTCATATTTAATTACTATTTAAACTGCAGTACAAAACAAACATAATTCCATTTATTGATGTCATTTAATCACTTCTTTCATTCATAAATTTTGCTACATTTTACATATTCCCCATTCCATAATTACTCGGTTTGAATACAACAGACATTATTTATCAATTTGAAATCATAAAATGACAAAAACGTTGACACGAAAAATACAACCATCAGATACCAACAACAGTAAACAAATAGATAAATTTATACACGATGATGATGATTCTATTTTAAATTTCATATTTGTTATGTCTCTGCACAACAGACAAATAAATAAAAACTAATTAAATCCAACGGATTGCCAGACATCACGTCAGAGTAAATACTCGTGCCTTAAATACTTAAAAGTAACATTATTAGACCTGAGCTGTGAAATACCTAGAATTTTGATTTCATATCAATACAATATTTCACAGATGACCAACCCTAATATATCTGCAAACAAACATTTTTGAAATTTGTATGCTTCTGATAAACTCTGGTAGCAAAAAAATTTAGTGTCAACATAAATCAAAATCAATTAATAATTACAACCGACAAAGAAATACAACCACATTCTAACAAAACTAAATAATAAATGAGAGGTTATAAAACCAATTCCCTTTAGTCGCTTTTATCATTTTGTTTCTTGTTGTGACGTGGTTTCGATTTTGTGGGTGATTGCACCAAAAAAAATGGTGGTTTGTTTACCTTATCATCTGAGAGCTAGTGGGAAACTATTCAAGAAGAATATTAAATAACTTTGGAATCACTTTGACTATAGGGATTTTTTCTATAGAAAATGTTGATTATCGTCAACTTTTCTACAGAAAATACTGACTATCGTCAACATTTCTATAGAAAATATTGACTATCGTCAACTTTTCTATAGAAAATATTGACTATCGTCAAATTTTCTATAGAATATATTGACTATCGTCAACTTTTCCATAGAAAATATTGTTTATCGTCAACTTTTCTATAGAAAGTTTTGACTATCGTCAACTTTTCTATAGAAAATATTGACTATCGTCAACTTTTCTATATAAAATATTGACTATCGTCAACTTTTCTATATAAAATATTAACTATCGTCAACTTTTCTATAGAAAATATTGACTATTGTCAACTTTTCTATAGAAAATATTGAATATTGTAAACTTTTCTATAGAAAACTATGACTATCGTCAACTTTTCTATAGAAAACTATGACTATCGTCAACTTTTCTATAGAAAACTATGACTATCGTCAACTTTTCTATAGAAAACTATGACTATCGTCAACTTTTCTATAGAAAACTATGACTATCGTCAACTTTTCTATAGAAAACTATGACTATCGTCAACTTTTCTATAGAAAACTATGACTATCGTCAACTTTTCTATAGAAAACTTTGCCTATCGTCATTTTTTCTATAGAAAACTTTGCCTATCGTCAACTTTTCTATAGAATACTTTGCCTATCGTCAACTTTTCTATAGAAAACTTTGCGTATCGTCAACTTTTCTATAAAAAACTTTGCCTATCGTCAACTTTTCTATAGAAAACTTTGCCCATCGTCAACTTTTCTATAGAAAACTTTGCCTATCGTAAACTCTTCTATAGAAAACTTTGCCTATCGTCAACTTTTTAATAGAAAACTTTGCCTATCGTCAACTTTTCTATAAAAAACTTTGCCTATAGTCAACTTTTCTATACAAAACTTTGCCTATCGTCTATAGATAGAAAACTTTGCCTATCGTCAACTTTTCTATAGAAAACTTTGCCTATCGTCAACTTTTCTATAGAAAACTTTGCCTATCGTCAACTTTTCTATAGAAAACTTTGCCTATCGTCAACTTTTCTATAGAAAACTTTGCCTATCGTCAACTTTTCTATAGAAAACTTTGCCTATCGTCAACTTTTCTATAGAAAACTTTGCCTATCGTCAACTTTTCTATAGAAAACTTTGCCTATCGTCAACTTTTCTATAGAAAACTTTGCCTATCGTCAACTTTTCTATAGAAAACTTTGCCTATCGTCAACTTTTCTATAGAAAACTTTGCCTATCGTCAACTTTTCTATAGAAAACTTTGCCTATCGTCAACTTTTCTATAGAAAACTTTGCCTATCGTCAACTTTTCTATAGAAAACTTTGCCTATCGTCAACTTTTCTATAAAAAACTTTGAATATCGTCAACTTTTCTATAGAAAACTTTGCCTATCGTCAACTTTTCTATAGAAAACTTTGCCTATCGTCAACTTTTCTATAGAAAACTTTGCCTATCGTCAACTTTTCTATAGAAAACTTTGCCTATCGTCAACTTTTCTATAGAAAACTTTGCCTATCGTCAACTTTTCTATAGAAAACTTTGCCTATCGTCAACTTTTCTATAGAAAACTTTGCCTATCGTCAACTTTTCTATAGAAAACTTTGCCTATCGTCAACTTTTCTATAGAAAACTTTGCCTATCGTCAACTTTTCTATAGAAAACTTTGCCTATCGTCAACTTTTCTATAGAAAACTTTGCCTATCGTCAACTTTTCTATAGAAAATTTGCCTATCGTCAACTTTTCTATAGAAAACTTTGCCTATCGTCAACTTTTCTATAGAAAACTTTGCCTATCGTCAACTTTTCTATAGAAAACTTTGCCTATCGTCAACTTTTCTATAGAAAACTTTGCCTATCGTCAACTTTTCTATAGAAAACTTTGCCTATCGTCAACTTTTCTATAGAAAACTTTGCCTATCGTCAACTTTTCTATAGAAAACTTTGCCTATCGTCAACTTTTCTATAGAAAACTTTGCCTATCGTCAACTTTTCTATAGAAAACTTTGCCTATCGTCAACTTTTCTATAGAAAACTTTGCCTATCGTCAACTTTTCTATAGAAAACTTTGCCTATCGTCAACTTTTCTATAGAAAACTTTGCCTATCGTCAACTTTTCTATAGAAAACTTTGCCTATCGTCAACTTTTCTATAGAAAACTTTGACTATCGTCAACTTTTCTATAGAAAACTTTGCCTATAGTCAACTTTTCTATAGAAAACTTTGCCTTTCGTCAACTTTTCTATAGAAAACTTTGCCTATTGTCAACTTTTCTATAGAAAACTTTGCCTATCATCAACTTTTCTATAGAAAACTTTGCCTATCATCAACTTTTTTTATAGAAAACTTTGCCTATCATCAACTTTTCTATAGAAAACTTTGCCTATCGTCAACTTTTCTATAGAAAACTTAGCTTTTCTGGTTTCTACATTAGTCTCTGCCTTCTCTGATATAAATCGATTTTATTAGTTATCCAATTTGTTTTTTTTTCACTCTTACACTTTTCAAACTATTTCGCCATAAACAATGTATGAAAGCGACTGTGATTAATGTTGCAAAATATTTGTTGCAACACTCTTTGTATGTTACTGTTCAAATTCTGTTTGCTCTATTTTGTTTTACTGAATGTTTTGCGAAAAATAAAAAAACATACAAAAATTCGATTGTTTATCGGTCTTTCAGTTTCCGTGTTGTCTGGGTCGGGGTCTGGTATTCACGCGGTAACATACAGTTTTTTCTGGTCTTTTATAAATTGTTTTTGAAAAATTTGTACAATAAAACTCGGGTGTTCGTTTGTTCTGGCTGTTTTATAGTTTGTTTTCGTTGTGTCGATTATTTTTTATTTAAGGGTCAGTTGCTGTTAAATGTAATAAATCATTGACAATGACAACTTGTATACGAGAACAACATAATGGAGGGTGTTAAATTGATGTAGAAGAAAAAGCCGATGGTAGCTGCTTCCAGCTGCAGCGGTAGAGGAAAAGAATGAACAGAAAAATTTGTTGTACACAAAATTGATGTAAAAGTTCAGTCGGTCGTTCACTGTTTATAGAGTGTAAATCGATTTTCATTTTATTTTGTTGGAGATAAATTGAATATTTATGTCAAAGAAGAGCCCTCCCTCCTTTGAGGGAGCATAATTCTTCAGAATTATTCAAGTTTTGAATTTTTTAAAATTTAACTTTACATTTTTTTTTTGTGTTTTACACTTAGTAGAGAAGTTATTGCATCTTTAAATAATGAATACATTTTTTATTATTTCAGGTAATTTGTTCTTCTTTTAAATTATTTCACTGTAAGTAATTTTAATATTAAGACCTTAGAATTTCATATTTGTACATCAATTATTTCTAGTTGAATTTTATTTCAGTAAATCCTTTAAATCGACAATATTATTAAGCAAAGGCAAACTGCTGCAGATGAAATATATAGTTAGAAATAGCTTAGCTTCTAGTCTTTTATAACATATATAATCTTTGCCAAAGGCTCTCGGAGATGTTCTATTAAACTCTGAAAATAAAAATTTTAATTTATATTTGATTTTATTTCAGTAAATCGTATATAATCGGTAATATTATTAAAGGAAAGCAAAGTGCTGCAGTTGAAGTATACAGCAAAGAAAAGTGCTCAGTCCAGCCTTTCATATTATATATAATGCTTGGCAGAAGGTGCCAGAAATCTTCGATAAAACTTTGAAATACAAATTTTAAGTTGAATTTTATTTAATTTTAGTAAATTGTATTTAGTCGACAATTTTGTTTAATCAGCGCAAACTGCTGCAGTCGAATTTTAGACTCAGGAAAAGAATGCGGTATAGCCTTTCATAATATATACAATCTTTGTCAGATACTGCTGGATATGTTCCGTAAGACGTAGGAAATTAGAATTGAAGGTTGAGTTTAATTTATATATAAAGGCATATATAAAGACATACTGCTGCAGTTGAGATATAAAGTAAGAAAAGAACGTACTCTTGCCTTTCATAACAAACATGATCTTTGACAAAGACTTTCGGAGATTTCCCTTTATAAGTACTTTGAAATGTAAAAGAAAAAAACACAAAAAAATATTAAAACATTAAAAGTTTTAGCAAAAATATTCGTAAACAGTGGCAATGGGCTGCAGCTCACCTCTGAGACCCGTAAATGTAGGTACAATAAATTTTCTTTAATGTGTGTCCGTTTACTGATACACCTGGATATAGGAAAAATATCATAAAACTGAAAGATACGAGTGATACTGAAAGCTACAAAAAAGTTGGTATTATTTTAAAATCGAAATTATGTAGTAAGTCTTAATAAATCGGCAATATAATTAAATCGAGGCATACTGCTGCACTTTAATTTTATAGCCAGGAATAGCTAATAGCTTAGCCTTTCAGAACATGTATAATCTGAGACAGAAGCTTTCGAAAATGTTCCATTTTACTTTGAATAGTAACACAAAAAGTAGTAAATAGTATAAATAGCGCTATAAGAAAATATTGGCAAATAGTGGCAAAGGGCTGCAGTTTATATAAGATATTAAGGAAAGCAAAGACCACAACCTTTCATCAAATATAAGTCTTTTGACTCATACTTTCAGATAAAAGAAAAACGAATCATAAAACATTAAAATTTTGATGAAAAATACAAAAAAGTCGAAGTACTTTTATATATGAAACGAAAATAACAATAAAGTTGATATTCTTTTAAACATGAAATTATTAAGTAAAAGGTATTAAATCAGCAATATCATTACATTGAGGCAAACTGCTGCACTTTAATTTTATAGCCAGGAATAGTATATAGTCCATGACAGTGACTTTAGAAAGTGTTGCATTATACTTCTGAATATGTATAGCGAAAAATTTCCGATAAATTGTCAATTTTCGAAAAATTTCCTATAGATAGTCGATTTTCGAAAAATTTCTTATAGATAGTCGTTTTTCGAAAAATTTCCTATAAATAGCCAATTTTCGAAAAATTTGCTATAAAAAGTCAATTTTCGAAAAATTTCCTAAAAATAGTCAATTTTCGAAAAATTTCCTAAAAATAGTCAATTTTCCAAAAATTTCCAAAAAATAGTCAATTTTCGAAAAATTTCCTACAAATAGTCAATTTTCGAAAAATTTCCCAGAAATAGTAATAAATTTTAGAAAAATTTCCTAAAAATAGTCAATTTTCGAAAAATTTCCTATAAATAGTCAATTTTCGAAAAATTTCCGATGAATAGTCAATTTTCGAAAAATTTCCTATAACTAGTCAATTTTCTATAAAAAGTAAATTTTCAAAAAATTTATTATTTTTATTTAATATAAATAGTAGATTTTCGAAAAATTTCCTATAAATAGTCAATTTTTGAAAAATTTCCTATAAATTGTCAATTTTCGAAAAATTTCCTATAAATTGTCAATTTTTGAAAATTTCCAATTTCAAAAATATTACAATAAATAGTCAATTTTCGAAAACTTTCCTAAAAATAGTAAATTTTCGAAAACTTTCCTAAAAATAGTCAATTTTCGAAAAATTTCCTATAAATAGTCAATTTTCGAAAAATTTCCTATAAATAGTCAATTTTCGAAAAATTTCCTATAAATAGTCAATTTTCGAAAAATTTCCTATAAATAGTCAATTTTCGAAAAATTTCCTATAAATAGTCAATATTCGAAAAATTTCCTATAAATAGTCAATTTTTGAAAAATTTACTATAAATAGTCAATTTTCGAAAAATTTCCTATAAAAAGTCAATTTGCGAAAAATTTCCTATAAATAGTCAATTTTCGAAAAATTTCCTATAAATAGTCAATTTTCGAAAAATTTCCTATAAATAGTCTTTTTTCGAAAAATTTCCTATAAATAGTCAATTTTCGAAAGATTTCCTATAAATATTCAATTTTCGAAAAATTTCCTATAAATAGTCAATTTTTGAAAAATTTCCTATAAATAGTCAATTTTCGAAAAATTTCCTAAAAATAGTCAATTTTTGAAAAATTTCCTATAAATAGTCAATTTTCGAAAAATTTCCTATAAATAGTCAATTTTCGAAAAATTTCCTATAAATAGTCAATTTTCGAAAAATTTCCTATTAATAGTCAATTTACGAAAAATTTCTTATAAATAGTCAATTTCCGAAAAATTTCCTTTAAATAGTCAATTTCCGAAAAATTTCCTTTAAATAGTCAATTTTCGAAAAAAATTTCCTATAAATAGTCAATTTTCGAAAAATTTCCTATAAATAGTCAATTTTCGAAAAAAATTTCCTATAAATAGTCAATTTTCGAAAAATTTCCTATTAATAGAAAAATTTCCTATAAATAGTCAATTTTCGAAAAATTTCCTATAAATATCAATTTTCGAAAAATTTCCTATGAATAGTCAATTTTCGAAAAATTTCCTATAAATAGTCAATTTTCGAAAAATTTCCTATAAATAGTCAATTTTCGAAAAATTTCCTGTAAATAGTCAATTTTCGAAAAATTTCCTATTAATAGAAAAATTTCCTATAAATAGTCAATTTTCGAAAAATTTCCTATAAATAGTCAATTTTCGAAAAATTTCCTATAAATAGTCAATTTTCGAAAAATTTCCTATAAATAGTCAATTTTCGAAAAATTTCCTATTAATAGAAAAATTTCCTATAAATAGTCAATTTCCGAAAAATTTCCTATAAATAGTCAATTTTCGAAAAATTTCCTAAAAATAGTCAATTTTCGAAAAATTTCCTTTAAATAGTCAATTTTCGAAAAATTTCCTTTAAATAGTCAATTTTCGAAAAATTTCCTTTAAATAGTCAATTTTCGAAAATTTCCAATTTTCAAAAATTTACAATAAATAGTCAATTTTTGAAAAATTTTCATATAAATAAATTTAAAAATTTCCTATAAATAGTAGATTTTCGAAAAATTTCCTATAAATATTTAATTTTTGAAAAAGTTTCCATAAATAGTCAATTTCTAAAAATAAATTTATTAAAAATTTCTTAAAAGAAGTCAATTTTAATTATAATATAATGATTATTATTATTATAATCTATCGATAATGAAAATAAGCGATTAATTAACTCTGTATGAAAAGAAGATATTGTTCAACAGAAGCAAAAAGCTGCAGCCTATATTAGCAGTTATAAAAGCCAACACGACAAGCTTTCATTGCATGTATACATTTTGACTTTTACGTTCGGATGGACCTAAAAATCTTCCATCAAATTTTATAGGGATTGAACAAAATTGTTAAACGGTAGCAATCCGCTGCAGCTAGTTTTAACAGTTTTTAAAATAAAATGGCTTAGCCTTTCATAAAGACTTAACATACTTACAGTTAAATGCGGATAAACAAGAAAATTATTCAACATTAAAAAAAAAATGCTTAAAAATAATTAAAAATGTATTACCTTTCCTAAAAAACACATACCTGCATCTATTTCAAAAAAATTGTCCCTGAATTAAAAAATCGTTTTTTATGTTTCTCAAATTTTTTGAATACTAACTCATTTTACTCAAGATTTGCTGTATTCAAATATTTTTATTTCATTAAACTCTTGCTGTCCCTTTCAATTATATTGTGCACTTAAACATCAAAAATTCTCTTCCATAGAAGTCAAGCAACCGTAATTAAGGCCAATAATTAAATACAATTTTTTTTCTTCTCTGAAAAATTTCTGACTTTTAACTAAATACGAGACTTTTGAAATGCAGGCAAATTTCTAAAATAAAATAAAACTTAAACTTGTTTATGCAATGTCAAGTATGCAAGCAAAAATCCTTCAACTTAGAAAAAATTATTCATACGTAAAGTTGGTTACAGAAAGGCAAATATACATACATATACTCTAGCAAATTTTGAAGAAAATACCCAAATGACCAATGGTCAGAAAATCTGTTGAAGATTTGTTAAGAAATTTCTAAGGTTTCAAGTTTGTTATTGATGTAAATGCCCCATAAAAACCTTAAACTAAATAAATTGAAGTATTTGAAGTTTAAAATTATTGGCTAATTGGGTAGTCTTGACTTTCATAGGTTAGTGTAAACATCTGTTATGCTCGTTTGTTTGATTTTAAATTTGTATATCTTGAACCAAGGCACAATGGGATAATATTATATACTTTTTTTGGAGATATACTGTAATTGTTATATAATAAGTGGTAAGGAAATTAAATAACGACCCGTGTTTACCTAAAAATATTAAAGTACAGAGATTTTTGTAAACAAAGACAAAGCAATTTTTGAAAGAATGAAGTCATCCTTAAATGAGTAATTTACAAATGTTTTTTTTAAATTAACTCATGTGGCGTTGGCAGACTTGTTGAAGATTGGTAAAAATAGACTTTTAATAGGAAATTTTTTTTCGAAAATTAACTTTTTATAGGAAATTTTTCGAAAACTGACAATTTATAAGAAATTTTTCAAAAACGTCAGTTTTTATGGACAATTTTTCGAAAATTGACTTTTTATAGGACTTTTTATAGAAAATTTTTCAAAAATTGACTTTTTATAGGAAAATTTTCAAAAATTGACTTTTTATAGCAAATTTTTCGAAAATTCACTTTTTATAGGAAATGTTTCGAAAATTGACTTTTTATAGGAAATTTTTCGAAAATTGACTTTTTATAGAAAATTTTTCGAAAATTGACTTTTTATAAAAAATTTTTCAAAAATTGACTTTTTATAGGAAATTTTTCAAAAATTGACTTTTTATAGCAAATTTTTCGAAAATTCACTTTTTATAGGAAATGTTTCGAAAATTGACTTTTTATAGGAAATTTTTCGAAAATTGACTTTTTATAGAAAATTTTTCGAAAATTGACTTTTTATAAAAAATTTTTCGAAAACTGACTTTTTATAGAAATTTTTCGAAAATTGACTTTTTATAGAAAATTTTTCGAAAATTCACTTTTTATAGGAAATTTTTCGAAAATTGACTTTATATAGGAAAATTTTCGAAAATTCACTTTTTATAGGAAATGTTTCGAAAATTTACTTTTTATAGGAAATTTTTCGAAAATTGACTTTTTATAGGAAATTTTTCGAAAATTGTCTTTTTATAGGAAATTTTTCGAAAATTGACTTTTTATAGAAATTTTTCGAAAATTGACTTTTTATAAAAAATTTTTCGAAAATTGACTTTTTATAGGAAGTTTTTCGCAAATTGATTTTTTATAGGAAATTTTTCGAAAATTGACTTTTTATAGGAAATTTTTCGAAAATTTCCTTTTTTGTAGGAAATTTTTCGAAAATTGACTTTTTATAGGAAGTTTTTCGAAAATTGATTTTTTATAGGATATTTTTCGAAAATTTACTTTTTATAGGAAATTTTTCGAAATTGACTTTTTATAGGAAATTTGTTGAAAAATGACTTTTTAAAGGAAATTTTTCAAAAATTGACTTTTTATAGCAAATTTTTCTAAAATTGACTTTTAACAAGAAATTTTTCGAAAATTTACTTTTTATAGCAAATTTTTCTAAAATTGAGTTTTTATAGGAAAATATTCGAAAATTTACTTTTTATAGAAAATTTTTCGAAAATTGACTTTTTATAGGAAATTTTTCGAAAATTGACTTTTTATAGGAAATTTTTCGAAAATTCACTTTTTATAGGAAATTTTTTGAAAATTCACTTTTTATAGGAAATTTTTCTAAAATTGACGTTTTATAGGAAATTTTTCGAAAATTGACTTTTTATAGGAAAATTTTCAAAAACTGACATTTTATAGGAAATTTTTCGAAAACTGACTTTTTAAAGGAAATTTTTTTAAAATTTACATTTTATAGAAAATTTCTCGAAAATTTACTTTTCACTATTCACTTCTTTTCGAAAATTTACTTTTTATCGAAAATTTACTTTTTATAGGAAATTTTTTGAAAATTAACTTTTTATAGGAAATTTTTCGAAAATTGACTTTTTATAGGAAATTTTTCGAAAATTGACTTTTTATAGGAAATTTTTCGAAAATTGACTTTTTATAGGAAATTTTTCGAGAATGTACTTTTTATAAAAAATTTTTCGAAAATTGATTTTTTTAAGAAATTTTTCGAAAATTGACTTTTTATAGAAAATTTTTCGAAAATTGACTTTTTATAGAAAATTTTTCGAAAATTGATTTTTTATAGGAAATTGGTTAAAATGTTGGCAAAACCGAAAATACTTAAATTTTTTCTTTCCAATCAACAATTATGATTGGAAATGACTTATTCTCGCAATAGTTTTGTAAGTGTTTCTAAATATAAAGTACCATTATTTGTGACGTGCCTTATTAGCTAAAGTTTTCATTCTTTCTGTATCAACCGTTCCAATTGCCACAGTTCAAAAGTCCGTGATGTCCAAAGTAATAGAAAATTAAAAATCTTGTTATCAGATAGAATTCTAATAACACCTTTAAAGTCCAGTCCTAAGAGTAACTGTTCCACCAACACCAGCTGGTTATCAGGTTCTTAGAAGTTTTTTTTGATATACAATTCATTCAACTGTTGAACACAAATACCCATAGAAAATTTTGTCTGTCTGCAAGTCGAAACCCGGTAAAACTAAACAAAAATATGAAAAACAAAATACAAATGTATATATGAGTATTATATATGTATGTAATGCATGTAAAAGTATATGTAAAAATTTCTAATATTTTCTAATAAATGTCTATGTTTGCAGGTATGAGTTGTATATTGTCACAAACTCTAAACATACATTAGACCTAAAGGAGTATAAACTATTAGCATAATATCCTTTAAACAATAAGAGAATGAATATGATATTTCAATACTAACACATTGTGTGATTGTGGTACTTTAGGGTGGCCCTTAACGAATATTTTATAATTTAGCTAACATTTAAATGGTATAATCTTGTATATAAAATTTTGTGATAACTAGCTCAAAGTTCCTAAAATACATCCAAATTTTCTAAGAACCTGATAATTTTCTAAAATTTCAATACATAAAAAATTAGGGACTCCCTACTAGACCTACATAAATTCATATTACGCATAGTTGCAAATATATGCAAGTACATTCCAGATTCAATAGGAAATTTTCGAAAATTCCCTACTTATAGGAAATTTTTTCGAAAATTTCAATATTTGTGGGAAATTTTTCGAGAATTTACTATTTATAGAAAATTTTTCTAAAATTTACCATTTATAGGAAATTTTTCGAAAATTGACAATTTATCAGAAATTTTTGACTATTTATGAAATTTTTAGAAAATTTCCTAAATAGTCAATTTTCGAAAAATTTCCTATAAATAGTGAATTTTCGAGAAATTTCCTATGAATAGTAAATTTTCTAAAAATTTCCTATTAATAGTAAATTTTCGAAAAATTTCCTATAAATAGTCAATTTTCGAAACATTTCCTATAAATAGTCAATTTTCGAAAAATTTCCTATAAAAAGTAAATTTTCGAAAAATTTCCTATAAATAGTCAATTTTCGAAAAATTTCCTATAAATAGTCAATTTTCGAAGAATTTCCTATAAATAGTAAATTTTCGAAAAATTTCCTATAGTCAATTTTCGAAAAATTTCCTATAGTCAATTTTCGAAAAATTTACTACAAATAGTCAATTTTTGAAAAATTTCCTATAAATAGTCAATTTTCGAAAAATTTGCTATAAATAGTCAATTTTCTAAAAATCTCCTATAGATAGTAAATTTTCGAAAAATTTCCTATAAATAGTAAATTTTCGAAAAATTTCCTACAAATAGTCAATTTTCAAAAAATTTCCTATAAATAGTCAATTTCAAAAAATTTCTTATAAATAGTCAATTTTCGAAAAATTTCGTATAAATAGTCAATTAAAAAAAAAATCCAAAAAATGGCAAACTTTCATTGAAATTGTGAATTTTTAAAAATTCCCCCAAATTATTAAATTTATAAAAAGCTGTGTATGAATTTTAAAGCCTTTGAACCTCTTAACAGCCTTTCTAATTCCCTCATATCCTTAAAACTAATGGCTCCCTTTCCTAATAAATAATGAAAAACTAAACAATTTCCATATATCGTTCTCATATGTCTCATCTCATCATATCCATCATCATCATCAGCCAGTTCTCGGCTCATGTAAATAACAAACAACTTAAATGTTTATTTAGGCTTCTTCTTCTTCTAATGAAATACGCAATTCATTTTGAGATTCAAAGGATAACACACATCTCTCCCAGGACTGATGATGAATTTAAGGAAGATCGAGGAAAAACAAAACGAAAATAAAACAAATATTAAGAATAGCAGAAAGAAGGAAATTCATCTAAAAAAATCAACAAAATTATGCAAAAATAATGGTAGGAGGGGGAAGGGGAATGTTAAAAATCCTACAAGATGCCAAGGCTTTGAGTGACAAAAATTTTTCTTCTATAACCTACAGAAGAATATTGGAAATTCTTGTGGAGAAAGGAAAAAGCTACAAGAAAATGAAAAAGCGTATAAGAAGAAAATGGCAACACAAAAACCCGGAAGACAACTTGACTTTTCTTCTTCTAAGTCAAATAAGTTTGTTTTTTTAAAGGTTCTTTTTTGCTGGAGGATTTTTTTCGAAAAAAAAAAATTGTTGAACATTTTAGAGGAAAGGGAAGTCAGTTAACAAACATACACAAGAATATTCAAGAACATATACCAGCATATGATTAAACTCATACACTGGCATTTGTTTAAACAAACTTTTCATATGCCACAACTCAGCTATTAGTCATATTTGTGAAAACGGATATTAGGGAGATCACTAACTCTAAAAACTCTAAAAATTTTTTTTTTTTAATTTCCTATAAAAAAAATTTCTTTAGAAATAGAAAATTTTTGAAAAAATTCCTATAAAAATAAGAAATTTTTTAAAAACTTCTTATAAAAATAAGAAATTTTTAAAAAAATTTCTATAAAAAAGAAATTTTTGAAAAACTTTCTTATAAAACTAAAAAATTTTTGAAAATTTTCCTATAAAAATAAGAAATTTTAAAAATTTTCTGATCAAAATAAGAATTTTTTAAAATGTCCTTTAAAAATAAGAAACTTTTGAAAAATTTCCTATAAAAATAAAAAAACTTTAAAAATTTCCGATAAAAAAAAGTAATTTTTTCTAAAAAAATGAAATTTTTTAAAAATTTCCTATAAAAAAGAAATTTTGAAAAAATTCTTACCAAATAGGAAATTTTTTAAAAAATTCTAATAAAAATAAGAGATTTTTGAAAAAATGTTTTTTTAAATTTAAAAAAAAAAAATGTCTTATAACACTAAGAAATTTTTGAAAATGTTCCTATAAAAAGAAGAAATTTCTTATAAAAATAAGAAATTTTTGAAAAATTTTCTATAAAAAAAAATAAATTTTTGAAAAAATTGTCAAATAAATAACAAATTCAAAAAATAAGAAATTTTTTTAAAATTTCTTATAAAAGTAAGAAATTTTTTAAAAATTCCTATAAAAATAAGAAATTTTTTAAAAATTTCCTATAAAAATAAGAAATGTTTTAAAAATTTCCTATAAAAATAAGAAATTTTTGAAAAATTTCCTATAAAAATAGAAAATTTTTCAAAAATTCTCTAAAAAAATATAAAATTTTCCAAAAATATCCTAAAAAAAATATAAAATTTTTCAAAAATTTCCTATAAAAATATAAAATTTTTCAAAAATTTCCTATAAAAATATAAAATTTTCAAAAATATCCTATAAAAATAGAAAATTTTTCAAAAATTTCCTATAAAAATATAAAATTTTTGAAAAATTTCCTATAAAAATAGAAAATTTTTCAAAAATTCTCTAAAAAAATATAAAATTTTCCAAAAATTTCCTAAAAAAATATAAAATTTTTCACAAATTTCCTATAAAAATATAAAATTTTTCAAAAATTTCCTACAAAAATAGAAAAATTTTCAAAAATATCCTATAAAAATATAAAATTTTTTAAAAATTTCCTATAAAAATAAAAAATTTTTCAAAAATTTCCTATAAAAATAGAAAATTTTTCAACAATTTGCTATAAAAATAGAAAATATTTCAAAAATTTTCTATAAAAATAGAAAATTTTTAAAAATTTCTTATAAAAATAGAACATTTTTCAAAAATTTCCTATTAAAAAATAGAAAATTTTTAAAAATTTCCTATTAAAAAATAGACAATTTTTGAAAAATTTCCTATTAAAAAAAAGAAAATTTTTAAAAAATTTCCTATTAAAAAATAGAAAATTTTTGAAAAATTTTCAATAAAAAAAATAGAAAATTTTTGAAAAATTTACTATAAAAAATAGAAATTTTTTAAAAATTTCCTATTAAAAAACAGAAATAGTAAAATTTTCTTTTAAAACATAATTTTTTTTTAATTTCCTTTAAAAATAGAGAATTTTAAACAAATTTCTTATTAAAAAATAGAAAATTAAAAAAAAATTCCTATTAAAAAATAGAAAATTGTTGAAAAATTTACTATTAAAAAATAGAAAATATTTGAAAAATTTTCTATTAAAAAAAAAATTTGTTTGAAAAATTTTGTATTAAACCATACATTTTTTTTAGATTTCCTATTAAAAAATAGAGAATTTTTGGAAAACTTCTTATTTAAAAAATAGAAAATTTTTAAAATATTTCCCATTAAAAAATATAAAATTTTTGAAAAATCTCCTATTAAAAAATAGAAAATTAAAAAAAAATCCATTAAAAAATAGAAAATTTTTGAAAAATTTCCTATTAAAAAAAAGAAAATTTTTGAAAAATTTTTGGAAATATTAAAAAATAGAAAATTTTTGAAAAATTTTCTATTAGAAAATAGAAAATTTTTGAAAAATTTTCTATTAGAAAATAGAAAATTTTTGAAAAATTTTCTATTAGAAAATAGAAAATTTTTGAAAAATTTCCTATTAAAACATACATTTTTTTAAATTTCCTATTAAAAAATAGAAAATTTTTAAAAAATTTCCTATTAAAAAATAGAAAATTTTTAAAAAATTTCCTATTAAAAAATAGAAAATTTTTAAAAAATTTCCTATTAAAAAATAGAAAATTTTTAAAAATTTCCTATTAAAAAATAGAAAATTTTTAAAAAATTTCCTATTAAAAAATAGAAAATTTTTAAAAAATTTCCTATTAAAAAATAGAAAATTTTTAAAAAATTTCCTATTAAAAAATAGAAAATTTTTAAAAAATTTCCTATTAAAAAATAGAAAATTTTTAAAAAATTTCCTATTAAAAAATAGAAAATTTTTAAAAAATTTCCTATTAAAAAATATAAATTTTTTAAAAAATTTCCTATTAAAAAATAGAAAATTTTTAAAAAATTTCCTATTAAAAAATAGAAAATTTTTGAAAAACTTATGATTCAAAATTAAGCTCCACCCTAATATTCATGTAAACTAGATGAATGTGTTAAAATGTATGTGAGTTATTCTTGTAAATGTTTGTTATATTTAAACTTTACTTTTTTTGAGTGATGGTGATGATGTTCCTTCATATTTTGTATAAATTGTACATTTAGTTGTTAAATATACAAAACTACATACATTCGCATATTTTATGTTTTATGTAGATATTTATGTGAATAAATAAACATTATTGCTTATTTTTCTCGCTCAAAAAAAAAATCTGAAAAACTTTTTATTCCCTCTCACTTTATTACTGCCAAAAGTTAAGAAATAAGGAAATTTTTTTCTACAAAATTATTTCTTTTGCTAAAATTTCGCAATTTTTTCTATTCGTTTGTTTGTTTTTTTTTTTCAATTCTTTGCAACATGTTTCGTTTACTTAAAAGCAGCATGTACCATTTAAAAGCAACAATGAATGCTAGAACAGCTTTTCCAATTCCATAACAAAATTTTCCCATATTTGTCACCCACCTCCCCCCTTTACCGTAAGAAAAAAAGTTAATCTTTAACATTTATTCCCTGACATGTTAACTAACAATTTTTTGATGATGAGATGACTTTTGTCGACAATCTGATGTGATGAAAATACTAAATAAATTGGAAACTTTTTTGGCATTTTGTAAAGATTTGATTTCTTTTTTATTTTGAACAATTACAGGCAGCAGCAGTTTTTAATAAAGTCTTTTGTAGACTTTTTGAAGACAGAATAATGGCTTTTTATGAAGAATTAACTAATGGAGGGGAAATTTGGATATGTAAGCACGGAATCAACTAATGACATGACAAAAAAATTAAAATCAGGCTTTAATTAAAAAAGTTTTAACACATATTAAGATTGAAAAAAAAATTTCAATAAAGTTAGCTTTTAAAAAAATTTTCTTTGAAAATAGAAAATTTTTTAATAATTTTGTATAAAAATAAGAAATCTTTGAAAAATTTCCCATAAAAATAAGAAATTTTTAAAAATTTCCTTTCAAAATAGAAAATTTTTAAAGAATTTTTTATAAAAATAGAAAATTTTTGAAAAATTTCCGATAAAAATAGAAAATTTTTGAAAAATTTCCTATAAAAATAGAAAATGTTTGAAAAATTGCCTATAAAAATAGAAAATAAAAAAAAATCCAATAAAAATAAACAATTTTTGAAAAATTTCCTATAAAACTAGAAAATTTTTGCAAAATTTCTTATAAAAAAAGAAAATTTTAGAAAAAATTCCTATAAAAATATAACATTTTTCAAAAATTTCCAATAAAAACAGAAAATTTTTGAAAACTTTCCTACAAAAAATAGAAAATTTTTATAAAATTTTCTATAGAACTAGAAATTTTATGAAAAATTTTCGATAAAAATAGAAAATTTTTGAAAAATTTCCTATAAAAATAGGAAATTTTTAAAAAATTCCCTATAAAAAGAGGAAATTTTTGAATAATTTCCTATAAAAGTAGGAAATTTTTAAATTTTATAAAATTGGAAAATTTTTGAAAAATTTCCTATAAAAATATAAAATTTTTGAAAAATTTCCTATAATAATAGAAAATTGTTGAAAAATTTTCCTATAAAAATAGAAAAATTTTGAAAAATTTCCTATAAAAATAGAAAATTTTTGAAAAATTTCTTATAAAAATAGAAAATTTTTTGCAAAATTTCCTATAAAATAGGAAATTTTTGAAAAATTTCCTATTTTTATAGGGAAAAAAACATTTTATGTTTTAATACGAAATATTTCAAAAATTTTCTATATTTTAATAGGAAATTTTTCTATTTATTAAAAGAAAATTTTTGAAAAATGTTCTTTTTTTAATATTAAAATTTTCAAAAATTTTCTATTTTTTTAATAGAAAATTTTTCAAAAATTTTCTATTTTATAATACGAAATTTTTCAAAATTTTTTTTTAAATAGGAAATTTTTTAAAAATTTTCTATTTTTAATAGGAAATTAAAAAAAAATCTATGTTTTAGTACGAAATTTTTCAAAAATTTTCTATTTTTAAATAGGAAATATTTCAAAAATTTTCTATTTCTTAATAGGAAATTTTTCAAAAATTTTCTACTTTTTAATAGAAAATTTTTCAAAAATTTTCTATTTTTTAATAGGAAATTTTTCAAAAATTTTTCAAAAATATAAATATAGAAAAATTTTGAAAAATTTCCTATAAAAATAGAAAATTTTTGAAAATTTTCCTATAAAAATAGAAATTTTTTTAAAAAATTTCCTGTAAAAATAGAAAATTTTTGAAAAATTTCCTATTTTTATAGGGAAAAAAAACATTTTATGTTTTAATACGAAATATTTCAAAAATTTTCTATATTTTAATAGGAAATTTTTCTATTTATTAAAAGAAAATTTTTGGAAAATTTTCTTTTGTTAATATTAAAATTTTCAAAAATTTTCTATTTTTTTAATAGGAAATTTTTCAAAAATTTTCTATTTTTTAATACGAAATTTTAAAAATTTTTTTTTTTTTTTTTAAATAGGAAATTTTTTAAAAATTTTCTATTTTTAATAGGAAATTAAAAAAAATCTATGTTTTAGTACGAAATTTTTCAAAAATTTTCTATTTTTAAATAGGAAATATTTCAAAAATTTTCTATTTCTTAATAGGAAATTTTTCAAAAATTTTCTACTTTTTAATAGGAAATTTTTCAAAAATTTTCTATTTTTTAATAGGAAATTTTTCAAAAATTTTTCAAAAATATAAAAATAGAAAAATTTTGAAAAATTTCCTATAAAAATAGAAAATTTTTGAAAAATTTCCTACAAAAATAAAAAATTTTTGAAAAATTTCCTATAAAAATAGAAAATTTTTGAAAAATTTCCTATAAAAATAGAAAATTTTTGAAAAATTTCCTATAAAAATAGAAAATTTTTGAAAAATTTCCTATAAAAATAGAAAATTTTTGAAAAATTTCCTTTAAAAATAGAAAATTTTTGAAAAATTTCCTATAAAAATAGAAAATTTTTGAAAAATTTCCTATAAAAATAGAAAATTTTTGAAAAATTTCCTATAAAAATAGAAAATTTTTGAAAAATTTCCTATAAAAATAGAAAATTTTTGAAAAATTTCCTATAAAAATAAAATTTCCTATAAAAATAAAAAATTTTTGAAAAATTTGCTATAAAAATAGAAAATTTTTGAAAAATTTCCTATAAAAATAGAAAATTTTTGAAAAATTTCCTATAAAAATAGAAAATTTTTGAAAAATTTCCTATAAAAATAGAAAATTTTTGAAAAATTTCCTATAAAAATAGAAAATTTTTGAAAAATTTCCTATAAAAATAGAAAATTTTTGAAAAATTTCCTATAAAAATAGAAAATTTTTGAAAAATTTCCTATAAAAATAGAAAATTTTTGAAAAATTTCCTATAAAAATAGAAAATTTTTGAAAAATTTCCTATAAAAATAGAAAATTTTTGAAAAATTTCCTATAAAAATAGAAAATTTTTGAAAAATTTCCTATAAAAATAGAAAATTTTTGAAAAATTTCCTATAAAAATAGAAAATTTTTGAAAAATTTCCTATAAAAATAGAAAATTTTTGAAAAATTTCCTATAAAAATAGAAAATTTTTGAAAAATTTCCTATAAAAATAGAAAATTTTTGAAAAATTTCCTATAAAAATAGAAAATTTTTGAAAAATTTCCTATAAAAATAAAATTTCCTATAAAAATAAAAAATTTTTGAAAAATTTGCTATAAAAATAGAAAATTTTTGAAAAATTTCCTATAAAAATAGAAAATTTTTGAAAAATTTCCTATAAAAATAGAAAATTTTTGAAAAATTTCCTATAAAAATAGAAAATTTTTGAAAAATTTCCTATAAAAATAGAAAATTTTTGAAAAATTTCCTATAAAAATAGAAAATTTTTGAAAAATTTCCTATAAAAATAGAAAATTTTTGAAAAATTTCCTATAAAAATAGAAAATTTTTGAAAAATTTCCTATAAAAATAGAAAAATTTTGAAAAAATTCCTATAAAAGTAGAAAATTTTTGAAAAATTTCCTATAAAAATGGAAAATTTTTGAAAAATTTCCTATAAAAATATAAAATTTTTGAAAAATTTCCTATAAAAATATAAAATTTTTGAAAAATTTCCTATAAAAATAGAAAATTTTTGAAAAATTTCCTATAAAAATAGAAAATTTTTGAAAAATTTCCTTTAAAAATAGAAAATTTTTGAAAAATTTTCTATAAAAATAGAAAATTTTTGAAAAATTTCCTATAAAAATAGAAAATTTTTGAAAAATTTCCTATAAAAATGGAAAATTTTTGAAAAATTTCCTATAAAAATAGAAAATTTTTAAAAAATTTCCTATAAAAATAGAAAATTTTTGAAAAATTTCCTATAAAAATAGAAAATTTTTGAAAAATTTCCTATAAAAATAGAAAATTGTTGAAAAATTTCCTATAAAAATAGAAAATTGTTGAAAAATTTCCTATAAAAATAGAAAATTTTTGAAAAATTTCCTATAAAAATAAAAAATTCTTGAAAAATTTCCTATAAAAATAGAAAATTTTTGAAAAATTTCCTATAGAAATAGAAAATTTTTGAAAAAATTCCTTTTGAAAATTGAATTTTTCCAAACTCATGCTAAATAAAATTCACAAACTAACGAGACTTAAGTTATTTTGAAAGACAATAATAATGTTAAGTCATCCTTAAAACATAGAATTTTATTGAATCATCAGATGTTTCATAAATTTATTTTCCTAACTCTAACCCTTAACCTTTGACCCTTTTTTTTTTTGCAACAATAGCTTATTATTATATTTTCTATTCATGTTCGTATTAAACTAACATATTGTTAGCAATAAATTTTAAAATTTAAACCCTTAAAATAATACATTAGATGTAGAACATTCTTTCTTAATAACAACATAAATTTATAGAAATTTTATTATCACAAATTTATCTCCTTTTTTTGTATTTTTTGCCTCTTGCCACTACTAAAATTAATGTTTGATATCATTAAACCCAACATTATCAATAAAGCTTCAAGATAAGAAAAAAAAAGACTAAAGAAACTTAAAATCCAGCTGTTTTTGTTTGGGGGCTCTTTGTTGGTTCTCCTAAGGATTTCTTTGTCTTTTTTTTTCATTTTTTGTTTTTCCAGTTTCTTCAATATTTATAACTTTTACTCTAATGATACTTTATTTTCCCAAGAAATTTGATTTCCGTTCGTTTTCTACTGCAGACTTTAGTTTTTTTTTTGCCATACACACATATTGTAGAGATCCCTCCCTAAGTAATGGGTAATAAAAAATATATCCGTTGTTTAGTTGCAACACAAACTTAGACTCGACTACAATCTCAACTCCACTCTATCAATAACCAACAATCCAGATGTTGTCAACATCAGCCCGAGACAGAATTTTCTCACAGAAGAAGGAAAACGGTGAAAGTCTAAATGTGAGTGTGTGTGTGAAGTTTTGTGGCTCAATATAGCAGCTTTTTGTCTTTTTTTTTATTATTGAACACAAACATAATAGAACTTTTAAATCAATACTTATACAAAGACAAATAAACTTAGGAAAAACGTATATGTGTGTGTTTGTCGAAAACTATGATATTTTGGCTGAAACTGAAGTAGTGATTTTTAACACACGTCAACTATTCAGCTAAAAAGTAATAAATTGTTTGAAAACGAAGCCAGCAGCCACCGGGAAGAAAAAAATGAAAAGATTTCTTTAATATAAAGTTATCAAATATTTCAAACTCTAATAAAGTTATAGAAAAGAAACGACAAAAATTTATAAATTTTGGGATAAAAAAATCTTTGTCAAGGGACTCATGTAAAATACTTGCAACTAAGTTAAGTATTTTTTTGGTGTAAGTATTTATATTTCATATACAGTATTTTTGAAAAACTTCCTTTATATACAAGAAATTCTTAAATAAATTCATATAAAACTAAAAAATTTTCTTATAAAAATAAGAATTTTTTAAAAAATTTCCTATAAAAATAAGAAATTTTTGAAAAATTTCCTACAAAAATAAGAAATTTTTGAAAAATTTCATATAAAAATAAGAAATTTTTGAAAAATTTCCTACAAAAATAAGAAATTTTTGAAAAATTTCATATATAAATAAGAAATTTTTGAAAAAATTCCTATAAAAATAAGAAATTTTTGAAAAATTTTCCTATAAAAATAAGGAATTTTTGAAAAATTTCATATAAAAGTAAGAAATTTTTGAAAAATTTCCTATAAAAACAAGAAATTTTTGAAAAATTTCTTATAAAAATAAGAATTTTTTGAAAAATTTCCTATAAAACCAAAAAATTTTTGAAAAATTTCCTAAAAAAATAAGAAATTTTTGAAAAATTTCTTATAAAAATTAGAAATTTTTGAAAATTTTTCTATAAAAATAAGAAATTTTTAAAAAATTTCCTATAAAAATAAAAAATTTTTGAAAAATTTCCTATAAATATAGGAAAATTTTAAATTATATCCTATAAAAATAGGAAATTTGTGAAAAATATTTGAAAAAATTCCATTTAATATTTCCTATAAAAAAAGAAAATTTTAAAAAATTTCCTATAAAAATAGGAAACTTTTGAAAAAATTCCTATAAAAATAAAAAATTTTTTAAAAATCTCCCACAAAATAAGAAATTTTTTTAAATTGTCAATACAAAAAAAAAAAAATTAGGAATTTTTTGAAAAATTTCCTACATATAAAAAAATAGGAAATTTGTGCAAAATATTTTAAAAATTCCCAATATAAAAAAGAATCTTTTAAAAAATTTTCAATAAAAATACAAAATTTTTGAAAAATTTCCTATAAAAATAAAAAAAATTTGAAAAATCTCCTATAAAATATGAAATTCTTTTAAAATTGTCAATAAAAAAATTTCCCATATAAAAATACGAAATTTTTGAAAAACTTCATAAAAATTTTTTTTTTTATTTCCTATAAAGATAAGAAATATTTGAAAAATTTTCTTTAGAAATAAGAAATTTTTGAAGAATTTCCTATAAAAATAAGATATTTTTGAAAATTTCTTAAAAAAAAATAAGATATTTAAAAAAAAATCTTATAAAAATAGAAAATTTTTTTAAAATTTTCTATAAAAATGGAAAATTAATATCAAAATAAGAAATTTTTGAAAAATTTCCTACAAAATAAGAAATTTTTGAAAAATTTCCTATAAAAATAAGAAATTTTTGAAAATTTCGTTACAAATAAGAAACTTTTAAAAAATTGTGAATAATAATAAGAAATTGTTGAAAAATTTCCAATAAAAATAAGAAATTTTTGAAAAACTTCATTTTGAAAAATTTAACTTAAATAATCAATTTCCGAAGAATTTCCTTTAGATAGTAAATTTTCAAAAATATCCTGTAAATAGTCAATTTTCGAAAACTTTCCTATAAATAGTCAATTTTTCAAAACTTTCCTGGTCAATTTGCGAAAAATTTCCTATAAATAGCAAATTTTCGAAAAAAGTTCCTATAAATAATCAATTTTCCAAAAATTTCCTATAAATAGTCAATTTTTGAAAAATTTCCTTTAAATAGTTAATTTTCTTTAAATTTCCATAAAATATTTAATTTTCTAAAAATTTAAATAGTCAATTTTTGAAAAATTTCCTATAAATAGTCAATTTTCGAAAAATATCTTATAAATAGTCAATTTTCAAAAATTTCCTAAATAGTCAAATACGTAAAATTTCCTATTAATAGCAAATGTTAGAAAAATTTAGTTTAAATAGTCAATTTTCGAAAAATTTCCTTTAAATAGTCAATTTTCGAAAAATTTCTAATTTATAGACAATCTTCAAAAATTTCCTATCAAAAGACAATTTTCGAAAAATTTCCTATAAATAGTCAATTTTTGAAAAATTTCTTAAAAATATTCAATTTTCGAAAAATTTCCTATAAATAGTCAATTTTCGAAAAATTTCCTATAAATAGTCAATTTTTGAGAAATTATCTATAAATAGTCAATTTTCGAAAAATTTCCTATAAATAGTCAATTTTCAAAAAATTTCCAATAAATAGTCAATTTTCGAGAAATTATCTATAAATAGTCAATTTTAGAAACATTTCCTATAAATAGTCAATTTTCGAGAAATTTCCTATAAATAGTCAATTTTCGAGAAATTATCTATAAATAGTCAATTTTCAAAAAATTTCCAATAAATAGTCAATTTTCGAGAAATTATCTATAAATAGTCAATTTTCGAAAAATTTCCTATAAATAGTCAATTTTCGAGAAATTTCCTATAAATAGTCAATTTTCGAGAAATTATCTATAAATAGTCAATTTTCAAAAAATTTCCAATAAATAGTCAATTTTCGAAAAATTTCCAATAAATAGTCAATTTTCGAAAAATTTCCTATAAATAGTCAATTTTCGAAAAATTTCCTATAAATAGTCAATTTTCGAAAAATTTGCTATAAATAGTCAATTTTCGAAAAATTTCCTATAAATAGTCAATTTTCGAAAAATTATCTATAAATAGTCAATTTACAAAAAAATTTCCTATAAATAGTCAATTTTCGAAAAATTTCCTATAAATAGTCAATTTTCGAAAAATTTCTTATAAATAGTCAATTTTCGAAAAATTTCCTATAAATAGTCAATTTTCAAAAAATTTTCGATAAATAGTCAATTTTCGAAAAATTACCTATAAATAGTCAATTTTCGAAAAATTACCTATAAATAGTCAATTTTCGAAAAACTACCTATAAATAGTCAATTTTCGAAAAATTTCCTATAAATAGTTAATTTTCGAAAAATATCCTATAAATAGTCAATTTTCGAAAAATTTTCCATAAATAGTCAATTTTCTTAAAATTTCCTATAAATAGTCAATTTTCGAAAAATTTCCTATAAATAATCAATTTTCAAAAAATTTCCCATAAATAGTCAATTTTCGAAAAATTTCCTATAAATAGTCAATTTTCAAAAAATTTCCCATAAATAGTCAATTTTCGAAAAATTTCCTATAAATAGTTAATTTTCGAAAAATTTCCCATAAATAGTCAATTTTCGAAAAATTTCCCATAAATAGTCAATTTTTGAAAAATTTCCTATAAATAGTCAATTTTCGAAAAATTTCCTATAAATAGTCAATTTTCGGAAAATTTCCTATAAATAGTCAATTTTCGGAAAATTTCCTATAAATTGTCAATTTTTGAAAAATTTCCTATAAATATCCAATTTTCTATAATTTTCTTTTCAAGTTTTATTTTAGTTAGTTCTGAACTTTATCTCAGTTTATAATGTGTAAACTCTAATATGTAGCTAGGGAATGCTTCCCATGTTCTTTGCATTATTTTAACACTTTTATCTATAGTACGTGTTGGATTACCCCTTAATTAATTTTGAGTATTATCACATATTGTAAAATTTTTAATTAAATTTCCATTTCATACAAATTACCTCATATTTTTACGCTTTATCTTTCATTATTCGAATTTCTGAAAAACCAATAAATTTCTCACGTGGTTTTATTTTTTTCCAAGTAATGAATGAATTCTGTTTACCTGTGAGTCTGTTTAAATAAACTGGGTAATAAAAAAATATTTGTTATAAAATATTTTCCATTTACTTTATTTCGGTCTATATATGGCCAATATTTACACAAGAGAATTCCATTAAAAACTTCATACATCATCGACATTTTGTTTTCATATAAAAATTCCACTTTTTTGGGATCTCGTTTTTTATTGTTGTTGTTCTTATAAAGGGACGTCACATAAAAGTTTTACAGAAATAAAATTTTAAATATTTTATGAAACATTTTGTATAATCTATATTTTTTAATGGTTTCTTTTATGAAGTCTATTTTCGTTGATCACCAAAAAAGGGCTCGTTAATGAATATGAATTTATTATTTAGGGTATAAATATTGGAATAAAAATTCATGTTTGGTTATCGGAAATAAGTGAAATGTTAAGGCAAAGATATTTTATGGCAATGTTTTTTTTTAATAAATTTTCATATTTATTTAACAGTTGGTTAAGCAATAAAATTTTAATATAACCAGAAATTCTTAATAAATACATTTTTCAAATTGTTTTGCAGAAAAGTTACATTAAATTATGGTATCAAATATTTTTGTGCAATAAAAATAAATTCTCAGAATTACAATAACTTAATGTTTTGGCATTAAAGTTAACCCTTTACGACAATACAATAAATTATCATAATTTAAATACTTTACAATATTTCACAAGGATAGGACTGAAAAAACACTATTTACAGAAAATTTTTCGAATTTACACGAAATTTTAAAAAAATAGACTATTTAAAGAATTTTTCGAAAATTTACTACTTACTTTATAGGAAATTTTTTCGAAAATTTACTATTTATAGGAAATTTTTCGAAAATTGACTATTTATAGGAAATTTTAAGAAAATTGACTATTTATAGGAAATTTTTCGAAAATTGACTATTTATAAGAAATTTTTCGAAAATTGACTTTTTATAAGAAATTTTTCGAAAATTGACTTTTTATAGGAAATTTTTAGAAAATTGACTATTTATAGGAAATTTTAAGAAAATTGACTATTTTTAGGAAATTTTTCGAAAATTGACTATTTATGGGAAATTTTTCGGAAATTGTCTATTTATAGGAAATTTTTCCAAAATTGACTATTTATAGGAAATTTTTCGAAAATTGAATATTTATAGGAAATTTTTCGTAAATTGACTATTTACAGGAAATTTTTTGAATATTGACTATTTATAGGAAATTTTTCGGAAATTGTCTATTTATAGGAAATTTTTCGAAAATTGACTATTTATAGGAAATTTTTAGAAAATTATAAGAAAATTTTTCAAAAATTTACTATTTATAGGAAATTTTTCGAAAATTGACTATTTATAGGAAATTTTTCGAAAATTGACTATTTATAGGAAATTTTTAGAAAATTGACTATTTATAAGAAAATTTTTCAAAAATTTACTATTTATAGGAAATTTTTCGAAAATTGACTATTTATAGGAAATTTTTCAAAATTTGACTATTTTAGAAAATTTTTCGAAAATTGACTATTTATAGGAATTTTTTCAAATATTGACTATTTATAGGAATTTTTTTGAAAATTGATTATTTAAAGGAAATTTTTCAAAAATTAACCGTTTATAGGAAATTTTTCGAAAATTGACTATATATAGGAAATTTTTCGAAAATTGACTATTTATAGGAAATTTTTCGAAAATTGACTATTTATAGGCAATTTTTCGAAAATTGACTATTTATAGGAAATTTTTCGAAAATTGACTATTTATAGGAAATTGTTTGAAAATTTACTGTTTATAGAAAATTTTTCGAAAATTGACTTTTTAACAAAAGCTTTAAAAAAGTACTTTAAATGTTAATTCTTGGTTTATATGCCATAATTTGTTTTCCAGAAAATTTAATTTTCCATATTTTCTCTGTAATGTTTTCTTAAAAATGTCTTTGTTCATTCTGGCTGCAATAACATAATATTTTACCAAGTGCAAAAATATAAATCAGCTAAAAAAAAACTAATTTTTTGTTACTTTTCCTTAATAACATGTTATTTTCGTAATTTCTTAAAAAATTTCATTCATTTTTCTTTTACTATCTTGTGATTTTTCAGTTATAAAAATGACGATAAAATGGCGACAGAAATACAAAAACAGAAAAGATATGCAACTTTTACTACAGCAACAACAACACCAACAACTCAAGCAACAACAAAGTCAACTGGAGCCGGATATAGAGGAGTCAACAACGACGACTACAACAACACTCCCAATATTAACAGCAATAACAACAAAAGCAATAAGCCACAATAATAACTATCAACAAAATAACAATATCAACAAAAGCAGCTGCAACAGCAAAAAAGAGAATGTCGTCGTTGAAGACGTTGAGGCAACAAACATGAGCAATTTAACTAATGGCTTTAAAGTGCAAAAACAAGAGTTGCAGCTGCAACAAAAGCAACAGCAACAAGAGCAGCAGCAACAACAACAGCAAATACACTTTAGCAATTGTTTTTTGAAAACAACTCCAACTACTACTTCCCTTAACACAACTCATACCACAACACCAAAATCATCATCCTTACATACATATGCTTGTCTAAGTTGTGGCAACAGGAGAACAAAAGAACCACTGCAACAATCAGCAAATATAGATGCTCTGGACCAAGAACAACAGCAGCAGAAACAGCATCAGCCCAAGGATAAATCTGAACTATTTCATCAGGATATAACATTGAGACAATGCTCAACATCAATGGATGTGATAGAAAATGTAATAACAATAAAACGGCGCCATACACAACAACTGCAACAGCAACAACAACAACAAAAGCAATATACTTGCAACAACCACAATAATAACAACTACAGCCAAAGCAACAGCAATATTAACGACAACAATTGTTTGCATAAACCAAGATGGTCTGCCAGCCCTAGTCCAACAATAGCAAATGCATCAGCGTTAGCAGCAACAACGACCATTGACACTTTATTAACTCGCTTGTATACTGCCACAAATGCTCTGCTAACCAAAGAAACACCAATAACAACATCAATACTAACACCAACAACAACTTCAATAATGGATTGTGATATTCAACGAAAATCGAGAGTTATCATTGATTCTTTGCATATGAAATCAACACTTGCCACAAACATTGCCACAACAATGATGACATACCACAAACTGCCAACATTTTTTATATTATTCATTTGTTTGTTTGCCTCAACAACAACAGCAATAACACAATCCTCATCGTCATCATCTTCATCATCATCGTTACCGTTATCTTCCTTGTCATCATCGCCATCATCGTCATCCATTCCAACACTTAATAACTCCTCAATGCAGCCACAAGAATTACCTGTGGTTGCTGCTGTCTCATCCTCTTCCTCTTCATCATCGTCGTCTTCGTCATCGTTAACGCCTGACCTCACTGCCAAATCTCTTCCCATGTTGGCCTCTACCATTCCACAGTGTTCCCTTTCCGAGTTTAGCTGTTCGAATGGTCGCTGTGTGCCTCTAAGTAAATATTGCAACAATATCAATGACTGCGGCGATGGCAGCGATGAACCACGTTTTTGCACACGTAAGTTTTTGAAAAATATATATTTCAATATTTAAGACCCAAATTCGTTGCCCCAATACATGAATGCATGCATAGTCATGCGAAAATTGATAGCTCTATATAAACAAAAGTGCATGTTTAAGCACGTCCTGGTCATTTTAATAACATGATAGTTTCAAGTGACACGCACAATACAAAGCCGAACACTGTGCGATACAAGATAAAAAAACGTTCCTATAGAGACAAAGCTTAAAAAAACTTGACTTTTGAAATATAACTTTTATTTTTATAATTTTACCTTTCTAAAGATATAGACAAGTCACCGGTAAGAAAAGCTATTAATAAGATGACTTTTCTATGGAAAAGTTATCGATGGGATGACTTTTCTATAGAAAAGTTATAGAAAAGATGACTTTTCTATAGAAAAGTTATCCAAAAGATGACTTTTCTATAGAAAAGTTATACAAAAGATGACTTTTCTATAGAAAAGTTATCCAAAAGATGACTTTTCTATAGAAAAGTTATCCAAAAGATGACTTTTCTATAGAAAAGTTATCCAAAAGATGACTTTTCTATAGAAAAGTTATCCAAAAGTTGACTTTTCTATAGAAAAGTTATTCAAAAGATGACTTTTCTATAGAAAAGTTATCCAAAAGATGACTTTTCTATAGAAAAGTTATCCAAAAGATGACTTTTCTATAGAAAAGTAATCCAAAAGACAAACGACTTTTCTATAGAAAAGTTATCCAAAAGATGACTTTTCTATAGAAAAGTTATCTAAAAGGTGACTTTTCTATAGAAAAGTTTTCCTAAAGATGACTTTTCTATAGAAAAGTTATTAAAAAGATGACTTTTTTATAGAAAAGTTATCATAAAGATGACTTTTCTTTAGAAAAGTTATCGTAAAGATGACTTTTTTATAGAAAAATTATCGTAAATATGACTTTTTTATAGAAAAGTTATCGTAAAGATGACTTTTCTATAGAAAAGTAATCGTAAAGATGACTTTTCTATAGAAAAGTAATCGTAAAGATGACTTTTCTATAGAAAAGTTATCGTAAAGATGACTTTTCTATAGAAAAGTTATCGTAAAGACGACTTTTATATAGAAAAGTTATCGTAAAGATGGCTTTTCTATAGAAAAGTTATTGTAAAGATGACTTTTCTATAGAAAAGTTATCGTAAAGATGACTTTTCTATATAGAAAAGTTATCGACAAGATGACTTTTCTATATAGAAAAGTTATCGACAAGATGTTATCGATAACTTTTTTATAGAAATAGAAAGTTATTGATAACTTTTTTATAGAAATAGAAAATTATTCATAACTTTTCTATAGAAATAGAAAGTTATCGATAACTTTTGGTATGGAAATAGAAAGTTGTCGATAATTTTTCTATAGAAATAGAAAGTTATCGATACTTTTTCTATAGAAATATAAATTATCGATAATTTTCTATAGAAATATAAAATTATCGATAACTTTTCTATAGAAATAGAAAGTTATCGATAACTTTTCTGTAGAAATAGATAGTTATCGATAACTTTTTTATATAAATATAAAGTTATTTATAATTTTTCTATAGAAATAGAAGAAAAGTTATCGATCTTTTGTATAGAAATATAAAGTTATATATATTTTTTCCAAAGAAATAGAAAGTTATCGTAGTTTTCTATAAAAATAGAAAATTATCGATAACTTTTCTATAAAAATAAAAAGTTATCGATAACTTTTATATAAAAATATAAAGTTATCGATAATTTTTTTTATAAAAATAGAAAGTTATCGATAACTTTTCTATAAAAATAGAAAATTATCTATAACTTAAAAATAGAAAGTTATCGATAACTTTTCTAATTAAATAGAAAGTTATTGAAAACTTTTGTATGGAATTAAAATGTAGATTTTTCTTAAAAATCGAATTCTATTCCTTATTTAAATATCCCGCAGTTATTGTGTTAGAATTTTTAAATAGTTTTATATATTTAAACACATTTTGAAACATTTTGTCATGCAACTCCTCTAACTTGTGTGTCTGTGTATAGGAGTTTGAGTGTGTGAGTACATCCGTCCGTCCTTAAATTGCATGTCAGTTTAAATATTTTTCCAAATGAAGTCATAATAAATATCGTACTCGTCATCTGATTACTCTGTCATTATTTAATAATAAATCAATTTAAGTTTTAATATCAAAAATGTTTTCATTTCAAGTAGTGCCAGCCAACATGTTGTGGTAGTGGTTCGTTCGAACGTTGTTGGTCGGCTGTTGGGTTCGGTCGGACATTGCAATAAATCCTGATAATGATGGTTGGCTGATGTTTGTTTTTGCTTGTGGTCATGGTTTTCAGATTTAATGTTAGTGAAGGTATAATTTAATTTTAAAAATTGGTTTTGAAATGAACTTGAAACATAATTGATTTGAAATGTTTTAAATTTTAATTAGAGATTAAATCGGTCATGATTGGGGAATTTTAATATTTTTATTTAAAATTTTTGAAAAAAAATATTTTTTTGGGAAATTCTAGTTTTCGTTAGTTATAGGTCTTTGACCTTTTAGCTTTTGACTCCCATTTAATAAACATTTTATTCCTGACCTTTTTCTCTCAGTCTTTTTTTTTGACTATTTATGCAAAATGCTTTTGTATTTATGTTTTAATCTCTTTCATTTGCTTGTGTTTGTGTGACTATTTATTTGAAATGTTTTACGATTTAATTAAAAATTTATTCAAATCTAAACAATTTGAATTTTATTCAATTTCATTTGTATAAATTAAATTGTATAATAAATAGCTTTTAGAAAAAAAAAACTTAATTGAAAATAAATCTAAATACCAACTGCAATAGATCGAAGAAGGTATTTAAATAATTGAAAAAAAAATTTAAATGTAAAATTTTCAAACCAAAGGTATTAAAATTGAACAAAAATAGATTTTATGAAGTGTTCTTATTCAAATAATTTAGACGACATTGTTTTTTCAATGAGGAAATATTTGTAGATCTTAAAAATGTGTGTAAAAAGTCTTCGCTTATTGACAAAAATTTAAATTTTTTTTCCGTCACGACTACCCAGCAAAACCTTTCACCTTCAAATTACGGAGCAAACAGCTAAAATATTAAATACGAACTATTTACTCATTTGTATATCAGAAGAAGGGAAATCTTCCAGGTTCCTACATAAAGGCATTACCTACATAATCTTAAGATTTTTGAAAATTATTTTATTAAATTAAGCGCAATCGTTTAACTAGATATTGATCAGAGTCACTGAAATTTTCCTTTTACTGACCTTCAATTCTTATGTAGTATAGCTGTAGGGTATTTTATCTTTAGGCTAAACTGATTATGAAACTTCACTTTTTAATTAATTAAATAATCTGTATATTTGATCATAAATCAATTAAATAAAACATTTGAACAACACATAACTTACGCAATTATCAATTAGCTAGTGCCTAATGAAGAAAACTATAATAAATTATAGCAAAATTATATAAAATAATTGCAACCTCATGTGTCAGTCAAATATGTAATAAATCATTTGGAAATAAAGTTAATCCTTTAAGTGGCAAATACAAGAAATTTATAATGAAAACTCATTAATGGCTAACTTTTTATGATAAAAAGCTTAACACAAAAGAGCTTTAGAACTAGAAAAAGTTTCAAACGAAACAGTTTTCTACTTAAGTTTATATTTTCAAGAATTTATATAAATTTGTTTGTACTTTATTCTCGATTCTTAATAACTCATAATCATTTCATTCAAATGATTTTATCCAATTTTCTCTATTTTCTATACAAATTTGGCGTTAGGTCAATATTGATGAAAATGAGTATTATAAACTACCAAGAATTAAATGATAATTTGACCAATCATTGAAATAACTTTCTGCCCTCTCAACATCTTCAATATATCAATATCTAATATAAATCAAAGAATTATATTTTCTCACGTCTAAAACATATAAATCAACGAAATTTGTAAATGACAAACCGTCGACAGCATCAGCCATAAAATTTATGGATATCTAACCAAAATTTCTATGACATAAGTAAGTAAAACCAATTATTCAAAACTTAAACATTTTGAAAACAAAATCTATAGAAAAGATTTGATACATTGAATTTTTGAAGAAAACTTATCGATAACTTTCTATTTCTATAGAAAAGCTATCAACAACTTTATATTTCTATAGAAAAGTAGTCGACAACTTTGTATTTCACTAGAAAAGTTATCGATAACTTTCTATTTCTAAAGAAAAGTTATCGATAACTTTCTATTTCAAAAGAAAATTTATCGATAACTTTCTATTTCTACAGAAAAATTATCGATTACTTTCTATTTCTATATAAAAGTTATCGATAACTTACTATTTCTATACAAAAGTTATCGATAACTTTCTATTTTTATAGAAAAGTTATCGATAACTTTCTATTTTTATAGAAAAGTTATCGATAACTTTCTATTTCTATAGGAAAGTTATTGATTACTTTTTATTTCTATAGAAAAGTTATCGAAAATTTTCTATTTCTATAGAAAAGTTATCAAAAATTGTATACTTCTTTAGAAAAGTTATCGATAACTTTATATTTCTATAGAAAAGTTATCGATAACTTTCTATTTCTATAGAAAAGTTATTGAGAACTTTCTATTTCTAAAGTAAAGTTATCGATAACTTTCTATTTCTATAGAAAAATTATCGATCACTTTCTATTTCTATAGAAAAGTTGTCGATAACTTACTATTTCTATAGAAAAGTTATCGATAACTTTCTATTTTTATAGAAAAGTTATCGATAACTTTCTATTTCTATGGGAAAGTTATTGATAACTTTTTATTTCTATAGAAAAGTTATCGATAATTTTCTATTTCTATAGAAAAGTTATCAAAAACTGTATACTTCTTTAGAAAAGTTATCGATAACTTTATATTAATATAGAAAAGTTATCGATAACTTCCAATTTCTATAGAAAAGCTATTGAGAACTTTATATTTTTATAGAATAGTTTTCGATAACTTTTTATTTCTATAGAAAAGTTAAGAACAACTATGTATTTATATGGAAAAGTAATCGATAACTTTCTGTTCCTATAGAAAGGTTATCAATAAGATGATTTTCTATAGAAAAAATTTCGATAAGATATCTTCTCTATATAATAAGTTAAAATTCTATTACTTTTCTATACAAAAGTTACCGAAAGGATTACTTTTCTATAGAAAAGTTATCGATGACTTTTTTGCAGAAAAGTTATCGACAAGATGACTTTTCTATAGAAAAGTTATCAAAAAAAAGACTTTTCTATAGAAAAGTTATCAAAAAGATGACTTTTCTATAAAAAAGTTATCAAAAATATGACTTTTCCATAGAAAAGTTATCGACAAGATTACTTTTCTATAGAAAAGTTATCGATAAGATTACTTTTCTATAGAAAAGTTATCGATAAGAGTACTTTTCTATAGAAAACTTATCGATAAGAGTACTTTTCTATAGAAAAATTGTCGATAAGATTACTTTTCTATAGAAAACTTATCGATAAGGGTACTATTCTATAGAAAAGTTATCGATAAAATGACTTTTCTGTAGAAAATTTATTGATAAGTTGTCGATAAGATGACTTTTCTATAGAAAAGTTATAGATAAGATCAGCATTCTATAGATAAGTTATCGATAAGATGTTTTTTCTTTTAGAAAAGTTATCTATAAGATGACTTTTCTATAGAAAGCTTATCTATAAGATGAATTTTCTATAGAAAAGTTATCGATAAGATTTTTGTTCTATGGGAAAGCTTTCAATAAGATTACTTTTCTGCAGAAAGGTTATCGATAAGATGACTTTTCTATAAATAATTTATCGATAAGATGTCTTTTTTATACAAAAATTGTCGATAAGACTATTTTTCTATAGAAAAATTATCGATAAAATTACTTGCTTTTAAACAAATATCGATAAGATGCCTTTTCTAAAGAAAAATTTTTGATAAGATAATTTTTCTATAAAAAGGTTAGCTATAAGATGATTTTTCTGTAAAAAAAGTTATCGATATTATGATTTTTCTATCAAAAGGTAATCAATTAGATGATTTTTCTATAGAAAGATTATCGATAGGATGTTGTTTTTATTGAAAAGTTATCGATAAGATAAATTTTCTATAGTAAATTTATCGATAACTTAACTTTTTGATAGAAAAGTTGTTGATAACTTAACTTTTCATTAGAAAAATTTTCGGTTACTTTATGTTTTTTTTTATAAAAATTGTAGATAACTTAACTTGTCTTGACTAATCTATAAAACTGTTATCGGTAACTTAGTTTTTATATAAAGCATTTATTGATAACTTAATATTAATTAACAATAGAACTGTTATTAGTTAAAAATTATCGTTTTTTTTTAAGTTTTCGATAATTTAACTGTTGATTTCAAAATTGAGGGGAAACTTTACTCTGTTTCAAAAATTTATTGGAAACTTGCATGTTAGAAAAAATATCGATATCCGTCTGTAAGAGATTCGTCGATATCTTTGTTATTTTGTTTGAATATTATCGATAAGTTAAACTTTATATAGAAAGGTATTTCATAGTTTGATTTATTTATAGAAAAATGATAGACAGATTGTATTTGCTAATGAATTATTATGGGTAACTTTTTTTTTATTAAGAGGTTTGCAATTTCCTAACTTTTCTATTAAGAATTTAGTGATAACTTGTCTTATTCGTAGAAAAGTTTTCTATATTTTTACTTTTCTATAGATATCTTGATCTTTTTATAGTCAAATTTTCAATATTTTTACGTTTACACGAAAACTTTTTGATATCTTGACTTGTTATAGAAGTTATCAAAATCAACTTATACTTATCATCTCTTTTTACTAAATAAATTAAATATTTTCTATTGAACAATCAAATATTCTTGAGAAAAGTTATTGATTACTTAAGAAAAAAAATTGTATTAAATTCAAGGCGTATACTTGATATACGACGACCTTATTTTATTTATATCCATCATACGCCACATATGACTTCTTATATTTCAATATTCCCTCGTTGTGTGTATTTGGCAACATTAATTAAAATTTTCTTTCTATTTGATACAACTAAAAACAAATCCAGAATTCAAATTAAAAACCATTTAGTTTTATTACAAAGATTAAACACAAGAATAAATGAATGCGAACAATGACATCAGTTTTATTACAAAACTTTAAGACATGAAACATTAAACCAAATACAATAAAATAAAAATAAAACGAATGAGACTAGAAACAACCAGACAATGACATGTCTGCTGAACTGCACTGTAAAAAATTTAATTAAAGCTGTGAAGAGGATTTTCGAAAAATATAAATAAAACACAATAACTTAAAACTTAAGCAGCAGGAACAGAGCAAAAGCTCTTGATAAAAAGTTATTGTCATGAACATAAAGTTTATTTATTTAATAAATTTTTATTTTATTGTAGTTTATTTTAGAGAGCTTAGTCCAATTTTTTAGCATGAGTTTTTTATTTTTAAGCTCTATGAACATAATTCCTTACTTTATCAAGGAGCTTTAGAGTGTATTTACTGTCAACTTTAAGTTTTACAAATTGAAACATGTCTTTTAACAGAATGACAAAAATAGAATGAGAAAAAATTCTTAACAAAAACACAACAACAATGAATTGCATAAAGATAACAATACAAAGTTTTCAAAATAAATACAAAAACTTTAACAAAGAAGTTACAATAAAAACGAGGGTTGTATTCAAGTATAGATATCTGAGTAGAAAGAATAAATATAACAATAAAAAATTTAAAGATATCATCGAATCTAGTCTAGGACTTTAAATCAGAACACAACTTATCAATGCCCTTAACTTCTCGTATCACCCTCCTTCATTGTGTGTGTACTTTTCAAATTAAGAAACATTTAGAGAAAACATCTAAAGTGGGCAACCAAGCTCAAGTTGACCACAAATGTTACAGAGTTGTACACATTTAATACAATTCAATTAAGTGGCAACTGCAACAACAACAAAGTCAACATCACCAACACGAATACAAACAAAAACTATTTCTTATGCCATTGTAGTTTTTAGACGGGGCCGTAAATGGCAGGCGGATTTTATGGGAGTAAAAAGTTTTTGGTTGAAACATGGGAAAAACATCTGTAAAAGACTTAACAATATTAGAATAATTCTTATGTATGATGTTGCATACAACATCAGCAGCAACAAGGACAAAAGGAGCAACACAAATAAATACAAAAGAAAATTTTCAAATGTCTACACGGGCACAAAAACACAAAAACTTGAAAGAAATTTAACAAATTATTAGGCTATGCACAATGGGGTAGAGAGCACTAAAAAACAAGTAAAAATTAATAAAAGTCAAAACATCGATAACTTTTCTATAGAAAGTAATAAATAATTTTCTATAGTTAGTTATCGATAACTTATCTATAGAAATAGAAGATTATCGATAACTTTTCTATATAAACAGAAAGTTATCGAAGACTTTTCTATAGAAAAAGAAAGTTATCGAAAACTTTCCTATAGAAATATAAAGTTATCGATAACTTTTCTATAGAAATAGAAAGTCATCGATAACTATTCTATTAAAATATAAAGTTATCGACAATTATTCTATAGAAATAGAAAGTTATCGATAACTTTTCTGTAAAAATTAAAAGTTATCGATATGTTTTCTATAGAAATATAAAGTTACCGATTTTCTTTAGAATTAGAAAGTTATCGATAAATTTTCTATAAAAATAAAAAGTAATCGATAACTTTTCTATATAAATAGAAAGTTATCAAAAATTTTCGGCATTAAATTTTTATGTAGAAAAACTTTCGGTACAAAATTTGTATATAGAAAAATTTTCGGTACAAAATTTGTATATAGAAAAATTTTCGGTACAAAATTTTTATATAGAAAAATTTTCGGTACAAAATTTTTATATAGAAAAATTTTCGGTACAAAATTTTTATATAGAAAAACTTTCGGTACAAAATTTGTATATAGAAAAATTTTCGGTACAAAATTTGTATATAGAAAAATTTTCGGTACAAAATTTTTATATAGAAAAATTTTCGGTGCAAAATTTTTATATAGAAAAATTTCGGTACAAAATTTTTATATAGAAAAATTTTCGATAAAAAATTTTTATATAGAAAAATTTTCGGTAAAAAATTTTTATATACAAAAATTTTAGGCACCAAAATTTTTATATAGAACAATTTTCGGTACCAAACATTTTATATAAAACAATTTTCGGTACCAAACATTTTATATAGAAAAATTTTTATATAGAAAAATTTTCGGTACAAAATTTTTATATAAAAAAATTTTCGGTACAAAATTTTTATATAGAAAAATTTTCGGTACAAAATTTTTATATAGAAAAATTTTCGGTACAAAATTTTTATATAGAAAAATTTTCGGTACAAAATTTTTATACAGAAAAATTTTCGGTACAAAATTTTTATATAGAAAAATTTTCGGTACAAAATTTTTATATAGAAAAATTTTCGGTACAAAATTTTTATATAGAAAAATTTTCGGTACAAAATTTTTATATAGAAAAATTTTCGGTACAAAATTTTTATATAGAAAAATTTTCGGTACAAAATTTTTATATAGAAAAATTTTCGGTACAAAATTTTTATATAGAAAAATTTTCGGTGCAAAATTTTTATATAGAAAAAATTTCGTTAAAAAACTTTTATATAGAAAAATTTTCGGTACAAAATTTTTATATAGAAAAATTTTTGGTACAAAATTTTTATATAGAAAAATTTTCGGTACAAAATTTTTATATAGAAAAATTTTCGGTACAAAATTTTTATATAGAAAAATTTTTGGTACAAAATTTTTATATAGAAAAATTTTCGGTACAAAATTTTTATATAGAAAAATTTTTGGTACAAAATTTTTATATAGAAAAATTTTCGGTGCAAAATTTTTATATAGAAAAAATTTCGTTAAAAAACTTTTATATAGAAAAATTTTCGGTACAAAATTTTTATATAGAAAAATTTTTGGTACAAAATTTTTATATAGAAAAATTTTCGGTACAAAATTTTTATATAGAAAAATTTTCGGTACAAAATTTTTATATAGAAAAATTTTTGGTACAAAATTTTTATATAGAAAAATTTTCGGTACAAAATTTTTATATAGAAAAATTTTCGGTACAAAATTTTTATATAGAAAAATTTTTGGTACAAAATTTTTATATAGAAAAATTTTCGGTACAAAATTTTTATATAGAAAAATTTTCGGTACAAAATTTTTATATAGAAAAATTTTCGGTACAAAATTTTTATATAGAAAAATTTTCGGTACAAAATTTTTATATAGAAAAATTTTCGGTACAAAATTTTTATATAGAAAAATTTTCGGTACAAAATTTTTATATAGAAAAATTTTCGGTACAAAATTTTTATATAGAAAAATTTTCGGTACAAAATTTTTATATAGAAATATTTTCGGTACCAAAATTTTTATATAGAAAAATTTGTATATAGAAAAATTTTCGGTACAAAAATTTTATACAGAAAAATTTTCGGTACAAAATTTTTATATAGAAAAATTTTTGCTAAAAAATTTTTATATGGAAAAATTTTCGTTAAAAAATTTGTATATAGAAAAATTTTCGTTAAAAAATTTTTATATAGAAAATTTTCGTTAAAAAATTTTTATATAGAAAAATTTTCGTTAAAAAATTTTTATATAGAAAAATTTTCGTTAAAAAATTTTTATATAGAAAAATGTTCGTTAAAAAATTTTTACATAAAAAAATTTTCGTTAAAAAATTTGTAAATAGAAAAATTTTCGTTAAAAAATTTTTATATAGAAAAATTTTCGTTTAAGATTTTTATATAGAAAAATTTTCGGTACAAAATTTTTATATAGAAAAATTTTCGTTAAAAAATTTTTATATAGAAAAATTTTCGTTAACAAATTTTTATATAGAAAAATTTTCGTTTAAGATTTTTATATAGAAAAATTTTCGTTTAAGATTTTTATATAGAAAAATTTTCGTTAAAAAATTTTTATATAGAAAAATTTTCGTTAAAAAATTTTTATATAGAAAAATTTTCGTTAAAAAATTTTTATATAGAAAAATTTTCGTTAAAAAATTTTTATATAGAAAATTTTCGTTAAAAAATTTTTATATAGAAAAATTTTCGTTAAAAAATTTTTATATAGAAAAATTTTCGTTAAAAAATTTTTATATAGAAAAATTTTCGTTAAAAAATTTTTATATAGAAAAATTTTCGTTAAAAAATTTTTATATAGAAAAATTTTCGTTAAAAAATTTTTATATAGAAAGATTTTCGTTAAAAAATTTTTATATAGAAAAATTTTCGTTAAAAAATTTTTATATAGAAAAATTTTCTTTAAAAATTTTTATATAGAAAAATTTTCGTTAAAAAATTTTTATATAGAAAATTTTATTTTTCGTTAAAAAATGTATATATTTTTTTTTTCTTTTTACCCCCTTGTGCAAAACAAATTAAGTCTTACTAACAAATTATACAAAACTCCTTGTGTAAGACAAGCAAAAATAACAAAATATTGTTTAAAGCGGCTTAAAAACACCGAGACACAGCTGTGTTGCATGTAACACTTGCAACATTTCGTGTTAAATTGTAAAAAAGAAACAACAAAGACTCCACGTCTACAAAAATTTTGACTGCAACATTTTGTAGTTGTTGAAATGTTTTCATGTATTCACGACCAAAAACTCCTTTTCATTTCCGGCTGCTCAAAAAACAACAGCAACGATAAATGTAAGGGCATTAGCAGCGGTAACAACAATCGAGAAAACAATTACCCAAAAATATGCAATACAAAACTTGAAAATTTATATTTTCAAAATTTATAGGTCTGAAAGTGTGCTGTGATGCTAAAATGTATTTTGCACCATTTAACATTTTCTTTAATGTGACAGCAGCTGTCAGCCTTATGGGGGGCAAGGGAGGTATAGTTGCTAGGGGGCTAAATATGAATTTTGGGATATTTTTGGGATATTCTTGGAAACACTTTAATGAGTCGAAAATATTCTAGAATTAAAGTTTTGCATTTAAATAAATTTATATAATAATTTAAGTTATTATTTGTAAAGATCCTACCCCTTTCATGGATTTTATGACAACCTATTTCTCTTAGTATGAAAATGTATACAACTTCAGGTCCTTTGTTTAAAAAGGAATTCAGTTTCAAACTGTTTTATCTTATAGAACAACAGACGGATGCATGGAGAGATGAAGGAACGAACTAACGAACGGTTAGACAGACAGACATTCATTTATTTATATTCATTGTGCCCCATTGTTCATTGTTACTGCAATTGTGACTGTTACTCAAAACTCGCTGTCATCGTCACCGACTTGCAGTGGTGTTGCAGCACCAACAACAGAGTTGTTGCAACAACAAAACATCAAGACAAAGGACTAAATGAATTTTACACTACTTCAGTTTTTTTTTTCGTTTTTTTGCAAAAAGTACGAACGTACTTTTAAAAGAAATATAATTGTACTCATATGTGGTACCAGGACAACTGTGACAGTTGAGTGTCTAACCTTTGAAATATATAAAAAATAAAGTAAATTAAATAAATAAATAAACACAATTCTAAGGACTGTAAAGTATAATGAAAGCTACCCTTAAAGTAAGCACGTTTCTATGCAAGAAACGATGAACATTTTAAAGAGTCATGTGGGATTAATTAAATTCATGATTATATTTTTTAAGATATTCAGGAGAATTCACTTATTATACCCCAAGAATGTCTTTAGTTTCTGTTATAGTTACCTGTTTCTTGTAGAAACATCATGAATTTAAAGAAATTATTCTATATTTTATTTAAAATTTTGTAATTATTTTCTTTTATTTCAGGTTGTAATCGCACTTATTATGGTGATATAGGTTTAACTTACTCCTTAGAGCTACATCGTCCTAAACAGGACCGTCTGCCTTATGTGTGTGTGTTAACATTTACAGCAGCTGGTGGTCAACATGGAGATGTTGTACAGGTAATATTTCTTCAAAGTCTCAATATATTGCTTTTTTGCTCGTTACTTCGCCCAGGTAACTACTGCCTATTACTAAAGATAAAGCTTTATATTATTTTACACTGCAAATGTTCGACATGTCTATATTTAGAATTTTAGTTGCTCCAATTGTTGTTATTTAGAAGCATTGCTTTAGCTTTTTATTCTAAAGCCAATTTCATTTCTTTTACATCGACAGCGTGTTATTGCTGTAGAATTAAGGCAGAAATATGATGCTTTGGTAATTGATAATTTCGATAGAAATAAATAATTATCTCGAAACCCGCTCTAACGAATTTGATCAAATTTGGACAGTAGGTACCTTTTTTGATGTATAGGTCGAAGAAGAAGGGACTTTTGGAACCTTTCCTTTAAGAGTTTAAAAACGGGTAAAAAGGGGAAAAATCGAAAACGTTATATATCCTAAAGTAATAGGTATAAAAACAAAATTAAAACTACGTTTTTAACAGCTATGGAAATAAGCGGACAGGTTTTTGGTACTTTTTGGAAACTATGTCCCATAGGGGTTAAAAAAGGGTGAAAATACTTTTTTGGTACTTTTTTGACCCACTCTTATTTTTTAAGCTAAAGAATATAGAAAGGAACTTTGTACTGCAGTCAATAGATGTGAAAGAAATATTGAACACGTATTTGGTACTTTTTTGATTTTGTGGTCAAAATTGGATAAAAAAGGGATAAACTGATAACTTAACATCTCAAAAAGTAATATGAATAGGAAAATTATGTTAACTGCGCTTTAATAAAATTTACCGAATTCAATTGGTACCAAAGAAGTACCAATTATGCATATGGAACTTTTTGAAAGGAACTTTAAAAAGGGGAAAAAAATTAGTAATGTAATAACTTTAAGACAAATGAATGTTTGTCTGTATGTATGCTCTTTATAGAATAATAAACTGTGAATTTGATCATGTTATGCTCTTTAACAAAGATGTTGCGGATAAGCCAGCGAAGGTTTTTAAGTTGGTAAGCCTAATTTCCGACAGGTGGCGCCACTGAAATTACTAAAAATTAATTAAATCGTAAACTGTACATTTGATCATGCTATGATCTTTCGCAAAGTTGTAGCGCATCAGCCGGCGAAGGCTTTTTAATTGGTGTGAATAATTTCCGACAGGTGGCGCTACTAAAAATTACTCAAAGTCAATTTAATCGTAAGCTGTACATTTAATCATGCTATAATCATTAGCAATGTTGTTGCACATGAGCCGACGAAAGTTTTTTAGTTGGTATGAAGAAATTTCGACAGGCGGCGCCACTGAAATTTACTCAAAGTCAATTTAATCGTAAACTGTACATTTAATCATGCTATAATCTTTAGCGGATAAGCCGACGAAAGTTTATTAATTGGAATGACCATAGTCCGACAGGTGGCGCCACTGAAAATTACTCAAAGTGAATTAAATCGTAAACTGTGCATTTGATTATGTTATGATCATAAGCAAAGTTGTTACGCATAAGCAGATGAAGGTTTCTTAATTGGTATGAACGACTTCAGGTGGCGCCACTGAAAACTACTCAAAATTAATTAAATCGTAAACTGTGCATTTGATCAGACTATAATCTTTAGCAAAGTTGTTGCGCATGTGTCGACGGAGGTTTCTGTTTTCCATAAAGCCCCGAGCAAGGCTCTGTCAACCAGGTACTGATATGTAATGTTTAGTAGTCGACGTTAACAGGTGACGTCACTGAAAAATTACTTAAAATGAATTAAGTCGTAAAATATACATTTGAACATGCCATGATCTTAAGCAAAGTTTCTAAGTTAGTATATCCAAAATGTCAGATGGACAGATGGAGCCACTAAAAATTACTAAAAATAAATCGTAAACTGTGCATACGACCAGGCTATAATGTTTAGCATAGTTCTTGCGCATGAGCCGATGAAGGTTTCTAAGTTTGTTTGACCAACTTCCAAAAGGTAGCGCCACTGAAGATTACTTAAAATTATTTAAATCGTAAACTTTACATTTGATCATACCATGATCTTTAGCAAAGTTATTGCGCATGAGCCGACAAAGATTTCCATGTTGATATGACCAATTTCTAACAAGCTTCGAAACTGAAAATTACTCAAAATTAATTAAATCGTAAACTTTACATTTGATCATACCATGATCTTTAGCAAAGTTATTGCGCATGAGCCGACAAAGGTTTATATGTTAATATGACCAATTTCCGACAAGTTTCGCCACTGAGAATTACTCAAAATTAATTAAATCGTAAACTTTTCATTTGATCATACCATGATCTTTAGCAAAATTACTGCGCATGAGCCGATAAAGATTACTATGTTAATATGACCAATTTCTGACAACTGGCGCCACTGAAAACGACTTAAAATTAATTAAATTGTAAGCTGTGCACTTGATCATGCCATAGTCTTTAGCAAAGTTGTAGCGTATAACCAAGTAGTGCCACTGAAAATTGCTCAAAATGAATTAAATCGTTAACTGTGCATTTTATCATGCTATGTTCTTTAGCAAATTTGTTGCGCATGAGTCGACGAAGGTTTTTAAGCGATTAGTGCGGTTAATTTCCAACAGATAGCGGCACTGAAATTTAAATGTTTGGTTTATTTTAGTGACTAATTTTATTAAATCTATTGTCATCACTTTTGTTGTAAAACAATTTTGTTTGTTTCCCTTCATAAATTTTCGAAAAAAAAAAAATTTGGGTCATTTTAGTTCCCATGTCTGTTAAGGGTTAAATAAAATATTTTTAATAAAAAAATATAACCATTCTTAGTTATAACTACTTTTATTAATTTTGTTTGAATTCGCACTAAATTTATAACTTTTCGTAGTTTCGCCACTAAAAATCCAAATTTAGACCTTTGACCCCGATAACAAAAGGGTTATGCTCACCCAAAATCAAAGAAAGTTCTAGTAGACTTTCCTCAATGACTGGGCAATAAAATTCAGAATTAGCTTTATCAAAAGAAAACTTAAATAAAATTTACTATGCATCTATTTAAATAATGTCCAAAAATTTACTTTTTCGCTAAATTTTACGATTTCAAGTCGCAGGTATGGCAAAACCATATGAGTTATCAAACTGAACCTTTTTGGATTTTATTACCACATCTGTTTACTTTAACATGCCTATCAAGAATTTTGAAATTTTGAATATTTTTTTAACAAAATTTTCGAAAACTTAAAAAGTGAGTTTTGAAATGGTACTTAAAAGAAGTACCAAATTCCAGTGTAAAAAAAACTATGTAAATTTAATTATATTTTAATAAATTTAAACTATTTAATACTTATAAATCTTTAGATGATAAGAAATTACTTACTTTGTGATTTCTGTACTCTAAAGTTAATTTTTTCCCTGCATATCCTTAGGCGTGTTGAAAAGGTCATTAATTTTCTGAGGCAAAGTGCAATAACTTAAAAACTACTGCATGGATTTTAAGTTTTTATAACTCTAATCAAAGCTGATTTAGTTGTCTTCTATATCCAATTATTAATTATTGCTAAAAACATATCTTTATTGGTTGAAATTTAATGGGTCCTAGAAATAAATGTCCTGTGCCACCTCAGGACATTAAGCTAGGTATACAAAATTTTTTCTCTGAGGATGAAGATCATCGATTTTTAACCCAGCCTTATAGAATTTTAACAAAACTTGTTTTTCGCTCAGCCCTAATGTACATTCTTAATCATTATTATTTTCTATTTATACAAAATGCATTTACTAAGCCACTTCCGCTAAGGACATTATCACAATTTATTGTCCAAATATAAACTCAAACTCATACAAAAGTAATCCAACTTAATTATTATTAACTTATTCAATTAACCAAAAATACACAAAACACTCAAAATAAAATAAAAATAAATTAGAGATTAAAAGTGTTTGATAAAACAAAATTTAACTCGAAAACAAAAACTAATTTATCCCACCAAAAACAAAAATTGCACATTAAAGCAACAAGAACAACTGGAATAATTTTGAATTTATTGAAAACTAAAACCACTGAACATTTAGTAGTGGCTAGGGTCTGGCTGTCTGTCTGTCTGTCTCTTTGGCTGACTAACCATCCATCCATCCAACCATTCATCCATCTGTGGGTCTGTCTGTCTGTCTTTGCTTTGGTCTTTATCTAAAACTAAACTCTAACTGACAGTTTGGTGATTTTTAATTTTTAATCCCCAAATGACCAAATAACATTTTGAAGCTTTAGTGCAGCTTAAGCTGCTCCAGAGTACATCCTGCACTCATACTCATACCCCAGCCAATAAAAACTCTTTTGCATACATAGATACGTTGCAGACATAAATACTGCAACATGAAAAAGGACTGATTGACTGGGTTCGGTACAAAAAAAAAGAATCCAAAAGGAAGGACGAAAATATTTAAAAAAAAAACAAACGAAGTATTTGCTTTTGTTACAGGAAACGTGAGGACAGGAAATCCGCCAACCGACAACAGAGTATGTTTTTAGTTACCGTTATTTAGTAGCAAAGGCGCTTATTTTTTTCTGAATAGTTTTTTTATTTAAAACTTTTTCAATTTAGTCAAACGTTTTTTTACTTGTGTTTTCTTTATTGATGGATATGGGGAGTTATGAGTTCAAATTAAGTAAATGTTGGAAACAATTTTTTTTTAACAAAATTATAATTAATTAAGTTTGACAAATAGAAATTAGGGCAAAATGGGCGTTTGCTTTGATTCTCTATAGAAAAGTGGGGCGAAAGCTCAGTTGCTCTATACAAAAGTGGACGGGAGCTCAGTTTTTCTATCGAAAAGATGGCGGAAGCTCAGTTGATCTATAGGAAAGTGATAGCTCAGTTTCTCTAAACGACGTTTCAGTTTCTTTATAGAAAAGCTGGTTGGAGCTCAGCTTTCCTATAGAAAAGTGGGCAGGACCTCAGTTTCTCAACAGAAAATTGAGCGATATCTCAGTTTTTCTATCGAAAAGTGAGCTATAGCTCAGTTTCTCTATAGAAAAGTAGGCATGTGCTCAGTTTCTCTAAAGAAAAGTGGGCGATAGCTCAGTTTTTCTATAGAAAAGTGAGCGATAGCTCAGTTTTTCTATAGCAAAGTGAGCGATAGCTCAGTTTCTCTATAGAAAAGTGAGCGATAGCTCAGTTTCTCTATAGAAAAGTGGCCAAGAGCTCAGTTTCTCTATAGAAAAGTGGACATGTGCTAAGTTTCTCTAAAGAAAAGTGGGCGATAGCTCAGTTTCTCTATAGAAAAGTAGGCGATAGCTCAGTTTTTCTATAGAAAAGTGGGCGATAGCTCAGTTTTTCTATAGAAAAGTGAGCGATAGCTCAGTTTTTCTATAGAAAAGTGTGCAATAGCTCAATTTTTCTCTAGAAAAATGAGCGATAGCTCAGTTTTTCTATAGAAAAGTGAGTGACAGCTCTGTTTTCCTATAGAAAAGTGAGCAATATCTCAGTTTCTCTATAGAAAAGTGAGCTATAGCACAGTTTCTCTATAGAAAAGTGAGCAATAGCTCAGTTTCTCTGTAGAAAAGTGAGCTATAGCACAGTTTTTCTATAGAAAAGTGAGCGATAGCTCAGTTTCTCTATAGAAAAGTGAGCGATAGCTCAGTTTCTCTATAGAAAAGTGAGCGATAGCTCAGTTTCTCTATAGAATAGTGAGCGATAGCTCAGTTTCTCTATAGAAAAGTGAGCGATAGCTCAGTTTCTCTATAGAAAAGTGAGCGATAGCTCAGTTTCTCTATAGAAAAGTGAGCGATAGCTCAGTTTCTCTATAGAAAAGTGAGCGATAGCTCAGTTTCTCTATAGAAAAGTGAGCGATAGCTCAGTTTCTCTATAGAAAAGTGAGCGATAGCTCAGTTACTCTACAGAAAAGTGAGCGATAGCTCAGTTTCTCTATAGAAAAGTGAGCGATAGCTCAGTTTCTCTATAGAAAAGTGAGCGATAGCTCAGTTTCTCTATAGAAAAGTGAGCGATAGCTCAGTTTTTCTATAGAAAAGTGAGCGATAGCTCAGTTTCTCTATAGAAAAGTGAGCGATAGCTCAGTTTCTCTATAGAAAAGTGAGCGATAGCTCAGTTTCTCTATAGAAAAGTGAGCGATAGCTCAGTTTCTCTATAGAAAAGTGGGCGATAGCTCAGTTTTTCTATAGAAAAGTGAGCGATAGCTCAGTTTTTCTATAGAAAAGTGTGCAATAGCTCAATTTTTCTCTAGAAAAATGAGCGATAGCTCAGTTTTTCTATAGAAAAGTGAGTGACAGCTCTGTTTTCCTATAGAAAAGTGAGCAATATCTCAGTTTCTCTGTAGAAAAGTGAGCTATAGCACAGTTTCTCTGTAGAAAAGTGAGCGATAGCTCAGTTTCTCTATAGAAAAGTGAGCGATAGCTCAGTTTCTCTATAGAAAAGTGAGCGATAGCTCAGTTTCTCTATAGAAAAGTGAGCGATGGCTCAGTTTCTCTATAGAAAAGTGAGCGATAGCTCAGTTTCTCTATAGAAAAGTGAGCGATAGCTCAGTTTCTCTATAGAAAAGTGAGCGATAGCTGAGTTTCTCTATAGAAAAGTGAGCGACAGCTCAGTTTCTCTATAGAAAAGTGAGCGATAGCTCAGTTTCTCTATAGAAAAGTGAGCGATAGCTCAGTTTTTCTATAGAAAAGTGAGCGATAGCTCAGTTTCTCTATAGAAAAGTGAGCGATAGCTCAGTTTATCTATAGAAAAGTGAGCGATAGCTCAGTTTATCTATAGAAAAGTGAGCGATAGCTCAGTTTTTCTATAGAAAAGGGAGCGATAGCTCAGTTTCTCTATAGAAAAGTGGGCGATAGCTCAGTTTCTCTATAGAAAAGTGAGCGATAGCTCAGTTTTTCTATAGAAAAGTGAGCGATAGCTCAGTTTCTCTATAGAAAAGTGAGCGATAGCTCAGTTTCTCTATAGAAAAGTGAGCGATAGCTCAGTTTCTCTATAGAAAAGTGAGCGATAGCTCAGTTTCTCTATAGAAAAGTGGGCGATAGCTCAGTTTTTCTATAGAAAAGTGAGCGATAGCTCAGTTTTTCTATAGAAAAGTGTGCAATAGCTCAATTTTTCTCTAGAAAAATGAGCGATAGCTCAGTTTTTCTATAGAAAAGTGAGTGACAGCTCTGTTTTCCTATAGAAAAGTGAGCAATATCTCAGTTTCTCTGTAGAAAAGTGAGCTATAGCACAGTTTCTCTGTAGAAAAGTGAGCGATAGCTCAGTTTCTCTATAGAAAAGTGAGCGATAGCTCAGTTTCTCTATAGAAAAGTGAGCGATAGCTCAGTTTCTCTATAGAAAAGTGAGCGATGGCTCAGTTTCTCTATAGAAAAGTGAGCGATAGCTCAGTTTCTCTATAGAAAAGTGAGCGATAGCTCAGTTTCTCTATAGAAAAGTGAGCGATAGCTCAGTTTCTCTATAGAAAAGTGAGCGATAGCTTAGTTTCTCTATAGAAAAGTGAGCGATAGCTCAGTTTCTCTATAGAAAAGTGAGCGATAGCTCAGTTTCTCTATAGAAAAGTGAGCGATAGCTGAGTTTCTCTATAGAAAAGTGAGCGACAGCTCAGTTTCTCTATAGAAAAGTGAGCGATAGCTCAGTTTCTCTATAGAAAAGTGAGCGATAGCTCAGTTTTTCTATAGAAAAGTGAGCGATAGCTCAGTTTCTCTATAGAAAAGTGAGCGATAGCTCAGTTTATCTATAGAAAAGTGAGCGATAGCTCAGTTTATCTATAGAAAAGTGAGCGATAGCTCAGTTTTTCTATAGAAAAGGGAGCGATAGCTCAGTTTCTCTATAGAAAAGTGGGCGATAGCTCAGATAGCTCAGAAAAGCGATAGCTCAGTTTTTCTATAGAAAAGTGAGCAATATCTCAGTTTCTCTATAGAAAAGTGATCGATAGAACAGTTTCTGTAAGGAGAAGTCAGCGTTGGCTCGATTTCTGTATAGAAAATGAGCGGTAGTTCAGTTTCTCCACAGAAAAGTGTACGACCATACGACGATAGAAATATAGGCGGCAACTAAGTTTTCCTAGGGAAAGGTGAGCTAGTACTTAGTTTTTCAATAGAAAAGTGCTCGACAGCTTGGTTTCTTTAAAAAAAAGTGGGGGTTTTCTTTTAATGAAAACTTATAAAAAAAGGAAAATTTCCAAAAGAATGACATAAAACAATAACGATTTTTTTTATATTTCAGCTCCTCCCTTTCTTTGTCATTATTTCACATATTCAAAGAATTTATATATATTTTGTTCTCCCCTACTTCAGGTAACATTGGATAGTTTTACAATTGGACGTTTTACCTCATATACACAAGATGGCTGTCCCGATGGCTATATGCAAATCGCTGAATCAGCCCGTACCCCGATTGGTGGCATGTGGTGTGGCACCTCCTGGAGTCCTGTGTTATTTTATAGTGAATCTCGTTCTTTGATATTTACTATTAAATTAAATAAGTGAGTATAGGAAAAAGTTTGTACAAATATTTTTTTGTTTCATATTTTCATCTTTTTTTACTTTTGAACAGTTATTTTTCCATTATTTGTTGTTCAATATCAAATCAAACTTTTATCATTTTCATAAAAAAAACTAGTAAAACTATTTTTTTTCTGTTTAACCTGGGAAAAAGCCAATCTCATCATTGCATCAAACTCTTTCATACAATACCATTTTTAGCTGAATACTTTTGTTGAACGGAAATACTTTTTAGTCATGTTTTATAATTTTCTCAACTTTTTCTATTCGTTTTTTCTGTAGCTAGAAAAATATTTTCTTTTTTTTTCATACTAAAGTTTTGCCTTTTTTTCATTACAGATTAGCACGTGATCAAAGTGGCTATAATTTTGATTTTCGTATACGTTATAAAGTTTTAGCCCGCGATAGTTCAGTAGCTCGTTATGGTGGTATCAAAGTTGAAGGTGGGTAAAGTTTTAAAGCAAAGAGAGAATAATAACAAAATATATTTTATATTAAAAACTTGGTTATAGATTTCCCTTCAGAATTGTAAAGGATAAAAGCACATTTTTTTCCTTTTATCTTAATATTTTTGCATAATCTAATTAAGGATTTTCTTCATTTCAGATTTGCAACAGTGGCACAATCGTAGCAGTTTTTTACATCCAAATCCCATCGAAGATTTCACTAATACAAGTGGAGTCCACTCAGATCGTTATGGCCAGGACTTTAGTTTGTTCAGTGCTTATGCCAACAACAAAACATTCTTAAGTTCCTTGAATAAGGAAATGATTAAGGATGAACATAATTATACGGAACCAAAATATTATTTGGGTAAGTAAAGAATCTAGAAAAACTGTTTCTCTATAGAAAAGTGGGCAAGAGCTCACTTCTTCTATAGAAAAGTGGGCGAGAGCTCTGTTTATATACAAAAAAGTGTGTGAGAGCTCAGTTTCTCTGTAAAAAAGTGGGCGTTAGCTCAGTTTCTTTATAAAAAAGTGGGCGGGAGTTCAGGCTCACTTTAGAAAAGTGGGCCAGAGCTCAGTTTCTCTATAGAAAAGTGGGAGACAGCTCAGTTTCTCTATGGAAAAGTGGGCAAGAGCACAGTTTTTATATATAAAAGTGGGCGGAACCTCTGTTTTTCTACAGAAAAGTGGGCGAGACCTCAATTTTTCTATAGAAAAGTGGGAGGGAGCTTAGTTTTTCTATCGAAGAGTAGGCAGGAGCTTAGTTCTTTTATAGAAAAATGGACGGGATTTCAGTTTTTCTATAGAAAAGTGGACTGGAGCTCAGTTTTGCTATAGAAAAGTGGGCGAAAGCTCAGTTTCTCTATAGAAAAGCGGGCGAAAGCTCAGTTTCTCTTTAGAAAAGTGGGCGGGATCTCAGTTTTTCTATAGTTTTTCTATAGAAAAATGGGCGGGAGCTTAGTTTTTTGTATAGAAAAGTGAATGGGATTTCAGTTTTTCTATAGAAAAGTGGACGAGAGCTCAGTTTTGCTATAGAAAAGTGGGCGAAAGCGTAGTTTCTCTATAGAAGTGGGCGAGAACTCAGTTTCTCTAAAGAAAAGTGGCTCGAGCTCAGTTTTTCTATAGAAAAGTGGGCGAGAGCTGAGTCGAGAGCTCAGTTTCTCTATAGAAAAGTGGACATGAGGTCAGTTTCTCTATAGAAAAGTGGACTTGAGCTCAGTTTCTTTATAGAGCTCAGTTTCTCTATAGAAAAGTGGGCGTGAGCTCATTTTCTCTATAGAAAAGTGGGCGTGAGCTCAGTATCCTATAGAAAAGTGGGTGTGAGCTCTGTTTCTCTATAAAAAAGTGGGCGTGAGCTCAGTTTCTCTATAGAAAAGTGGGCGTGAGCTAAGTTTCTCTACAGACAAGTGGGCGTGAGCTCAGTTTCTCTATAGACAAGTAGGCGTAAGCCCAGTTTCTCTATTTAAAAGTGGGCGTGAGCTCAGTTTCTCTATAGAAAAGTGGGAGACAGCTCAGTTTCTTTATAAAAAAGAGGGCAAGGGCTCATTTTAATTATGGAAAAGTGGACGACGCTCAGCTTCTCTATAGAAAAGTTGGTGAATACGACAACAATATTTTGGACAAGAAAGATATTTCACTGTGACCCACTGTACTATTGTATTTATGTTCCACATTATGACAGTAAACTTATATTATTATATAAAAAGTATATATGTTTATAAGTTAAAGTATACTTTAACCATTTTTTAAGCTAAGAACGTCCTTAAGTCATATTAATTATCTCCTCCTTTAGTCAAAAAAAGGTAAAATATCATAACTTTCTATATTTTTTAAATTCTCCTTCTTCTTAACTCATTTAAGGTGATTTAATACCCGGTACCTATTGTTCCCGCATATTTAGTGACTGTGATAAAAAGGCCTGTCGTTTGCAATCACCAAATTATCCTGGTATATATCCAAGAAACTTAACCTGTTACTATGCCGTAAGACAGGTAAGAGTTGGACGATATCTTTACTTTAGTTTTTTTTTCATTTTAACTTAAGTATTATATAATTTTCTTTCTGTTTTTTTTTTGTTTGAATAATGTAATAGAAACCCAAAAGAGTTCCTTAAGATTAAACCAAGTATCTTAAGGAAAAGTTAACCTGTGGGTGGTTGTGTGTGTGTGTTTTTGAGCAGTTAAGATGTTGGAACAAAGACTTACTCCTTTTTTTTGTGAAAAAAAAAATCCTTTCACTCTTTTGTTAGTTTTAGTAAGGGATTAAGCAAAAGTGTCGCCACATAATGTGAACAATATCCTTTTTCGGTTTGTTTGGTTATGTTAGAAAGGTTTTGTGTGCTCATATCTTAAGTGTATTCAGGCTTAAATATAAATTTGTTGAAATACTTATCTTACTCCTTCATTTTGTGGTTATGTTCAAAAAGAAGACAATCCTCTTAACGAAGTACATAGTTTTTTTCCATTACTTCAAACAATATGTCAAGTGATGGTAAGTAGGGGAGAAAGGGGAGATTCGGTTTCAAAGGTATCCGTATTATCACAACTTAACTAGAGTTCTAGGAGACAGCTCAATTTTGTTATAGAAAAGTCGACGACAGTTCAGTTTTACTATTGAAAAGAGCGTGAGAGTTTAGTTTTTCTATAGAAAAGTGGGCGATAGCTCAGTTTCTTTATAGAAAAGTGGGCGACAGTTCAGTTTCTTCATAGAAAAGTGGGCGTTAGCTTAGTTTCATTATAGAAAAGTGGGCGTCAACTCAGTTTCTCCATAGAAAAGTGGGCATCAACTCAGTTCTTTATAGAAAAGTGGGCACTCGCTCAGTTTCTCTATAGAAAAGTGGGCGTCAGCTCAGTTTCTCTATAGAAAAGGGGCCGTTAGTTCAGTTTCTCTATAGAAAAGTGGGCGTCAGCTAAGTTTCTCCATATAATAGTGGGCGTCAGCTCAGTTTCACTATAGGAAAGTGGGCGTCAGCTGAGTTTCTCTATAGAAATGGGGCGTTAGCTCAGTTTCTCCATAGAAAAGTGGGCGTTCGCTCAGTTTCTCTATAGAAAAATGGACGTCAGCTCAGTTTTCTATAGAAAAGTGAACGTTAGCTCAGTTTCTCTATAGAAAAGTGGGCGTCAGCTCAGTTACTCTATAGGAAAGTGGGCGTCAGCTGAGTTTCTCTATAGAATTGGGGCGTTAGCTCAGTTTCTCCTTAGAAAAGTGGGCGTTAGATCAGTTTCTCTATAGAAAAGTGGGCGTTAGCTCAGTTTCTCTATAGAAAAGTGGGCGTTAGCTCAGCTTCTCTATAGAAAAGTGGGCGTCAGCTCAGTTTCTCTATAGAAAAGTGGACGTCAGCTTAGTTTTTCTATAGAAGAATGGGCGTCAGCTCAGTTTCCCTACAGAAAAGTGGGCGTCAGCTCAGTTTCTCTATAGGAAAGTGGGCGTCAGCTGAGTTTCTCTATAGAAAAGGGGCGTTAGCTCAGTTTCTTCATAGAAAAGTGGGCGTTAGCTCAGGTTCTCTATATAATAGTGGGCGTCAGCTCAGTTTCTCTATAGAAAAGTGGGCGTCAGCTTAGTTTTTCTATAGAAGAATGGGCGTCAGCTCAGTTTCTCTATAGAGAAGGGGGCGTCAGCTCAGTTTCTCTATAGAAAAGTGGGCGTCAGCTCAGCTTCTCTATAGAAAAGTGGGCGTCAGCTCAGCTTCTTTATAAAAAAGTGGGCATCAACTCAGTTTTTCTAAAGAAAAGTGGGCGTTTGCTCAGTCTCTTTATAGAAAAGTGGGCTTTAGCTCAGTTTCTCTGTAGAAAAGTGGGCGTTAGCTCAGTTCCTCTATAGAAAAGTGGGCGTCAGCTCAGTTTCTCTATAGAAAAGTGGGCGTTAGCTCAGCTTCTCTATAGAAAAGTGGGCGTCAGCTCAGCTTCTCTATAAAAAAGTGGGCATCAACTCAGTTTCTCTATAGAAAAGTGGGCATCAGTTCAGTTTCTCTAAAGAAAAGTGGGCGTTTGCTCAGTCTCTTTATAGAAAAGTGGGCGTTAGCTCAGTTTCTCTGTAGAAAAGTGGGCGTTAGCTCAGTTCCTCTATAGAAAAGTGGGCGTCAGCTCAGTTTCCATATAGAAAAATGGGCATAAGCTAAGTTCCTTTATAGAAAAGTGTGCGTCAGCTCAAATTCTCCATAGAAAAGTGGGCGTCAGCTCAGTTTCTCTATAGAAAAGTGAGCGTTAGCTCAGTTTCTCCATAAAAATATGGGCATCAGTTACCGCCTTGTTTTCTTATGGACAAATCCCCTATAGTTTGTTTTTATGTACTTATTCACAGGATTTACTTTTAAAATATAAATATAATGCTATTTTTTTAAAAATCCATACAATAATTCCGTTACCCTTAAGCATCACTTACTAATGTATAACAGTTTTTTATAGTTTTTATAATTTGACTTTTAAAAAAATATTTTCATAACTCCAGCGATTTGAGAAAGTTGTTGTTGTTGTTGTTTTCAGTTTGTTTTTCAACTCATAAACGAAATAATCGCAGCTCTAACACTATTATCCATAATATTATTGTAGTTGTTGGCACAGATTTATGTTTGTATTTGTTTAAGTAAATGTTTTTTTAAAAAATGTATGAATTTTTATATGTATTTAAGTATGAATTTTTATGTGAAGGAGTTGTACATTTGTGGCATGAACTGGTAAAACCACAACAAAAAGTCCATATTTAACCTTTTGGGAGTTACAACCGAAAAAAAAAACAAATAGTTTTGCAGGTCAAAACAAAGTGCAAAACCACACAGTAGAAGAAGAGAAAAAAATACACAAACACATTTGCATAAACACGATGTTAAAGTTATTTGATTACAGAACCAGAGAGAATGAGAGCGAAACTATAAAGCTTCATTAAACCACAAGGGTACAGACACACACACATACATATAATATATACAAATTTTATACAGGATATTTTTGCAAAACAAACCAGAACATTTTACAATACCAACAAATAAACAAGGAAGTATTTTTACAAAAGAGGACTGACTAGAGGTAGAAACATAAATTTTACGAATATTACATGATTTCATTGCAAAAATACTTATACGCAGCCTAACAGGCTACCAGTCCGTCTGTCTGCTCGCTCATTCCATAGCTTAAATCCTGCCAAAGCTGGAGTCATTTTACCTTAAACTAACAAAAACCTTAAACAAAATAACAAAAACTTAACAGAAAAAATATTTTTTCATAAACCACGAATGAATGTTTTACAAAAAAAAATGTGTGTTTACTGAAAATTCCTACTCGAATATTAAGTATATGAAAGTATGACAGAGCGAAAGTATAAAAGTATTTATGTAATATTACAATAAGTTTGTCAGGATGTAGGAATAATGTAAAATATTTATAAATAAAAGTCTGTATGTGTGTGTATGTAGATTTCCTTTGTATGGTTTTTGTTCAAGAAGGGAATGAACCTAAAAGTGACACTAGAGACCTTAAAATAGTTGTTTTATTTTCAATTATATTCTCCAGTCATAATTTTTGCAAATTTAAGGTTTCCATTACTAATATTCTTAAAATTACGTTGCGTTGAAACAGGACCACACACTCCTGCCATTATTTCTAACTAACTAAAAGGATTTTCAGACAGTTAAGAAAGAAGCCTTGAGAGTTTAAAGTTAGTGGGAGAACAATAAAAAAGTTTAAATTTATTTTTGGTTTCTATGGCTTTTTATTAATAGATATTTGTAATTAGGTAATGAGTTGAGAAATTTAATAATATAAATAGGATATTAATGTCCTTGAAGAATTTAATTTTCAAAAAATATTAGAAGAGAAATTGCTCTACCACAGTCTTCTGCAAAAGAAGTTTATATTCTGGATTTTCTCCACTTGTATGGAACTAACGAAATCGGAAGGCAAGAAAAACCATGACATACTTCATTTCAGAGTGTTTTTTCTAGAATAATTCTCTTAGTACCTGGTTGACCGAGCCTTGCTCGGAGCTTTATGATTTTGATGCAAATTTTAAAGTTTTCATATATTTTATTTTATAAAATACTAAAATAAATTTAGAGGAAAGACATTACAAATATTCAGTTGATTTTGAATTATTTTATTTATTTTGTCCTATCAACACATAGTTTATAGTTTAACTCATTTTGAATAATTCTAGAAATTGGTCATACCAACAGAAACCTCCGTCGGCTTATCCTCAACAACTTTGCTAAAGATTATAGCCTGATCAAATGAACAGTTTACGATTTAATTCATTTTAAGTTGTTTTCAGTGACGCCAAATGTCGGAAGTTGTTCATACTTACTAAGAAACCTTCGTCTGCTTATGCGTAACAACTTTGCTAATGATCATAATATGATCAAATGCAAAATTTACGACTTAATTCCAGGGACCGAAAATAACTGTTATTTTTGAATTTTTTATTAAAAAAAGCAACCACAAAGAAATGTCGGAGAATAAAACCAAGTATACCATTTTGATGGTCTTGGACTAAATTTTCATAAAATGCGATGACTTTTAAAAATCCGATTTTTATTTTTTAGAAAAAAAATAACAGTTATTTTTTGATTTTTATTTTTTTGAGCAAAACTAACAGTTATTTTAAACTTTTATTTTTTAGAGCAAAAATAAAAGTTATTTTTTAACTTTTATTTTTTCGAGCAAAAATAACAGTTATTTTTGACTTTTATTATTTCGATCATGAATAAAAGTTATTTTTTGACTTTTGTTTTTTCGAGCAGAAATAATAGTTATTTTTTTACTTTTATTTTTTCGAGCAGAAATAAAAGTTATGTTTGTGTTTTCAAAACCAATTATGATTGCCAAACTCAACTCCATTAACTTTTGAGCATATACAAATTATTTTCACTGAAAAATTATCTTTGTTTAACAAAAATTTTCAATGAATTTATCATGAATTTGAACAAAAATAACTTTTATTTCTGCTCGAAAAAATAAAAGTCAAAAAATAACTTTTATTCATGCTCGAAATAATAAAAGTCAAAAATAACTGTTATTTTTGCTTGAAAAAATAAAAGTTAAAAAATAACTTTTATTTTTGCTTGAAAAAATAAAAGTAAAAAATAACTGTTATTTTTTATCGAAAAAATAAAAGTCAAAAAATAACTTTTATTTCTGCTCGAAAAAATAAAAGTCAAAAAATAACTTTTATTTTCTGACTTTTACGATAAAAGTTATAACAGTTACGGTCCCTGAAAATTACTCAAAGTGAATTGAGCACTTTGAGTAATTTTCAGTGGCGTTACCTGTCGGGCTTTGGTCATACCAATTAATAAACCTTGGTCGGCGCAACAACTTTGCTAAAGATTATAGCATGATTAAATGTACAGTTTACGATTTAAATGACTTTGAGTAAATTTCAGTGGCGCCACCTATAGAAATTTCTTCATGCTAACTATGAAACCTTCGTTGGCTCATGTGCAACAACTTTTCTAAAGATCATAGCATAATCAAATGCACAGTTTACGATTTAACTCACTTTGAGTAATTTTCAGTAGCGCCACCTGTCGGAAATTGTTCACACCAACTAAGAAACCTTCGACGGCTTATGCGCTACAACTTTACTAAAGATCATATCATGATCAAATGAACAGTTTACGATTTAATTATTTTATAGTAATTTTCAGTGGCGCAACCTGCCAACTTAAAAACCTTCGCCGGCTTATCCACAATATCTCCTCTAAAGAGCATAACATGATCAAATGCATAGTTTACTATTCTATAAAGAACACACAGACAGGCAAACATTCATTTGTTCAAAAGCTCTAAAATAACTAATTTTTTCCCCTTTTTTGTACCCTAATTTAAAAAAGTTCCATATGCATATTTGGTACTTCTTTGGTATCAATTTAATTCGGTACGTTTTATCATAATGTCCCTATTCTACATTTTACCATAATGTTCCTATTCATATTAATTTTTGAGATGTTTAGTTATCATTTTATCCCATTTTTTACCAATTTTGGTCCTTTTTCACACCTATTGACTGCAGTGCAAAGTTCCCTTTTGTATTCTTTGGTTTAAAAAATAAGAGTGGGTTAAAAAAGTACCAAAAAAAACTATTTTCACTCTTTTTTACCCCTTATCAGACATAGTTTCAAAAAAATACCAAACACCTGTCCGCTTATTTTCATAGCTATTTAAAATGTAATTTTAATTTTGTTTACCTTAGCGGTAAAACTTCTAAAAGTCCCTTCATATTCGATCTATACGGCAAAAAAGGTACCAAGTGTCTAAATTTTGTCATAATCGTTAGAGCCGATTTCGAGGTAGCCATTCTATATACATATATATATATATATATATATATATATATATATATAGTACCTGGTATACCGAGCCTTGCTCGGAGCTTTATGATAAGCATTTTGAGGAAAATTTTAAAGTTTTTATATATTTTATATTATAAAGTGCTAAAATAAATTTAGAGGAAAGACATTGTAGAAATATTCAGTTAATTTTGAATTATTTGATTTATTTTGTCCGACCAACACATAGTTTGCATAGTTTACAGTTTAACTCATTTTGAATAATTTTGGAAATTATTCATATCAACAGAAACCTCTGTCGACTCATGCGCAACAACTTTGCTAAAGATTATAGTCTGATCAAATGCACAGTTTACGATTTAATTCATTTTGAGTAGTTTTCTGTGGCGCCACCTGTCGGACTTTGCTTATTCCAATTCATAAACCTTCTTCGGCTTATCCGTAACAACTTTGCTGAAGATTATAGCATGCTTAAATGTACAGCATACGATTAAATTGACTTTGAGTAAATTTCAGTAGCGCCACCTGTCGAAATTTCTTCATACCAACTAAGAAACCTTCGTCGGCTCCGCGCTACAACTTTGCTAAAGATCATAGCATGATCAAATGTACAGTTTACGATTTAATAAATTTTTAGTAATTTTCAGTGGCGCCATCTGTCGGAAATTAGTCTTATCAACTTTAAAACCTTCGCCGGCTTATCCGCAACATCTTCGCTAAAGAGCATAACACAATCAAATTCACCGTTTACTATTCTATAAAGAACATACATACAGACAAACATTCATTTGTTTAAAATAATACTAATTTTTCCCCCTTTTTATTCCCTAATTTCTAAAAGTTCCATATGTATATTTGGTACTTTTTTGGTGCCAATTGAATTCGGTACATTTTTTTAAAACGCATTTAACATAATGTGTAATGTTCCTATTCATATTACTTTGGAGATGTTAAGTTATCATTTTATCCCTTTTTTACCCATTTTGGCTCCAAAATCAAAAAAGTACCAAATACGTGTTTCATGTTTTTTTTACATCTATTGATTGCAGTACCAAGTTTCTTTCTATATTCTTTAGTTTAAAATATAAGAGTGGGTTAAAAAGGTGCCAAAAAAACTATTTTCACCCTTTTTTACCCCCTATCGGACATAGTTTCAAAAAAGTACCAAACACCTGTCCGCTTATTTTCAAAGCTGTTTAAAACGTAATTTTAATTTTGTTTGCCCCACTGTATATTTTTAAACACCTAATATCTTTGTTTCTATACCTATTACTTTAGGAGACATAGCGTTTTCGATTTTTTCCCCTTTTTACCCGTTTTTACCCTCTTAGAGGTAAAAGTTCCAAAAGTCCCTTCTTCTTCGACCTATACATCAAAAAAGATACCCACTGTCCAAATTTTATCAAAATCGTTAGAGCCGTTTTCGAGATAGCCATTCTATATATATATATATATATATATATATATATATATACAATTATTGCTCGTTTAAGAATATAAGATATATATATATATATATATATATATATATATATATATATATATATCGGGTGGTTAAATTTCAAGGGCCGATGTTAATTTTGAATAAAACACAAACTATTTAGGAAATTATTGTAATTTTATTTTATTATGATATATTGGTATTACTCAATTATGTATGGAACAAAATATCGGCCAAATGGACGCCACGATCACGGCGGCACACCTCCATCCGATTGTCCAAATTTTCGATGACCCTGAGGCATAATGGAGGTTCTATGCCGTTAATGTGCCGAACTATCTTATCCTTTAGCTCTTGAATTGTTGCTGGCTTATCGACGTACACCTTTTCTTTCAAATAACCCCAAAGAAAAAAGTCCAACGGTGTCAAATCACATGATCTTGGCGGCCAATTGACATCGCCATTACGTGAGATAACACGGCCATTGAATTTGTTGCGCAAAAGAGCCATTGTTTTGTTAGATGTGTGGCAAGTGGCACCATTCTGCTGAAACCACATATCGTCCACATCCATATCTTACAATTCGGGCCATAAAAAGTTCGTTCATCATCTCACGATAGCGAACACCATTCACAGTAAGTGCCTGACCGGCCTCAATTTGGAAAAAATACGGCCTGATGATGCCGCCAGCCCGCCAAACAGTCACACTTTGTGATTGCATTGGTTTTTCGACAATCACTCTTGGATTCTCATTCGCCCAAATGCGGCAATTCTGTTTATTGACGAATCCACTGAGTTGAAAATGTGCCTCATCACTGAAGATGATTTTCTTCGAAAATTGATCATCCACTGTTGTCATTTCTTGCCACCATTCTGCCCATTCAAGACGTTTGGAATGGTCAAGAGGCTTTAGTTCTTGAGCCAATTGCACCTTGTAAGCGTGTAAATGCAAGTCTTTATGCATAATGTTCATCAACGACGAGCGTGAGAGGTGCAATTGTTGGGCACGACGACGAGTTGAGGTGGATAGCTCTTCAGCCACACTATCGCGAACAGCAGCAATATTTTCTGCAGTACGAGCTGTGCGAGCATGCACTGGTGTTCTCACATCTTCTACAGACCCAGTTTGCTCGAATTTTTCCACGATTTTTGCGATTGTACGCACATTTGGACGATCAAATTGACAAAAAAAATAACGAAGTGCATTTGAACGCCCATTTTCATAATAAGTCTGGATAACTTTTACACGTTGTTGGATTGTGTATCTCTCCATGATTCAAATTGAGTAAGTCTGAAATAGAGAAATGTCAAATAAAATTCGGAAAAAAACTTGGCGTTTAGGTGTGGTTCACATTCAACATCGGCCCTTACAATTTAACCACCCTTTATATATATAGTACATACAATTATTGCTCGTTTAAAGGTATAAGATAAACTTCCTTAGGTAATCTTAGTTAGAGCCAAAAAAAGGCTAATCTGTAATCACCAAAAAAAAGTTCAAAAATTTTCGATTTTTGCATAAAAAACTTTAAAGTCGATTTTCTCATTAACTATAGCAGCTAGAGTTAAAATAATGCAAATCTGTGATCACCCAAAAAATTTTAAAAATTTTCGATTTTTGAATAAAAAACTTTAAAGTCGATTTTCTCATTAACTATAGCAGTTAGAGCCAAAATAAGGCAAATCTGTGATCACCCAAAAAATTTGAAATTTTTGCATAAAAAACTTTAAAGTCGATTTTCTCGTTAAGTATAGCAGTTAAAGCCAAAAATAAGGGTAATCTGTAATCACCAAAAAAAAAGTTGAAAAATTTTCTTGTTTTGCATAAAAAACTTTAAAGTCGATTTTCTCATTTACTTTAGCAGTAGAGTCAAAATAAAGCCAATTGTGTAAGTCGACAGACTTGCGCCATATCCTCCAGGCTATTTTTGGGCACAATTTAATATTAAGAATGCCGCAGGTAGCTGTTAGAGTGTCCCAAAAACCAACAAAAAATCGAATTACAAAAGCATAAAATTTGCCCCACTGTATATTTTTAAACACCTAATATCTTAAATTTAATCAGTGGATATAGACAGTGTTATTGCCTTATGAATAAGACAGACATGTGTTCGTAAATTTTGTATTTAATAAATATCATATTGTAAAAAATATCCCAGCAAAACTTTGGTAATGACAAGTACTCTGATAACTGGTTACCTTATAGTGACTACAACATACCCACCGAATAAATAATAAGTCATTACAGAAGTACTTATTTGTAATTAAGATGGTAATTTAAACTGAATGGCCCCGGTTCAAATCCCACCAAGGCAACAATTTTTTTTAGTTTTTTTTTATTTTTTATATGATTTTTGAATTTTAAGAACTTAAATATTACCTTCTGTAAAAAAAAAATTTGGAAAACTAACTCACGGTAATGAAAAAATATTATCATGAGTCAATTTTAAATATGTAGGGGATGTTGGATACCAAACACGATTCTAATTGGTCTTTACTTGGTAAGCCCAACTTATCTGGGTCATCCTTCATCTCAACTGTGGGCACTGACCTCCTCGTGGTATCACCCGGGGAGCTAGTTTAGCACCCAATAATATAGTGAGCTAACATGTACCGAGAGTTGTCCCATAAGATCGATAAAAATAGGTTAGGATTATGGGCTAGTAACTCTCTCTTGAAAAAAATGCTATGAAGAGGGTAAAATTAGAATTAAAATGTCCCACCACCTAATGTTATAGGAGGATGTCCGAAACTTCGATAGAAAGACCAAGTAGAGGAACATTTTGCAAAGCTTGGCCTATAAAATTGGAGAATATTCGCACAAGATCGAAGTCCATGTAATTCTAAAATATGCTCGGACTTTGACCTTAACAGGTTGTAACTATAGGCCATTTAAGTAAGTAAGAGTCAATCTTATGTAAAAACTTATACAAAAATGAAGATTTAAATTTTTTAAGTTTTAAAATAATTGAAAAAAAAACTTCTTTATAGTTTCCCAGTAAAACTTTTCATTACCAAATAATGAGTTAAACAGTTAAACTATTGAACACGAACTACTTACTCATTCGCTGTTTAAGTCATTACATTAACATGGGGATGTCATTGGAGGCAAGTACTTACCAATTGCAGAAAAGTATTGACTTAAGTAAGCAATTTGAAAGCAACAACAACAACAGCAACAACTTTTTTGTTCTTGTTTTATTAAAAACATATATTTTTAAACGAAATACAAAATTTTTTTTATGATCCCATGGGGGCTCGAACCCAGACCCTCCGACTGCTAGGCAGACTCTTCCACTGAGCTACTTCATATGTTGAAAACTTAGCAGCTTATAATTAATATAAACAATTTTTATTTTTAGATCCAAAATCATGTGAAAATAACTTTGTTTTCCCTGCTTTTTTTTTGCTTTGTTGTAATTTTTGGAAAAATATTTTTATACGATTTTTTGTAATTATTTTAAAACTTTTTTAAAATTATTTTAAAACTTAAACAATTTAAATCTTCTTTTTTGTATAAGTTTTTACATAAGATTGAGTCTTACTTACTTAAATGTTACAACCTGTTAAGGTCAAAGTCCGAGCATATTTTAGAATTCCATGGATTTCGATCTTGTGCGAATATTCTCCAATTTTATAGGCCAAGCTTTGAAAAATGTTCCTCTACTTGGTCTTTCTATCGAAGTTTCGGACATCCTCCTCTAATATTAGGTAGTGGGACATTTCAATTCTAATTTTATCCTCTTCATTGTATTTTTTCAAGAGAGGGTTACTAGCCCGTAATCCTAACCCATTTTTATCGATCTTATGGGACAACTCTCGGAACATGTTAACTCACAATATTAATGGGTGTTAAACTAGCTCCCCGGGTGATACCATGAGGAGGTGTGTGTCCACAGTTGAGATGAAGGATGACCCAGATAAGTTGGGCTTACCAAGTTAAGACCAATTAGAATCATGTTTGGTATTCAACATGCCCTACATAATCAAAATTGACTCATGACGGTATTTTTTCATTAACGTGAGTTAGTTTTACATTTTTTTTTACAGAAGATAATATTTAAGTTCTTAAAATTCAAAAATCATTTAAAAACCCTCTTTTAATAAAAAAAAAACTAAAAAAAATTGTTGCCCTTGGTGGGATTTGAACCGGGCCATTCAGTCTAAATTACCATCTTAATTACAAATAAGTACTTCTGTAATAACTTATTATTTATTCGGATGGTATGTTGTAGTCGTTACAAGGTAACCAGTTATCAGAGTACTTGCCATTACCAAAGTTTTGCTGGGTTATTAAATGCATTAAACATTTACAAAAAAATCGTATCAAAATATTTTTCAAAAAATTACAACAAAGCAAAAAAAGCAGGGAAAAACAAAGTCACATGATTTTGGATCTAAAAATAAAAATTGTATAAATTAATTATAAGCTGCTAATTTTTCAACATATGAAGTGGCTCAGTGGAAGAGTCTCTGCCTAGCAGTCGGAGGGTATGGGTTCGAACCCCCATGGGGTCATAAAAGAAAAATTTGTATTTCGTTTCAAAATATATTTTTTTTAAATACAACAACAAACATATTTTTTTTTTGTGGTTTTCCAATTGCTTACCCAAGTCATTACTTTTCTGCAATTGGTAAGTACTTGCCTCCAATGACATCCCCAGTTTAATGTAATGACTTAAACAGTGAATGAGTAAGTAGTTCGTGTTCAATAGTTTAGCTGTTTAACTCATTATTTGGTAATGAAAAGTTTTGCTGGGTATATAAAGAGTGCTCTAAATAAAATTTGTAGTTGGATTTTCTTAAATAAAAATCAAACCTTTTAATATAAAAACTCTACAAAATACGCAAATATAATGACATATTATGCAAAATTATTTAGCATTAAAATGTTTACTTAGTACTCGGGTTTTGCAAAATTATCGACTTTTTTCGGAAACCCTCCCATTAAAGATTTTACAGTTGCTTCTGATATCTTTTTGGAGCATGTGTTCCACCTGCGCTTAAAATCGGACATGTTCTTGGAAATCTTTCCTCTGTTCTTCAATTCCTTTTTTACCAGAGCCCAATACCTTTCCACAGACCGAAGTTCTGGACAGTTAGGTAGATTTGCCTCTCGTGGTACAAAAATGACATTATTCTTTGAGTACCACTCAAGTGCCTTTTTTCCATAATGGCATGATGCCAAATCGGGCCAAAAAATGTAGTCACTCTGTGCTCTCTTAAATAGGGTAACAACCGTTTTTGTAGGCACTCCTTCATATAAATTTCTGTGTTTATTGTGCCAGATGCCACAAATACTTTACTTCTTTTGCCACAACTGCAAATAGCTTGCCACACGAGAAACTTCTTAGGGAATTTTGTTTGTTTTTTTGTGCGAAACTCTTGCCGAACATTGCCCCGTTTATCAGCAACATAAAAATCTTGACCAGGAAGTAGAGAAAAGTCTGCCAGTACGTATGTTTCATCATCCATCACACAACAGGTGTATTTTTTATAAAATCAGACTTAAATTTTTTCGCTCGTTTTTTTTTCTTCTAAGTTCTTTATAGCATTAAACTTTGTATGTCTTCAGTCCAGCATAAGCTTTGACTCTATGTGCAAAATTCGTAGAACATTTCACCGTACGAGCTGCTTTTCTTAAAGAAGTGTTAGGCGCTCTTCGAAAGAGTCGCTCGACTTCTTTTGCCTTACCAATATCTGTAGGACCTTTTTTCCTCCCTGATCTAGGTTTTCTTTCAATGCTCAGGTTTTCCTTATACCGTCTGATGGCATTAGAAACCGTTCGAGGGTCAACATTCAAATTTTTAGCTATTTTTTTAAAAGTCCATGACGGATTTTTTTTTTTAAGTTTTAATTATATTTTCACGAACTTTTTTTTCGCAGTCCATTTTGATTGAAATAAATATTGAAAATTAATAATTTCTAAAATAATAGTATCTGACATATCTATAGAAACTAACTTGATGGATAAATTTTGTCTAAAATAGTAAATGCATATTTTTTTTAGAACACTCTTTACTGTGACGGACGTTACATACTTTCCTATGCATATTATTCTGTAAAATGCTATATTAGGTTAGGTTAGGCAGGATGCAGCCCATATGGTCCGCGTCACTTGGGTCCAGAGAGGTCCCTTTGTAATTCCTGCAAATGGATAGAAGAGAAAGAGAAAGGTTTCTGAACTACTCCAAAAGATATAAGAGACTTAGTTAGAGCCATCCTGTTGCACCAATGAAGGAGCAAATTTTGCGAATACTGAGGTCCGCGATCTCTGATAGATCATGCAAAAAAGGGAATCCCAAGTGGATTTTCCTAATATCAGCAAGGGCTGGGCAATGGCAGAGGAAGTGAGTGACGGTTTCCTCTTCCTCTACGTTGTGGCAGCTTCTGCAATAATCATTACTATGAAGATTAAGTCTTCTAGCATGAGAACCTATCACCCAGTGTCCTGTGAGTACTGAGATGAGGGTGCGAAGTCTTTGGCGCGGAAAGCTAACCAAGATTGCAGAACGCTTACAGTCTTAAGTTGGCCATGTAAGTCTAGATATCGAACAGGTCGTTTCTGTGGACCAGTTGGTCTGTGCGGACCTAAAAAGAAACTGCTTAATGAGCAGTTTGCATGCAGAAAGCGGTAAACCTATGAATTGGTCAATGTTCTCCTGACCAAGAAGAGCACCACCTTTCGCTAGGTTGTCCGCAGTGATATTGCCTGGTACATTACTATGACTGTGTACCCAGAAAAGTTCAATATTGGAATGTCTCGCCATCTCATTGAGGGATGCCCGGCATTCGCGAATGAGAACGGATGTCGTGTAGACCGATGATAAAGAGTGGATTGCGGCAAGACTATCTGTACAGAAGCGAATATCGTTTGAGTATACTCGATGGTACGTGAACCATTTGCTCGCCCTATAAATAGCTGCGATTTCAGCTTGTAGAATACTGCATTGTATGGGGAGCTTGAATTTTACTTTTGTCCCATAGAGTGGGATAAAAAAGCCCCCTCCCACCCCACGTGCCGATTTGGATCCGTCTGAGTAGATATCCTGTGTCCCTAGTAGAGTTCCTGAGATATCCACAGAGAAGAGTTGTTCGAAAACTGGGGAGGGAATGCAATGTTTACGGGAATGTTTGGGAGTTTTTCCAAAATAGTTGAGTGGCCTAAGGATGACGTAGACCATTCACCGGTAGTCCTTAACCTGATTGCTCAGTTGAGGGCTACGAACTACGAACATTAGCTCAACCGGTAGCCAGTTGAGCATAACAAAGAGTGCCTTTGAGGGTGTAGTTCTTAGGGCACGCGTAATCATGAGGGCAGCTGATCTGAGAAACTTAACAAAGGATCATCGCTGATTAGCCTTGTTTAGGGCAGGAAACCAGACGAGAGCGCCCATTGCCATATTAACATCTATAAATTTTTAGCCTAATGTAAAGCATACTATAAGTTCTCTTTATGAAGCAAGTTCAATTGGACAAAAAAGAAAAATTGCACTAGTCAAACTAAAAAAAAACTTTATTTCTGTGACGGACGCTACACACTGTAAGCTCCTTTTTACTTGACGCTATTTATAACACTCCAATTCCAATGGGGTCTTTTGAATCTAATTGTAAAGAATTAAATAGACTTTGAGCCCATATAGAAACTTGATACCTAAATGGATGTTTTTGTGATTTTTATGAACTTTTAAAAAACTTATTATTTTAAAAGATTTATTAAATTTCGAGATGGGTGCAAATAAAGACCTGGCACTCATGAAGAGAGTAATCAAAAACTGTATCCATTATATATTCTAAAGGATCAATATATGGTAGATTTTTTCATAAACACAAATACGTGATTTTGACTTTCAAAATTTTGTCCGTGGTTTAATGTTTTTCGGATTTGCCCATATGTTATATTTTATTTAGATTATCCTAAAAGTATGCTACACAAATGTTTCTGAAATATCTTACGTTTTGATAGATATTGAATGCGGGGATTTGACTTAAGAATAAATAAATCTGTCTTTTAACAGACCCCAAGTCTTCTAGAGGAAATGTTTGTCCGTCTGCTAACAGATCAAAAAATTATGTCCGACTGTTTCTGTTTGTTAGTATTTGAAGCGTAAAATGTTGTAGTAAAAATCTAAGGATTTCTTTTTATAAATAGATTAGTTTTTTCTGAAAAAAAATGTATCGTTTTTATACCCACCATCAAAAAGAATGGGGGGTATATTGAGATTGTCATTCCGTTTGTAATTTCCTTAATATTGGCTCAAAAATCAAAAACGATATATATTCTGAATCCTTATGAAATTCTAAGACGATTGAGCGATGTCCGTCTGTCTGTCCGTCTGTCTGTCCGTCTGTCTGTCCGTCTGTCTGTCCGTCTGTCTGTCTGTCTGTTGAAATCACGATAACGCCTAAACGAAAGGAGCTAGCTCACTGAAACTTAGCAAAAACATTCTTCATTTATGAGAAAATTTTGCTATTGAAATTGGGCAAAATCGGTTAACATTTGACCATAGCTCCCGTATAACCTCGTCAAGACTAGTCGCTTATTTGCTAATAACTGACAAATTATAATAGCTATGATGACAAAATTTGGTATCTAGAAGTTTTCCATAAGCACTAGGCAGCATATAAAATTTCATCGAAATCGGTTCACATTTAACCATAGCTCCCATATAAAAAACATACGGAAACAGCCAAAATTCCACCTGAAATTCACTTAAATGCCAATAAATGCTAAAATGTAATAGCTTTCGCCACCAAATTTAGCACAAATAAGTCTTATGTGAATACCAGCCAGTGTGCAAAATTTTGTCACAATCGGTCACCATTTGACCATAGCTCCAATATAAAGAACTTACGGAAACACAAAAATACAAAAAGAAAAGGGGGTTTATGTCCGTCTGTCCGTTAGATAAAAGCGCGATAGCGCCTTAACTGAAAGGGCTACAGCAACAAAATTTTGCAAAAGGAAGTCTTATGTGAATGCCAGTCAGTGTGCAAAATTTTGTTACAATCGGTCACCATTTGACCATAGCTCCCATATAAAAAACTTACAGAAACCCAAAAATACAAAAAGAAAAGGAGATTTATGTCCGTCTGTCCGTCAGATAAAAGCGCGACAGCTCCTTAACTACAAAAGCTAGAGAGACAAAATTTTACAAAAGTATTTCCGATATGTAACAAAAGTTGTGTACTGAAAATGGGCGAAATCGGTTCACATTTAGTTAGAGCTCCCATATAACCCCGCCCCGGGAAACACATAAATGCTGATAAATTGAGTACAATTGTGATAGCTATGACGACTAAATTTAGTATAGCAAAGTTTTATGCAACTATTGGTCAGTATATCAAATTTTATAGGAATTGGTCCATATTTGACTATAGCTTTCATATAAAAAACACTCCCGGAAACCAAAAAATGTTTAGCAAGGACCAGTTAAAAGCTATTAAATTAGAAGCTGTGACAGCTATTGCCACTAAATTTTGCAAGAATAAGCCCTGTATAAATACCAGCCAGTGTGTGAAATTTTGTTACAATCGGTCAACATTTGGCTATAATTCTTATATATTTATATTACATCCCCTTTTTTATATCTACAATCAAAATGATTCGGAAGTACAAGCAGAATATTAAGATTATGTATATGGTAGATGCATTAGGAACTCCTAACAAAATATATGGACCTGTCGTATTACTATCAACTTCTTTATCTTAACTTAATATTAAGCTAAACGAAAAGTATTTAACAACTTATTAATGTAAAACCATACCCGGTTACGATAACGAATTTTTTTCAAATTAAATAAATACTAGGGAAACCACTTACACACTTTTGAATGTTGAACTTTAAAGCTACTGCAACCGAAGTTATTCCAAATATTTTACCAACAATACCAACTAGCGTAACAACTTTTTTCCAATTTGGTCCACGTTTTGAATTTGCTGCAGCCTCGTAGATATATGAGATATGTTTCTAAATTTAACACAACTTGATGGTGGGTATATAAGATTCGGCACAGCCGAATATAACACTCTTTCTTGTTTTAATTATAAGTTTATTTTTGTAAATTTTCATTTAGTTAATTGTTACAGCTTTCACTACGACAAAGTTCAGGGTCTTTTATTTAAGTGGACAAATAAAAAAACTTCTCAAAAAAAATTTTTTTTAAGATAAGGAAAAACTAACATTAAACTCCTGGCACAAATCTTTTGTAGTACAAAAAATTCGTGCAAAAACAAAAGCTAAACAAAAGAAATTAAAACAGAAAATAAAAGGAAACAAGAAATGATGCCAAGTTTTTCTTTTCATCAACGATTCGAGTAACATAATTAAAATTAGCGTCAATAGAAAAATATTTTCTTATCAAAAGAAAAATACTCCTCCCGAATCACAAACAGAAACTTAGAGAAAACAAAAGCTTCGGAAAGTTAAATTCAAAGAAAAAAAGAAAGAAAAAAAACATAATACCAATAAAAAAATAAATGAAAAACTACAAGGAAAAAGATACAATACTTGAGAAGTGTTTTTTCCTCAACTAAAAGCTGCTTCAGATACTTCTATTTTCTTACATATATTTTTATCATTTTCAAACAGTTTCTTTTAGAACTCGAGACAAACTAACGTTTTACCTTTACAATAGAGGAAAAAAACAGGGAAAAGTATAAAAACTAGAAAGAGGAGAAAGAGATAAAAAGAAGGAAGAATGTGCCTTTAAGAAATAGCACAAACTACAATTTACTATGAATTTCTAAGGAATCGTTACAAAAAACAAGGACACCTAAATACCATTTTAACAAAACGGCAAAAAATCCTTAAAAAGAAATTAAAAAACTCCTGTAAGAAAACAAAAACGTAATAAACTTTCTTTAGAAAAAAAAATGAATGGGAAAAGAGGAATTTAAAGACATTTTCATTATGTTTGTTATTGCTAAGAATCTCCAGCTTCTTCAAATGCTTTTGTGGTTATTTTGGAAGTCAAGAAAAAATTTCGTAAATTTTCCTTTTCTTCTTACATAAACGAACGTTAAATTAAAAAAGAATTATGACCAAAAGGCTAAGAAAATATATAAAATAAGCACCTTTTTTTTGGAAGATTCATTCATTATCTTCACTCTGCTAAACACAAATCATCATTTAGATTACCAAAAAAAAATTAAATAAATAGTTAAATAAACAGCAACAAAAGAAGATAATAACAAGTAAATAAATAAAATGAAAATCATCATCAACATCATCCATCTGTTTGCCACAAATAAGATTGAGTTAAAAGATAGGAAAAAAATATATAATTTTCAAACATTTATTTAAATCAGTTAATGGACGTAATAAGTTTGTGTAAACGGATTTTTCGAAATGTTAATTTCTTAGCACAAAAAGCCAAGAACGATTGCCGCATGCGATATCGTTCGAAATGTAAAATATTTTAGAAACATTTGTGTAGCATACTTTTAGGATAATCTAAATAATTTATAACATATAAGGTTCACTACATTGTAATTTATTTGTCAACAATTCCCTGATAGTAAAACCATTTCATTAAAACTAAATGTATTGACAAATAAACGGATAAGTTTAGATATCAAATTTTATAAAAATCTTTGCAAAATAAATTATTTGGAAAATCCCTAAGGTATGTTACACAATATTTTCTAAAAAAAATATTTATAGAAAATTTTTCTATACAGACATTTTTTGTAGAAAATTCTTCGATATAGAAACGTATATAGAAAGTTTTTTGATGTAAACATTTTTTTATAGAAATTTTTCGATACAAACATTTCTTGATATAAAAATTTGTATAGAAATTTTTATGATATAAAAATTTCTATATTATTTTGAAAATCCCTAAGGTATGTTACACAATATTATCTAAAAAAAAAAATTTGTAGAAAGTGTTTCGATAAAAATTGTTTGTAGAAAATTTGTCGATATAAATTTTTAAAAGAAAATTTATCGATATAGAAAGTATTTTGATATAAACATTTTTTTATAGAAATTTTTGGATACAAAAACTTTTTGATATAAAAATTTGTTTGAAATTTTTATGATAAAAAAATTTCTATATTATTTTGAAAATCCCTAAGGTATGTTACACAATATTGTCAAAAAAAAAATTGTGAACATTTTGTTGATATAAATTTTTTGTACAAAATTTGTCGATATAATTTTTTTAAAGAAAATTTATAGATATAGAAATTTATATAGAAGGTTTTTTGATATAAAAATTTTTTTATAGAAATTTTTCGACACAAAAATTTTTCTAAAACTTTTTTGATATAAAAATTTGTATAGAAATTTTTATGATATTAAAATTTCTATATTATTTTGAAAATCCCTAAGGTATGTTACACAATATTATCAAAAAAAATGTGAAAATTTTGTCGATATAAATTTTTTGTAGAAAATTTTGTCGATATAAATTTTTTGTAGAAAATTTCTCGATCTAAATTTTTTGTAGAAATTTCTCGATAAAGAAACTTATATAGAAAGTTTTTTGCTATAAACATTTTTTTATAGAAATTTTTGATATAAAGATTTTTTATAGAAACTATTCGATACAAAAATTTTTCTAAAAATTTTCTAGAAATTTTTGTAAAATTTCTAGATATAAAAAGTTTTCGATATAAAATTTTTTATAGAAAGTTTTTTAATATAAAAATTTCTATAGAAAATTTTTCGATATAAAAATTTGTATAGAAAATTTTTTGATATAAAAATTCTTATAGAAAATTTTTAGTTATAAAAGTTTTTACAGAAAATTTTTCCATTATACAAATTTTTATAGAAAATGTTTCCATGTAAAAATTTCTGTAGAAAATTTTTTTATAAAAAAATTTCTATTGAAAATTTTTCAATACAAAAATTTCTAAAGAAAATTTTTCAATATAAATTTTCCATAGAAATTTTTTTATAAAAATTTTTTTGAATAAAAATTTCTACAAAAAATTTTTGAATAAAAAAATTTCTATAGAAAATTTTTCGATTAACAATTTCCATAGAAAATATTTTTACAGAAAATTTTTCGATTAAAAATTTCTATAGGAAATTTTTCAATTAAAAATTTCTATAAGAAATATTTCAATTTAAAGATTTCTATTGAAAATTGTTTGATATAAAAATTTCTATAGGAAATTTTTCGATAAAAATTCTTAATATCTGTCCATTTATTTTTTACTTAAAAATTCCAAAAAAGAATTTGGTTTAAATTCTTTACTTCTTGAACAAATTGTCATTGAATTCTCCTTTAGCAGACAATTTTTCCATTACAATGTTATTGTCTCCTATGTCTATTGTTGAAATTCTATCTCTAAATTGAAGTATTTATCCATAAACTAGAAGAAGTAACAGCGAAAAATAAAGCATCTAAATTCCAGAAGAAAACTAATGGCAATAAATTGTTAAAATTGTACAATTACAAATCATGTTCTCGTTATCGTTTGCAATTGTATTTTATGTTTTTTTCATTTCTATTTTTTCCTTTTCTATAATATTTCTTAAATTACATTTTATTTTCAATCTCGTTTTTCTTTTTCATTATTTTATTTTATTTTTTTGTTGTCTAATATTAATTTTTAGTAGAAGATTTTTAACAAAAAAAAAAAACTAAAATAAAACGAAATAAACTAAATTCCTGGTCATTTAATTTATCTGAACGAACATCTGCAATAAACATTGTTTTCTTCTTTTCCGACTTTTTTTCCCTTTTTTTGCTTGAATCTTGTCAATGTAATTGTGGATGATGAAGAAATGTTGGAAACAAGTTTTGAAAAAAAGAAATTCAAACAAAATCAAAGTTTAAATTAACTGAAGTTTTACAATCACAATAGAAAAATCAAGTTACTCATGGTAGTGACTTGCTACTTGTATCTTAATGGAGAGGGATTTTTTTTACTTCGACTAAATGTCTTTTTTTAGCGTCTTTGGAATAATTTTATTGTATATAGAAAATTGTTCGTTATAAAAATTTTTATAGACATTTTTTTGGTATAAAAATTTATAGAAAATTTTTTAGTATAAAAATTTCTGTAGAAAATTTTTTGGTATAAAAATTTCTATAGACATTTTTTTGGTATAAAAATTTGTAGAAAATTTTTTAGTATAAAAATTTCTTTAGAAAATTCTTTGGTATAAAAATTTCTATTGAAAATTTTTTGGTATAAAAATTTCTATAAAAAAATTTTTTAGTATAAAAATTTCTTTATGAAATTTTTTGGTATAAAAATTTCTATAAAAAATTTTTTGGTATAAAAACTTATATAGAAATTTTTTTTGGTACATATAAACATTTCTATAAAAATTTGTTTGGTATAAAAATTTCCTTAGCAAAATTTTCGATATAAAAATTTTTATAGAAAATTTTTTGTTATAAAAATTTATAAAAAATTTTTTGATATAAAAATTTCTATAGAAAATTTGTTGTTACAAAAATTTCTATAGAAAATTTTTTGGTATAAAATTTCTATAAAAAATTTGCTGGTATAAATATTTCTATAAACAATTTTTTGGTATAAAAATTTCCTCAGCAAAATTTTCGTATTAAAACTTTCATGAAAAATTGTTCATATAAAAATTCTATAAAAAATTTTTTGGTATAAAAATTTTATTTAAAACTTTTACATGAAAATTCTTCGATATAAACATTTTTATAGAAAATTTTTTTATATAAAAATTTTTGTAGAAAATTTTTTGGTACAAAAATTTCTATAAAAAATTTTATAGTATAAAAATTTCTAAAGAAAATTTTTTGGTACAAAAATTTCTTTAAAAAAATGTTTGCTATAAAAATTTCTATAAAAAATTTTTTGGTATAAAAATTTCTATAATAATTTTATGGTATAAAAATTTCCTTACCAAAATTTTCGATATAAAAATTTTTTGGCATAAACATTTATTTTAAAATTTTTTCATATAAAAATTTCTTGGGAAATTTTTCGATATAAAAATTTCTTGGGAAATTTTTCGATATAAAAATTTTGATATAAAATTTTCTATATAAAAATAACTTCACAAAATTTTTCATATAAAAATTCTATAGAAAATTGTTCGCTTTAAAAATTTCTATAGAAAATTTTTCAGTATAAATCTCTCTACAGAAAATTTTCGATGAAAAATTTCTAATAAAATTTTTCAATATAAAAATTTTCTTTGAAAATTTTTTTATATAAAACTTTATTTTCAAAATTTTTCATAGAAAAATTTCGATAGGAAATTTTTCGATATGAAATTGTTTTGGTATGAAAATTTCTAAAAAAAAAATTTCTATAAAAAATTTTTTGTATTAAAATTTCTTTAGAAAATTTTCGAAATAATTTCTTGAAAAAAATTTCTATGAAAAATTTTTCAATATAAAAATTTCTTTAGAACAATTTTTAATATAAAAATTTCTTTAGAAAATTTTTTAATATAAAAATTTCTTTACAAAATTTTCGATATAAAAATTTCTTGAAAAATTTTTTATATAAAAATTTCTATTGAAAATGTTTTTTGTATAAAAATTTCTATAGAAAATTTTTTTGTATAAAAATTTCTATAGAAAATTTTTTTTGTATAAAAATTTCTATAGAAAATTTTCGATACAAAAATTTGTATAGAAAATTTTTCAACATAAAAATTTACATTGAAATTTTTTAATATAAAAATTTCTTTTGCTAAATTTTCAACATAAAAATGTCCATATAACATTTTTCTATATAACATTTTTTTATAGAAAATTACGCAATTTAAAAATTCTTTACAAAAATTTTTATAGACAATTTTTCTCTATAAAAATTTCTATAGATGATTTTTCAATTCTTAAAATTTCAATTGAAAATTTTTTATTCTAAAAATTTCAATCGAATCAAAAATTTCTATAGAAAATTGTTCGATATTAAAATGTCTATATAAAATTTTTCGACATAAAAATATTTATAGAATATATTTAGATTAAAAAATTTGTATAAGAAATTTTTCGATGTAAAAATTTTTATTGAAAGTTTTTTGATATACAAATTTCAACAATTTTTTAACATGAAATATTTTATAGAAAATTGTTCAATACAAAAATTTCGATGGAAATTTTTTTGACTTAAAATTAATAAAAAAAATTTCTATAGAAAACTTTTTAATATAAAAATTTTTATTCAAAAAGAAGGAGTCAAATTTTTAACGAAAATTTTTTAATATAAAAAATTTTTCAATATAAAAATTTTTATAGAAAATTGTTTATATAAAAATTTCTATAGAAACTTGTTTATATAAAAATTTCTATAGAAAATTTTTTATATAAAAATTTCTATAAAATTTTTTTTTATATAAAAATTTCTATAAATTTTTTTTTTTTTTCATATAAAAATTTCTATAAAATTTTTTTTTGATATAAAAATTTTTTTGATATAAAAATTTCTATAGAAAATTTTTCGGTAAAAAAATTCTATAGAAAATTTTTCGGTAAAAAAATTTCTATAGAAAATTTTTCGGTAAAAAAAATTCTATAGAAAATTTTTCGGTAAAAAAAATTCTATAGAAATTTTTTCTGTATAAAAATTTTTATAAAAAATTTTTCAATATAAAAATTTTTATAAAAAATTTTTCAATATAAAAATTTTTATAAAAAATTTTTCAATATAAACATTTTTGAGTAGAAAATTTTTTGAAATAAAAATTTCTATAGATAATTTTTCGATATTAAAATTTCTTTAGATAATTTTTTGATATTAAAATCTGTAGAGAAAACTTTCCAATGTAAAAAAATTTATATTAAAAATTTTCAGAAAATAAATATTAAACAAAAACTTCAATTTTGTAAACTAGTGTTGTCACATCGTCTTTTATCAGATTAAACATGCCAACCCCTTAGCTTGGATTAAAATTAGTTCTTATTTATCGACCTGACACCGACCTCCAACAGATTCAGGTCACTTTAGGTCAACTTTAAATTCCAATATTTTCTTTTTTTTCTTCGTAACCAAGAAAATCTGAACTTTATTTAATAGAACCAAGAAAATACAACAACAAAGCATAAAGGGAAAACATGTAAACTCCTCTAGGCCAAAAATCTTAACCAACAACTTAGTGGTAACACACACACACTCGTATTATATTCTTTTACCAGCAAAAATCCATTAACGTTTTTTATAAATGAATATTAATATTTTTTCTACCTACAAAAAAGTACGAATACTTTAATCCTCTTTTTTCCATAACTTCTTTTTCTTTCCCATTTATGTTGAAATCCGCTGCTACTCGAAATGTTCATAACAATTCTTCATGTTTCCTGTGATTTTTTGTAACTCCTTTGTTGGACTGCGATGATACGGCTGCTAATTCGCCACAATGTCCCTGCCTTAAATGTGGATGGACCGTTTTCCTGCTACAGCACGATGTACCCCATGGTAAACATGCGTTAATTTTAGTCAAACAACCCAAAGGTAATCTGGTATGGATTTCAACACAGGACACAACCAACGTCAAGGTGGCACCCAGCACCAATGAAAAGGATAAGAAATTTGAACCGAGATTGAAAACCTGGTCGGACTGTGATCATATACAGGTAATTATTTCGCAACAAAGCATGAGACTATAGCAGAGGAGTTTAATAACTGCTACTAGTTGGGATATAATGAAATCAGTTAAGAAAGTAGAGTTGGAGGGCGAATAAAAGGGAGAGGGCAGAAAAACAAAGTAATTGAAAAGAATAAGTGGATTTAAATGAATAAAGAGGGTCAACTTAGATAAACTGGAAACTTTTTGAAAAATTTAATATTTTCATAGGAAATTTTTCAAAAATTTACTATTTTTATAGGAAATTTTTCAAAAATTTACTATTTTTATAGGAAATTTTTCAAAAATTTACTATTTTTATAGGAAATTTTTCCTATTTTTATAGGAAATTTTTCAAAAATTTCCTATTTTTATAGGAAATTTTTCAAAAATTTCCTATTTTTATAGGAAATTTTTCAAAAATTTCCTATTTTTATAGGAAATTTTTCAAAAATTTCCTATTTTTATAGGAAATTTTTCAAAAATTTCCTATTTTTATAGGAAATTTTTCAAAAATTTCCTATTTTTATAGGAAATTTTTCAAAAATTTCCTATTTTTATAGGAAATTTTTCAAAAATTTCCTATTTTTATAGGAAATTTTTCAAAAATTTCCTATTTTTATAGGAAATTTTTCAAAAATTTCCTATTTTTATAGGAAATTTTTCAAAAATTTCCTATTTTTATAGGAAATTTTTCAAAAATTTCCTATTTTTATAGGAAATTTTTCAAAAATTTCCTATTTTTATAGGAAATTTTTCAAAAATTTCCTATTTTTATAGGAAATTTTTCAAAAATTTCCTATTTTTATAGGAAATTTTTCAAAAATTTCCTATTTTTATAGGAAATTTTTCAAAAATTTCCTATTTTTATAGGAAATTTTTCAAAAATTTCCTAGTTTTATAGGAAATTTTTCAAAAATTTCCTATTTTTATAGGAAATTTTTCAAAAATTTCCTATTTTTATAGGAAATTTTTCAAAAATTTCCTATTTTTATAGGAAATTTTTCAAAAATTTCCTATTTTTATAGGAAATTTTTCAAAAATTTCCTATTTTTATAGGAAATTTTTCAAAAATTTCCTATTTTTATAGGAAATTTTTCAAAAATTTCCTATTTTTATAGGAAATTTTTCAAAAATTTCCTATTTTTATAGGAAATTTTTCAAAAATTTCCTATTTTTATAGGAAATTTTTCAAAAATTTCCTATTTTTATAGGAAATTTTTCAAAAATTTCCTATTTTTATAGGAAATTTTTCAAAAATTTCCTATTTTTATAGGAAATTTTTCAAAAATTTCCTATTTTTATAGGAAATTTTTCAAAAATTTCCTATTTTTATAGGAAATTTTTCAAAAATTTCCTATTTTTATAGGAAATTTTTCAAAAATTTCCTATTTTTATAGGAAATTTTTCAAAAATTTCCTATTTTTATAGGAAATTTTTCAAAAATTTCCTATTTTTATAGGAAATTTTTCAAAAATTTCCTATTTTTATAGGAAGTTTTTCAAAAATTTCCTATTTTTATAGGAAGTTTTTCAAAAATTTCCTATTTTTATAGGAAATTTTTCAAAAATTTCCTATTTTTATAGGAAATTTTTCAAAAATTTCCTATTTTTATAGGAAATTTTTCAAAAATTTCCTATTTTTATAGGAAATTTTTCAAAAATTTCCTATTTTTATAGGAAATTTTTCAAAAATTTCCTATTTTTATAGGAAATTTTTCAAAAATTTCCTATTTTTATAGGAAATTTTTCAAAAATTTCCTATTTTTATAGGAAATTTTTCAAAAATTTCCTATTTTTATAGGAAATTTTTCAAAAATTTCCTATTTTTATAGGAAATTTTTCAAAAATTTACTATTTTTATAGGAAATTTTTCAAAAATTTACTATTTTTATAGGAAATTTTTCACAAATTTACTATTTTTAAAGGATATTTTTCAAAAATTTACTATTTTTATAGGAAATTTTTCAAAAATTTACTATTTTTATAGGAAATTTTTCAAAAATTTACTATTTTTATAGGAAATTTTCTAAAATTTCCTATTTTTATAGGAAATTTTTCAAAAATTTCCTGTTTTTATAGGAAACTTTTCAAAAATTTCCTGTTTTTATAGGAAACTTTTCAAAAATTTCCTTTTTATAGGAAATTTTTCAAAAATTCACAAATTTACTATTTTTATAGGAAATTTTTCACAAATTTACTATTTTTATAGGAAATTTTTCACAATTTTACTATTTTTATAGGAAATTTTTCACAAATTTACTATTTTTATAGGAAATTTTCAAAAATTTACTATTTTTAAAGGAAACTTTTCAAAAATTTACTATTTTTATAGGAAATTTTTTTAAAAATTTACTAATTTTATAGGAAATTTTTCAAAAATTTACTATTTTTATAGGAAATTTTCTAAAATGTACTATTTTTATAGGAAATTTTCTAAAATTTCCTATTTTTATAGGAAATTTTTCAAAAATTTACTATTTTATCAAAAATAAATTTTCAAAAGTACTAAATTTTCGAAAATTTCCTATAAAATAGTCAATTTTCGAAAATTTCCTATAAAATAGTCAATTTTCGAAAATTTCCTATAAAATAGTCAATTTTCGAAAATTTCCTATAAAATAGTCAATTTTCGAAAATTTCCTATAAAAAAGTAAATTTTCGAAAATTTCCTATCAAAAAGTAAATTTTCGAAAATTTCCTACAAAAAAGTAAATTTTCGAAAATTTCCTATAAAATAGTCAATTTTCGAAAATTTCCTATAAAAAATAGTCAATTTTCGAAAATTTCCTATAAAAAATAGTCAATTTTCGAAAATTTCCTATAAAAAATAGTCAATTTTCGAAAATTTCCTATAAAAAATAGTCAATTTTCGAAAATTTCCTATAAAAAATTAAATTTTCGAAAATTTCCTATAAAAAAGTAAATTTTCGAAAATTTCCTATAAAAAAGTAAATTTTCGAAAATTTCCTATAAAAAAGTAAATTTTCGAAAATTTCCTACAAAAAAGTAAATTTTCGAAAATTTCCTATAAAATAGTCAATTTTCGAAAATTTCATATAAAATAGTCAATTTTCGAAAATTTCCTATAAAATAGTCAATTTTTGAAAATTTCCTCTAAAATAGTGAATTTTCGACAAAAAAGTAAATTTTCGAAAATTTCCTACAAAAAAGTAAATTTTCGAAAATTTCCTACAAAAAAGTAAATTTTCGAAAATTTCCTATAAAATAGTCAATTTTCGAAAATTTCTTATAAAATAGTCAATTTTCGAAAATTTCCTATAAAATAGTCAATTTTCGAAAACTTCCTATAAAAAATAGTCAATTTTCGAAAATTTCCTATAAAAAATTATATTTTCGAAAATTTCCTATAAAAAAGTAAATTTTCGAAAATTTCCTATAAAAAAGTAAATTTTCGAAAATTTCCTACAAAAAAGTAAATTTTCGAAAATTTCCTGTAAAATAGTCAATTTTCGAAAATTTCTTATAAAATAGTCAATTTTCGAAAATTTCCTATAAAATAGTCAATTTTCGAAAATTTCCTCTAAAATAGTGAATTTTCGAAAATTTTCTCTAAAATAGTAATTTTTCAAAAATTTCCTCTAAAATAGTAAATTTTCGAAAATTTCCTATAAAATAGTGAATTTTCGAAAATTTCCTCTAAAATAGTAAATTTTCGAAAATTTCCTATAAAATAGTCAATTTTCGAAAATTTCATCTAAAATAGTAAATTCTCGAAAATTTCCTCTAAAATAGTGAATTTTCGAAAATATCCTCTAAAATAGTAAATTTTCGAAAATTTCCTTTAAAATAGGAAATTTTCGAAAAATTATATATAAAATAGTAAATTTTCCAAAATTTCCTTTAAAACAGTCAATTCAAAAATTGACTATTTTTTAGGAAATCTTGCAATTTTTTTGAAAAATTTCCTATAAGTGGTCATAAAGGGTCTAAAATTTAGGCAAATTTTTTTTTTGTTTTTCAACTGAATTTTTTTTTTACCAAACAACTTTTTGTACCTTATTCAATAAAAGTGAATTAATGACTTAATGAAATTGTTAAATATTTAATTTATTTTTAACTTTTGTTTTATATTATTAAATTGTAATTAATGTTAACATTTTCACATACTACGTGCCAACATGTTCCGTTTAATCTTTGATGATGCCCATGACGTATGATTGATATTAATTCATTTTAATTGAATAATTCTATAATAATCATACGCCAGAGTCACTCATTTAAATTGTGAATGAGTAAATAATGAGTAGGATTTTTAATTAGAATACAATATAATTTATTCAATTGTTAAGAAAAAACAAAGGAAGTTTGGTTAAATACATTAAGGATTTAAAAGGGAATAATATGAACAATAAATGTTTATTATGTAGAAAATAAAAATTATGTAAAATTTATAAACATTGCAATTTACCTAATTATCTCTTAAGAACTATTTCTACACTTTGAACTTATCTATTTTTAAACCTAAAATAACTATTTCTAACACTTAATAAATATTTGTGATATCTTTAAGGAAACCCCAAACTATAGAAGGAAATCGACGGTAATTATTAATCTCAAATGATTAACAAAATTGCACCCAATTATAAAAACACTTAAATTCTTACTTCTAATTCTTCTACATTAAAACATAAACTTATTCTCTTTCTATGTTAAAATTTCTTCTTACAAATCTTGCACAATAATAGCAAAATACTCAAGACAATGTCCATTCATCCATAATTTCTTTAACTCTATCTCTCTGTCCCCCACCCCCTAAAATCATCCAAAACATTTCCTTCAATTTCACAAATACAATATTCAATTCAGTCAGTCGTATTCTGTCCTTCAGTCATTAATTTAAAGACCCAAGACAATGGCCATGACATTCTATTCAAATTAATGTTACAATTCACAATTTACATGACATTTTCAGTATTCCAAGAAATTTATGTAAAATGAATTAAAACGAAACGATCCATTGCGGAAATGGCAAAATGTAAGAGAAATAATTGTTTTCGAAATGTATTTGGATTTAGGAAAAATTTATTCGAAACATTTTAGGGAGAATTATATACAAAACATTAAATCATATAAGGATTAGATGATAATGAAGATTGTACAACACGTAGCCATATTAGGTACATATTTACATACATTCCGAAGAAGCAAAGTAATGTAAAGTAAAATATATTGTCATAAATTTACACATAAATTCATAAAGTTTGCAACACAAAGGATTTTCATTAAAGCCCTAAAATACATTCATTATCTAATAAAGATATTTGCAAGATAATTGTCATACTAAATTAAAATATGTACAATAATGAAAATTAAGTATTAAACCTTTAAGAACCAACAGGCCACAAAAAAGTTAAGTTTTTTCAAAATTTTCTATAAAAATAAGAAATTTTTTATTTTCTATAAAAATAGGAAATTTTATAAAAACAAGGAAGTTTTTGAAAAATTTGCAAAAATAGAAAATTTTTTAAAAATTTCCTATTAAAAAAGGAAATTTTTGAAAAATTTCCATAAAAAAAGGAAATTTTTGAAAAATTTCCCATAAAAAAGGAAATTTTTGAAAAATTTTCTATAAAAATAGAAAATTTTTGAAAAATTTTCTATAAAAACAAGGAAATTTTTGAAAAATTTGCAAAAATAGAAAATTTTTTAAAAAATTTCCTATTAAAAAAAGGAAATTTTTGAAAAATTTCCCATAAAAAAAAGGAAATTTTTGAAAAATTTCCCATAAAAAAAGGCAATTTTTAAAAAATTTCCCATAAAAAAAGGAAATTTTTGAAAAATTTCCCATAAAAAAAGGAAAATTTTGAAAAATTTCCCATAAAAAAAGGAAATTTTTGAAAAATTTTCTATAAAAAAAGGAAATTTTTGAAAAATTTCCTATAAAAAAGGAAATTTTATAAAAATTTCCTATAAAAATAGGAAATTTTTGAAAAATTTCCTAAAAACAAATACGAAATTTTTGAAAAATTTCCTAAAAAAAATACGAAATTTTTGAAAAATTTCCTAAAAAAATACGAAATTTTTGAAAAATTTCCTATAAAAAAAGGAAATTTTTTGAAAAATTTCCCATAAAAAAAGGAAATTTTTGAAAAATTTCCCATTAAAAACGGAAATTTTAGAAAAATTTCCTATTAAAAAGGACATTTTTAAAAAATTTCATATAAAAAAGGAAATTTTTGAAAAATTTCCTATAAAAATATGAAACTTTTGAAAAATTTCCTATAAAAATAGGAAATTTTTCAAAACTTTCCTATAAAAATAGGAAATTTTTGAAAAATTTCCTATAAAATTAGGAAAATTTTGAAAAATTTCCTATAAAAATTGGAAATTTAAAAAAAAATTCCTTTAAAAATAGGAAATTTAAAAAAAAAATTCCTATAAAAATAGGAAATTTAAAAAAAAAATTCCTATAAAAATAGGAAATTTTTCAAAAATTTCCTATCAAAATAGGAAATTTTTGAAAAATTTCCTGTAAATATAAAGGAAATTTTTGAAAATTTTTCTATTAAAAAGGAAATTTGAAAAATTTCATATAAAGAAAAGGAAATTTTAAAAAATTTCCAATAAAAATAGGAAATTTTTGAAAAATTTCCTATAAAATAGTAAATTTTCGAAAATTTCCTATAAAATAGTAAATTTTCGAAAATTTCCTATAAAATAGTAAATTTTCGAAAATTTCCTATAAAATAGTAAATTTTCGAAAATTTCCTATAAAATAGTAAATTTTCGAAAATTTCCTATAAAATAGTAAATTTTCGAAAATTTCCC